>JARHVA010000319.1:2115000-2622500 GCA_037957365.1 Torreya grandis | reverse complement strand
TCCCTAGGAACTTGCTAACCATGTCCTCCAATGGCAATGAAAATGGGACTATTTTTCTTTTGTCACTGATTGAACTTTCCAGCCATTTGGGTGTAGAGGCTGGGACTTCTTTATCAAGATTTAATTGATCAGAAGGCACATCTAAAATCATCATTAGGTCAGAAGACTCTAAAGCAACCTTTATATGTTATTTTGCACTAACTTCCTTTGCCATTGGTGAATTAAACTCTTTATCACTTGTTACTTCTCATGAATCTTTTTCAGAATTCAAGTTTGTAACTATTCTCTTAGGAATCTGCTTCTTCCTTTTGCTTTTAGTTTTTGATCTCGTGGCATGAGGTGGTAGAATAGTTGTGAGGGATTTCTTTCATTCTCTGATGTCAAGGCTGCTTCTAGTTTTAGGCTTGTAAGTACTTGCATCACATATATCAATAAGGTGATTAGGAGAGCTTATTAGGGATGGTGGTTCAACTATTGATGCACATTATAGGGAACCTTTATTTTGAACTTCTTCCAGCTTACATTCCCTCAACCATTTCTCAGTTCTCTTTGTTACTGAGAGATTTTTGACCTTGATCCTCTTCATCTTTAACCCAATGAATTTTTGGGATAGGTAATTGTTTTATTTTTTAAAATTGAGGATCAATCAGTTGTTCTTCATTGTCAACTATTCCAAAAATGTTCATAATTCAATTAAGGGTGACTATTTTCCCCAAGGAAAATCTACACCAAAGTCTCTTTCTGACCTTAAATTCATTTGAACAATCTTCCCAATAATCCTTTATTTGAGGAATATGTTAAAAAATTTCACCAAAATCTAAATTATCTCTGGCAAAGCCTTTGCTGTCAAATTGAGATCGGGCAGTATAATGCTAAAAATTGAATTTTTTAAGATCCACTTCTATGTTTAAGGCATCAAAAATTGACTAACAAGAGTAATGTCTAAGTTCAATGGGAAAAGAGATACCAGCTTCCTTCTTCGTTGAGAACCTCTTATCCACATGGGATAGTTGTCTGTAGACTTCTATCAATACAAAATGATCAAAAACATACCTAGGTAACTTCATGGGTTCACCCTCAAAACCCCCAACTCTGATATAAGTAAATTTGGGGAACTGGATAAAGAAGCTGCCATAGATACTGATCAACTGCATTGCTTCATCAGACATTCTCTTTCTCATATTGCCTACCAATTCATAAGTCATTCTTCTAGTAAAAATATCATTAACCCCCCTGTAATTCTCATAACAATTATGCATTTGTAACTGTGAATAATAGTCATAAATTTTTATGTCTTCAATCAAAGGTGCATGAGGTAGCCCTAACCACTGTCTCATAGATGCTAGGCAATAGAAAAGATATGAAGACATAAAAAAATATTTACCTCCCAAATAATTGCTGAGACTCAGATGCAAACATTCAGTTGTAATTTTAGCCCAGTCCAAATACTATTTCCCTTGGAAGATCACTTAGATGAAGAAATACATCTAGGCTTCCCAATAATATGCTTGAGAGCTACCCTTCAGCCTGTGCAGTAATACCATAATATCCTTTACCTCCTGAATCATGTGTTTTCTTGTTAGTGGTTTGGGTAGTCTTGAACCCCCCTTTTGGAATTTGAATAGCCAATTTCTTGATATTATGCTCATGTAGTTTATTTTCTTTAATGAGAAATGCCCATAGGAAGAAGAAATATTGAGATCAAAATCAGGTTCTTTGGGTGGAATTCTCATCAGAGACATTAAGTTTTGTCTATCGATATGAAGTAACACATTACCATCTACATTTTTGATGCACTTGTTTTGGGGTTCATATCTATTCATGTATTCTAAAACTAATTCAGGGCACTATACAACCATGGGAAAGGCCACAACTTTAACCAAACCACTTTCTACTATCTTCTTCATCATAGGATTTAGTACAATATTTTTAAACCTATCCCTAAAATATTATAAGTCATATTGAACCAAAGAGGTATCCCCTAATTCAGGGAGAGAGAAGATGAGACCAGAACCATGCTCGTAACTAGGACAAGCTGATTTCATAGATTCATATCAGAGGATATAATGAAAAGGAATGCTTCAAACTTCTTAAATAATGTTATAAACTCAAAAGGATTTTTATTTTCAATTAAGAAATGGAAATAGCTTACAGGAAGAGTATAACTCAACTTCAATGTATTTGAAATAACTGTGAAATTGGGTAACAAAAATCTTATACCTCCACACTGCTCCCTATTCGCATCAACCAATATGTTTGTTTTCTAAATTTGGCTTGTTCTCTCTTGATATAGATATTAATCAGATTGAATAATTATTACCTGAAACAATACATGCTAAAAATGCTTGATAAGACATGAACTATGACATATGCATTAATGGAAATCATTCTTCATGTGTGACCTTGATGAATAATGATTATCCATAACCTCATGGAAAGTTAAAACTTTTCTTTTCATAATGAGTTTTGGATATATTCTCCTCTAAATCTCGTGCTGATTTTCACTTAGAGAAAGCCTTGGGGTGAGATGAGAGTATAGTCATTGAACCCTTGAACTCTTGAACCATTGAACCTTTTGAATATGGTTCAACCCAAAGGTTCAAAGATATGAGATGAACTACATAGATCGACCAATAGTCACATGACTTTTCAATAAACTTTAAACTTTGAAAAAGTGAACCGTTGAACCATTAAACTCTTGAACCTAGAAAAAGGGTTCAAGTTCAACCAGAAGGTTCAAAGACTTAATTGTAATACACAAAGGGACAAACATTTCAATTTGATAAATATTAAATCATTGAACCCATTGAACCATTGAACTCTTGGACCTTTTGAATGTGTTCAAGTTCAAAGGTTCAATATTTTAGAAAATTTACACACAAAAGATGATAGGTGGGTGAACTTTAAAAATAAAGAGCTGACTTAATAAACAAAGATATGACCAATGAGGGGAAAATGATAAGTCGACTCTTGTTTAAGGAAATTCATGAGAAATTAAATAAGGATGACTCAAGAGGTAACATAGTGTTTAGGGATAAAAAATTGACCCTCGTTGTTTCACTGCAACTTGTTTGGGAATGCTTTTAGGTTGGTCTAGATATAACCATCAATAATCCATTGAACTCTTAAACCTTTTGAATGTGTTCAAGTTCAAAGGTTCAATATTTTAGAAAATTTACACACAAAAGATGATAGGTGGGTGAACTTTAAAAATAGAGAGCCGACTTAATAAACAAAGATATGACCAATAAGAGGAAAATGATAAGTCGACTCTTGTTTAAGGAAATTCATGAGAAATTGGATAAGGGAGACTCAAGATGTAACTTAGTGTTTAGGGATAAATAATTGACCCTCGTTGTTTCACTACAGCTAGTTTTGGAATGCTTATAGGTTGGTCTAGATATAACCATCAATAATTTCTCCCTAAAAGATAGTGGCCTTCATTCTTTTCCTAGGTTTCCTAACTCAGGGCTCATCCCTTATAGAGATCTCATAGATTTGGAAGATAGGTGTGATATAATTTTGACTCACCTTAAATTCCTACAAGCCTGACTTCAAAACATGGGCCCTTCTAGAAGCTGTATACCACTTCTAGACATGGGAGCCCTGCATTCTCCCCTGATATCAATTATGGTGGTACTTTAGGGGCATTTCTCTTCATGCTTAGCTGCAACAATTAATCTACTCTCGAGGATTTTTGGAGCTCACAACCCCTTCCCTCAATGAATTCTCATTGGCATTGGGACTGGGCCCATCACCAAAAAAAAATTGCCTCAATGCATATGCAAACTCGACTAGACGGCATGAGGGTAGACCTTGGATTAGGGGTAAATTTGGTGAGATACTATGGGGAAGAACAAAAATAAGGATGAAATACACCTTACCTCAGGGCATTGGTTTTGGATAAGATGGTCACTGACCAGGACATGGATTTGAAAACATTTACTCTAGCTAGACTCCCTGATGAGGGTGTTGGTGGTGAAGCATGTGGTGGAGCATTAGCGGGTGGTAGAAACATGCTTATGGGTGGTGGAGGTAATGAAGTGGTTGTGGCAGTGACATGCTTATGGGTGATAGTGGCAGTGTTGGTGCCTTGCCCTAGGTTTTTTAGGCCTTGGTGTTTATCCAATGTAGTTGTTCCTTAGGTGGTGCTATGCAGGTGTCTTTTTGTGTTTTTAGTCTTGTGTTTTGGGTTTTGACCCTTATTTTATAAATGAAAATATTTAAGTTCTTAGTTTGTTCTTGGCTTCCCCATCTTGGTATGAACTTTGTAATCTCACTTTTTTTTACTATTAAAATAAGTGAGGGACCCTCCAACCCTTATTATCTAGAAAAAAAATAACAAAAAACAAAAATGATATTTGATTAGTTTTCTTGACTATGGGGTATTAGGCAACTAAGAACATTTTCCATTAAGTACATTACATGGAAAGTGAATTTGACATCGAACATTCCACCTTAATAATGAATTTGACATAGTTAAGTTTGTTATTTGTCGAGTGACAATTAAGATGGAAAAAAATACATATATTAAATGTGGACATGCATGGAAACGTGTCAAAATACAAGACATGTGGAAGTGGGTTATGTTTCAAAACTATTTCCAGGCCTTCATCATTGAAAATTTCCATGAATTAATTTAAGAAGGCCCTATTTGTAAACATTTTTCTGGTTTACAAAGATTTCAAATGTAGTTGAGACAAGTGAGTTTACTTTTAGGAATGGAAGCCCCCATATGATCTATGTAAGGGCATGGATGTGGATAGTTTGACACCGTTAAAACAAACTAAATGTTGTTATTATCTCTTTGCTCAGTAATATATTTGGTGTGTTACTCCAGATGACAAACATAATTAATAGTCATAGGAAGTTGGTCTACTACACCTTCTATAATCTTCTGGTGCTTGGCATTCAAGACTACATACTTTTTATGGAACACTTCATGGTGGTCCAAAATGCATGCATGTATCTCCATATCCATCTGCAAAGCTTTTTTCAACTCTCTGGTACATCTTTGCTCACTTTCTAATTATTTTTCTTTTCTCAGCTAACCAACCAATAAAATCAAGCTATGTTCTTAAATCATCAACCAAAAAGATCCATTCGCTCTCCCTCTCTACACATTCTTGATTCTCCTCCTCCCATTTTTTACACGAGAGAGTGTGTTTGATTCCACCAAGGACTGCACTAGGCACCATGACACAAATAACTTGAGAGTGAGTAGGTTTAATAACATTCATATCTTTTATTATCAAACACCGCTTTAACCATTTGAAAACTTTAGGGAACTAGTCCAAGGTCTTTAACATTAAAACCTTGGATTTTAGGGCATATTCCCAAGTCAATCATGCCTCTGATGAGATATTTGTCATAATCAAAGTATTACTGCTATAATCCAGGTGTAAAGAAGGAGATGATAAGGCCCAAGAACTCAGGTGAGTACGTGGTGGGCATTTTTAGGAATGCAAAATAAAGCAAGTCAGTGAGAGGTAAGTTTTATCTACACAATGTTATGAGATTAAGATGCAACCAAAACCCATTTTTTTTTCCAATATATCTAAGTCATTTTATCAATGTGGTTTTAAATGGGTGTAATAGAAGTTGGGTTGCATATGGGACTTACTACAGCCATCAAATTCAATGTTGTGTTGGATGCTTGGATTTCTAAGTTGAGACAATGAAACAAATATCTCAAACAGACTATTTTTATCAAAAACCATCTATCAAAACTGCAACGACCCTAAATATGACTCTCTAATACTAGGAGATGAATATTTAGGGATGACACCCCAATAAGAACACCATTGATGTAATTAACTTCCATATAAAGGATCAACCATATGGTGAAGATTTTTTCTAGTCCATGTAGGACAGACAATAGGAAAAGAAGAAACTATGAAGCCTCTTGACTTTAGATTTGATAACAACTACTCTCTTCCTAATTTCCTCCTCCTACAAAATGATCTTCGAACATAATAAACTTGCATAATCATACATAGCCTTGGCTTAATCTACAAGTCACCTAATTACTACCCATCATATTTTTATTTTATAAGATTTCTAACTCATTTTTCATGGTGACACCCACTCTTGAAATTCAAATATGGCCAAAGATTATCTAAGATTATTAACCAATACTATCCTCCTTTCACCCATCGAGCTCACTTGCTCTTCTTAGTAGACCATGATTTTATTGAATCAAGGTCTGATGTAGATCTCCTTGAACTTATGGTGGATCCCATCCATGATAAACCATCACTAAAAGGGATTATAAATCTACAACAACTATGCAACGAGCCAATTATCCCAATCACTTCAAGAAGAATGGTTGTTGTCATCAATCATAAGGAAATCAATCTGCCAATTATGTTGCCAAATACACATGCACACACACGCACACAAACACACACACACACACACACATAGATATCCATTAGATCCATATAAGGGTAATATGACTATTAAAAAATTACATTTTAAATAAGATCCTGCAAAATAAAAAAGAGATAAAACATAAAAATTCAAGAGTTAAATTGTTAATATTTTCCCTTGATAACTTGCGATTGTTGAGTAAAATAATGGATTCATTTATGTATCTAAAGTTTGGGTTGAATAAAGGGTTCCAAAGTTGAACCATGAAGCATAGAGTGATGTTGATGAATCTTAAGGAGGCTAACTTTGTGTTGACTTGTCTCTTTGATGGATATAGCTACACGTATTTGATCCTCTTAATGAATAAGATATTGGAAAGAGTATTGGTTTCCTCCAAAGAGATAGTAAATCCTACCATGGATCTCAAAATACACCAAACACCTTCATACAAAATGCTCCTCTGATTTTGGTTCATTATTGAAAAGTTTACACATACATCAATATCATAAAATATAATGCTCTAGCTCATGTAAATATAATGAGAAGCATACCCACAATTGGCTCAAAGGAAATCTCATACCAATAGAAAGCCTAATGTACTTGAGCGTAATAATATGTCCATCTTCTATTTGAAGATAGTGGTGCATTTTTTTTACAATGGTTTTATCCAAGTTGATTTTATGTGGGATTTGTAAATCTCATCCCTACTACCTCTATGAGTATCTCTTTTTAATGTGTGGGGAGTATTGATAGGGAAGTTATTAGGAAGAAAATTATTAATATTAATACCAATTCTATGTAGAAAAGATATACATTGGGTATACAAAGTGTTATTAATCCCTTGTTCATGTAACTTCATGGATGATTTAAGAGTCTTGAATGGATATCAATCATGTCTAATTGTTGTATCTATCATACAAATTAATCTGAGAAGAAACATCACTACATGGAATAGAACTGAAATATGAAGGGGATGGATGCCAAATCTAACCAAAATAATTGTGTGTGGAATTGATTATTTTACCCACAAGTTTTTAGATAACATGGAAATAATAAATTCATCAACCCAATCTCAATTGGTACTATGAAGTCCAAGAACTAAAATACCACAACCATAAAATATTTTTGGTGACACTAAATCTTGAAGATATGCAATTTTGACTTGACAACTTGTAATCAGAGCTAGAAACATTGTCTTCTAAATGTACTAAGTGCAAACATACCCTTTGCATAATCTTTCTTTTGCTTTTGGGATCATATTGAATGCAGGTCCTTTGAAAGGCATACTAAGGTAAGTACATGATAAAACCACTTCAACCAAACTTCCTTTATAAATGAGATTAATTTCTTGTGTTTTTTTTATTAATGGGATTGAAAACCATGACATTTGTTTAACTTTAGTTCTCTCGTAAACAATGAGTATCACAAAATGAGTTCATAATGTTAATGTATTTATGGGCCTATAACAATATCAATGTGTAATTTTAGGTCTGAAATAAGTATGTGACATGAGAATAATGCCATTTGTAAACAATAAAATAGTGATGATTATATCATAATGAAAATAGTCATCACTTGTTTTCCTTGAACTTGCAATGATATAATACAATTCATAAATCTCGTAGATCTCGAAGCCACTAGTTTGAATTTATTTAGAAATAGTGTCAAATGCCTTCCAAAAATCAAGAAAACAAAAATAAACCTTATGCTTGTGTGTTCTTGCTTCTTTGATTACAACTCTAGGCATAAATATATGATCTATTATTAAATGATTTTGTATAAAACCTACTTGCCCTTTTGCTTGGAGTTTATTGGACTTTGGAAATCAAACTAACATTATAACAATTAATTTAATCAATGTGACTCCAACCATAGTAGATCTATATTTATTTAGATCTTGTTGGTACCCTGATTTAAATATGGGACATATAATATGAGACACTTATGAAGGTGGGAATCTATAAATATCTACTATATTAATTAGATCGACAATGTGTGTTGCTATCAGAGTTGGACTATGATAAATAAATTATGCTCTTATGTGCTCTATGCCAGTTGATTTACTTGTAATTTTTATGCTCTTATGTCCTCTTATGTGCAACACCAAATAATATGTGAAGATATGCTTACCATGTAATTTGTTTCCCTCTAAAATTAAGACTTGGTTTGGAATGTCATAAAGAGAAGATGCATAATTGGACCAAGTATCTTTGTCAAATATGGCACATGAAAATTTCCTTGCAAGGAAGGTTTTCCAAAAATATTTAACATTCAACATCAACATGTCAAGTTATCTCTTGTTTTCTTATTTAAATAGAACCTCTACTTATCTAGATATGATATGAAGATTTATAGAATTGCAAAAGCAATTCCAAGGCACATATTGTTGTATCTATAAGTTGATATGATGATTTTTTTTAGATTTATTTTATAGAAAATGTGGTTTATAAATATAAGAATCCTAGGATTTTTTAGGCAATCATTTTGTATCAGTTTCATATTTTTAGGTATTATATCTGAAAAACTTGTAGTTTATTAACTTTGAAATATTGTATCTTTTTATAGAAATGCGCACACACACGCACACACTATATACATATATATATATATATATATATATATATATATATATATATATATATATATATATAATGATTTTTTTAATTGAAAATATGGATTCTTTTTTTAATTGAAATAATACAAAATGAAACATTAATATTTCAATATCATGTAATGCGATGCTTTGTAAGTCTTTTAATATTGTTGTTTACAAATAAAGTGTTATATTTTGTATAAGTTGAGGATTTAGTTATAGTGTAATATTTATTATTTAAATTTTCTTGTGTTAATAATAATCATCTATGTATAACAATTATGAGCAAAGAGGTGGTTTAGGTACCATCAATACCAAATATGTTACCCATGAAGTAATATGCTGGAGGATGAAAACACTAAAGTGGTGTAATATACTCAATATGATTCCCCCTACTAATATTGTCAATGGTTTTGCAGACATGCCTAGTGGAAATTATCTTCCCTATGGGTATTATCACATGATGTTTTATAAGTCTTTCATCACTATTATTTATAAACAAAGTATAATATCACACATAAGTTAAAAACATCCACTGTGATGATGACGATGAAAACAAGGATGATGATGTTGATGATGAACCACAATGATGATGCTAATGGTGACATTTCTAATGGTGATGGTGATTGGGATGGGGATGGGGATGGGGATGGGGATGGGGATGGTGAGGGATGGGGATGGGGTGGTGATGGGTGTGGTGATGGTGATGATGACATAATGTGTTTTTTTGGCGAGGATATTGATGTGGATGTCTTCAATTATTTTCACTATTTAATATTTCAAGTTTTATGTGAGGAGGGTGGATGACTAGTTTATTTATTTTTCAGTCTAAACTTAAGGTTAAGTACTAAATGAACCTAACAGTAAAAGTTTGTATACTTCATATAAACAATGAAGATTGACTTAGAAGGAGGTAAAATATGGATTCACTATATAAATGCAATAAGTACTTGAAAGTTTTTTTAAAAAAAATAGATAATGAGGGTCAGGGACCTCACCCATATAAGGATGGAAACAAAAAACAAAAAAAAGGTGGTGTTTTAGGAAAGATGGAAACAAACCACCAGGTGTAGGACCCAAAGGGATAGCTTCAAAACATCGAGGAATAAACCCTAGGAACAAAACAAGATAAAAAACTACAAAGAAACATAAAAGAACAAAGAGAACCACCTATATAGGTGGACAATTTTTTAGACAAGTGTATTTGTGAATAGGGCTTGGATTCTCATCATCCCCTCTATGGCGTTTGTCAGGGTTGAAATCTCCACCTAGACTGATAACATTTACCAATTACAACAAACGATTCTGCATTTAGCGAGAGACTATTACCCTTGAGTTCTTTGGATGTCTGCCTCTAGTTAGCCTAGCTAATTCCTCCTTCATGGCTGCCACAACTCCCATGTTAGAATAGACTTATAATAAGATCTATGTAGCAGATACTAAAGGCATTGAGTCAAACCTATCAATTATTGAGGCCAAAGATGGCAAGGGATAGAGCCACTCCTTAATTGATAACACTAGAGGGGTGGGGTTGGAAGATACCTCCACAAATAACTTGAAAGATTCATGTAAATTGACAAAATGCAATTCCAAATCCCACAAAATTGGTAGGGGATAAGACTCAAACATTGCGAACTAGAGAAAGTAAGAGTTGGGACAATTACCTTTGGGTGACAATTCGACTAACGTACCAAGCCACCCTATAACTCCTTCCAGATAAGGATCTCCATAATGATCTTGACCATCTTCGATTTCTTAACAATGCATAAAATATTTCCTGTCAAAATAGATGTTACTTCTGCATTTTTTTTGCTCCTCTAGACTACATACAAATAGTCATCCCTAATGATAACCCTAATAACTTCCATTATTTCCATATTTGGCATCCCAAAAATCAAAAGTAGGCTATGGTAGGAGACCTTGTCTTGAAATGCCATTTCACATTTCTCAGCTCAAAGGGAAAGAATAGGTGTAGTGACTACAATATTGATAGCTATTAAATTCATTGTTGATAACACCACAATAACAAAAGGACAAAGGAGACTGAACCAAAGCCACTACTTGTCATAATAATTAAAACCCAATTGATACATGTGTGTCATCATGTCAACAAACCTCATGCCTAATCTCATAAAACAAATAATAAATGAATATTTGGGAGACTTGTTCCAAATCAACGAAGTACAGGGAAATGGTAATGCAATATATAATGAATGGTTGTGAAATGATTTGAATCATAAATCAACCAACTTAATACCTAACCACCTTTTAAGAAAATTATCCATCACAACTCCCCCTATTGGTCCACTCCCCAATTTACTAGATAATTCACTTTCTTGTTAGCCTCACTGAAACAATGTGAAATGGACCAAGACACCAATTCATCAAGGGGGTCCAGGTCGAGTTAAGAATGTTGTTGAGATGCCATGCTGAGGTATGATAATTTTTGATAGCCTCAAAAATGATTTTAGAATCATCTTCAATCATTAGGTGTTCAATACCATATTAACAAGCTAACTAGATACCTAGGACAACTGCTTGGCCTTCAACTTCATTATTTGTTCCATGTTGGAGACTAGCAGACAGAGCATGAATGAGAGACCTAGTGTATTCCTAAATAATACACCTAGCTCTAGAAGCTCCAAGATTATCATGAGTTACACCATCAATGTTTAATTTAAAGAAGCCTACAAGAGTGGCCGTCTAGGAGGCACTATGATGGGGTTGGGTAACTAACACAAACTCTTGACCCATTAACAGGGAGCAAATACTTAAAACTTATATATAGTTTTTAAGATGATATAATGTATGTATGTAACACCCTATAAGAGGGAATTTTTATATAAATTCTTTAAATTGTGAATTTATATTTGTAAACACCCAAATTTGGTATAAACCTTATTTTTACAATGCTTTTATGTGACTTTACATATATAGACTCTTAATAGCAAGTTAGACTTTTTAGGCACAATTGTCTTGGTCTTGTGTATCCTTGACTAATTTATTTGATTACGTAGTCTTATGCTTTATTATTTTCATCTTTATTAACTCTGTCACATGAATATATGGTCTTGTTCTCTCATCTATGATTTTTCTATGGTTTTGGGATAGTTCTAATAATTACGGATGAATATGGTTACCATTATCATCCAAATTTACCATAAGTATCCCAATGTATCTTTTGGGTCTATTTTGGGACATGCCACCCTTTGGGGCACTTGTTTTTACTCATTTGGATCTTGTTTAGTTGGTTTGTGTGTACCAATAGTTCCCCAACTCAAAATTGAGAATCCAATATATACAAAACTTGTAGAAGCATTTTAAGAATAAGCACTCACTAATTAACAAAGGAATGCTTAGAGCACACAATTATCTAACTTACCTTTTTCAAATGCAAATTTTAATAAAGAATATGTCTATTTTCATGCTTATACCAAAGGAGGACCTAATAAAAATTACACTTAGTCTTGCATTCACATGATTTGGAAAACATACAAGATGTTGGGAGAACTACATGTGGTTTAGGCCCTCTTCGAAGTGTTGGTAATGTAGGCAACACTCAGCTACTCATTGGGTGTTGGCTGAGGTTAATCCAACCCAACCCATTAACCCCTTTTTTTCAACTCACATTAGTATCAACAATGAAAAATAGGGTTTTAAAGCAATGATAAGGAAAATGAAACTAGTAGTGCAGGTCCAAATACATTTGAATACAAATGAGCTATTTATAGATATAGATGTAGTGATCCAAACTATCACAAACTTGTGCAGATCTCCTAGAGGAATGTAGTATACATTGGATGGATCTAGTCACCATAAGCATCCAAGGAATATTGGAGATGTATTGTTAAGTTTCATATATTATTTTTTTATTCAATTCAACATAAAGCTCCTGCATATCATACTTAACAACTGTGACATAACAAAACACAAAACAAAATCCTAAACAAGCTAAGTATTGTTAGTGTAGGATATTATTTTCCACATATTTAATTATTGTTGATTATTCCTTCACATCATGTTCTCATAAACTTGTGGAGTTAGCTTAATTAGGTGTACATTGTCATAGGGAGTTACACTTATCCATCATTATTAACTAGTAGGGGTTACTCTTTGACAAATTATTTTGGGTATGGGGAATTACATTCCATCATTAGGTCTTTTACCACTTACCATGGAGGAGTTACACATTCACTCTCCTATATGTACTTCTTCATTTTGTGAGTTATTTTAACTGAATGTGCTAGATGATTTTATGATTACTTGCATTGAAATATTCTCATTTATTTGATTTTAATTAACTTAAAACTATGTTGTGCAATTGTTTGAATTGTGCTTGCATTGAACTAGTGTATTCACTTGATCTAGAGATCTTGGCGTAATCTATAATATGGTATCATAGATTCACTAGTACTCTTTTGTCTGGTTTTTAATTTTCTATTAGTTTCTTAATCTTGAGATTATTATTTTCAAAATTGGTGATACTTGTATAGGAGATCATAAATTTTTTAAAGTGTCTTCTTCTGTGTATCTGGCTTTTGGTTTGTGTTAGTTTATTGGTGTGTGTTGTATGTAATTTAGAGGCACCATTATACTAAAAACTTCTATTCACTACCCATGCCATAATCTTGGTTTTAGCACTGATATCCATACTTTCATCAGTGTTTTTTCCATCTAGGACATGAAGCTCTTTTTAGCACCTTCCAATCATGTGACCATCTACCTCCAAACTTGCAGCTCTCCACTAGGACTTCAGTCTCTTCTAATGCAACACTTCCTTGTATGGCATATGTACGATTGCCAAAATATCTCTAGTTCAATTCTTCTCAACTTTTTTTACTATAATTATTTTTTAGTAAAAGTACATTTAATTTTTTTGTGCAAATGGACCATTAAAGGCAAAATATAGAATTTGTAATAACTTTTGATTGGCAACTCATATTTGATTGTCATTTTTTTCAAAAGTGATTATTTTTTCATGCTCATTCCATTTGAATCATTTATATTGTAATTTTACTAAAATTATAAAGTACCAAAATTTGGGGGGTCGATCTGAAATAATTTTAAGAGGGGTGTTGTATGTCTCTTTTCATTATGTCTGTGCATTCTTTTCATTTCTGAAACAATAAACATATTTTTACATTATGCATACTAATTTGATAAGTCCTCTCACACCTTTTGACTATTATGAATGGAAATCTAAAATTCAAATCATTTTGAGAAGTAAGGGTTTACATCACATAATAATGGGCACTAAGACTGAACAAATATTGATGTAAAAAAATTTAAATGGTTTAATGATTGTGACAAAACCTTTGTATTGTCATTTATTTTTGTGTCTCCTAATCTAATCTTTCATGTTAAATCTATAAAAAAATGTAATGAATTATAGACCACACTAGAAAAGCTCTTTGGTAAGCTAGATGTGATGAGAGCCCATGAACTAGAGAACAAGCTCATTTGTTTAAGTCCTAGTAGTTTTGACACCCTATAGGATTTATTCACTAAGTTGAAGTCCTTGATATTTTAGTTAAAATAATGTGGATTAGATAATAAATATGATCAACTAGTTCTTTCTATACTCTCTAAACTAGGTCTAGATTACTTTGTATTCATTTCTACTTTCCATGCTACCAAAAGTGCACTTGAAACCACATGAAAAATTCCCTTTTTAGATGATTTTATTGTTGACTTGACTCAATAATAAGATAAGTTAATTCAAATGGGCACACTAAAGTCCTCAAAACCACAAGCTCTAATTATTGGAATGTAAAACAAAAGGCTTCAAATAACAAGGAGAAGAAACATAATAAAAAGGATCAAGATAAGAATAAGAAACAAAAACCTTCCACCTCCAAAAATACCAATAAAAACTCCTCTTTTGAATCTAAACCTAAGAAAGATAAGGGTGAGTGTTCCTATTGTAAGAAAAATGTGCATGATGAACACAAGTATATGAATAAATAGATTGACCACTTAACTCATATTCTCTAAAATGATAACATAGGTTTTCCTAAGCCCATAAAAAAAAAATAATCAACTCAAGATTATTCTAAGGTAAATAAAAATGGTAAATATAAATTTAAGGGAAAGGATTTTGTATTAGTTTCAACTCTGACTTCTTAATGGCTATTGATTCAGGTGTTTCACACCACATGTGTTCTTCACAGGTTGAGTTATCTTCCTTAGAGCCATGTAGCATGTCTTCTATCACATTGGGTTATGACACTACGAAAATAGTTGTAGGGAGAGGGTATGTTGAAGTGAATGGAGGAACCTTCACAAATATTTTAAGTGTTCCCTCACTTTCAACCAATCTCTTATCAATGTACCAGATCATTCACATTGGTGAGGGCATGAGTGTTGAATTTTCTCCAAATTTTGTAGTCATCATAGAGTTACATAGTGAATCTATAGTGGCTAGGAAGGGCAGATCATCAGGCTTGGTTATATACCTTCTAACACTTTACACTTTATATTTATCCTACTATATTACTTACTCACACATATAGGCTAATTAATCTATTACATAAACAATTTAGCCACCTTACCTATTGATATTTGGAATAACTCGATAAGCATGATATGGTCACATGTTTGCCTCATATTATTTTCTCTAAGGGTCTTTGTGAGGGTTTCACCTTTGTAAAGCATCTTGAAGATAAATATGATAAGGCAAAAACATGGAGGGATACATACGCATTAGAGTTAACACATAATGATGTATCTGGGGCATTCTCCAAACCATCTTTCACTCAGGCTAAGTATGTTCTCACCTTCATTGATGATTTCTCGATGCATACATTGTTCTAATTCCTTCAACAAAAGTTTGAAATTTTGGATAGTTTTAATATAATTCAAGGATCTTATGGAAGAACAAACTCAAAAGTTCATCAAGATTCTACAAACATATAATGGTGGTGAGTATGTCAACAACAGGTTTGAACAATTTTTCACATAATAGGGGATTAATTTATAGTGTACAATTTTGTACAGTCCTCAATAGAATGGCATAGTAGAATGTAAGAACAGGTCCTGTCGTAGTGTAGAATTACACCTTTTATGGGAGATTTTCTTAGGCCCTTTCACTCCTAGCTATAAGAGTTGGGACAACCTCAAGCTATGGGTATCCTATAATGAGGTTTAACCTCTAGGCCTTTTAATGAGGCTAGCTCCTCAGATGCTTCACTTCACTTTGTTTCCCACACTAAAATCTACTACTGACTAAGGAAAAGGGAGAAAAAGATAACATGAAATGGAAATCTAAGCTAAGGAAGGTGATGCACCAAATAGAGAGTGATCCACATAAGCATGAAATAAACACTAATTTAGCATAAGATAATTCTTGCTCACACAACCTCGTAACCAGTTAATTTGCATAAGTGTTTCATAAACTAAGCTCACTAAACCATACATGAAGCAAAGAGGAATTTAAAAATCCACACCAAGTGTCCATTAATGGTGGTAATAGCTCAAGTTTAGACCTACAACTAACTTTAAAACACCTAAAAATAGGCAAAAAAGAAGGATAATGGACATGGAAGAACACTTCTTCACAAGGCCATCATGCACAAGCTTTCTAAACACAATTTTCAGGCAAGAGATAGGTGAAAATTGATCTTTATTGCTTTAAAAGGTCTTTCTTAGAAATTTTAACAGAGTTTTTCCTTGTCAAATGAGGATATATTTTTTATGGAGGAGCCAACGAAGATATATAAAAAAAAGGAAAAGAAGAAAAAGAGAAGAGGCAAGCAAACAAAATTCAATAAATGAGATCCAACCACCCTCCATGAATTCTCACCCACATTTGGGTTAATTAAGATTAATCCTTATTAAAAAAATTAACCACCATTAGCACCAATAGTATTCAAGCCCTCTCATTGGTTGAGAAACGCACTAGAAGACAAGAACTTATTAAGGATGATGATGTCATGATCTAATAAAAGGAAAAGTCTAGGAACATCTTTAATGCTTGATCTACCTTCTCTAATCACTTGATATTCATCTTTCACTTTCATGCCATCCTTCACTTGTCTTACACGTATAAGAATAAAATCCCCATAACTTTGAATTTAGACTGTCATGTTGCCTTTAAATTGAGCGGCTATTTGTCAAAGATGATGGCCATGTCGAAGGATGAGATCCTCTCCATAAATTCACACCTACCAAATCCTACCAATTGCTTGAGCTTTCCTTTGTTTTGATTGGTCATTAGAAACTGACTCAGATCCTTGATTTGCATCAATTATCTAGCTAATATGGATGCCTATGAGTCATCAATAACCTATGAGTTTAATGTGTCCTTGACACTTGTCATGTAAACTTTCACCCTTGAGATTCACTGACTCTCTTTGACCTATTTTGAATGCAAATGACTACTTGATGAGACCCATCTTTGATTTCTGTTACAACATCTCAAAATTTCAAATTCAAATAGCTATTTTTTCAAACTTTTTGCCTTGAATAATTCTTTCAGATAATTTTTTAGAAGGAATTCATGTCTTTAGACTTTATGAAAATGCACCTTTCCAAAAGGGAGGTGCCTTTCAACTTTCTTGAAAGTGACCCCCTTTTTATCGTTTAAAATTTTGAGAAAGACCTTCAAAATAATTAAAAACCACCCTTAGGCTTATCTATTTAGACCTTTCAAAAAGAAGGCCCCTTCAAAAATTTTAAAAGACCCCTTCAACATTGTGAAATTGATCTTTCAAAAAAAAAGTTTTGACCCTTTGCGAAGGAAAAGTACCTTTTAGAAAAATTGAAAAAGTCCATTGCGAAGGAAAAGACTATTCAACTTGTGCAAATGGACTTTTTCAAAGGGTAACTACCCTTTGGGAATCTTTGGAATGGTCTTTTCGAAGGGAAAGTACCCTTCAACAAACTTGAAAATGAACCTCTTTCAAAGGATATGCACCCTTTAGATTTTTTTAAGTGCACCTTTTGCCTTTTTGAAAATCACTTTCATCCAAAAATTTCCCCTTTCTTGTTTCTTTGAACTGCTCTGAGCAAAATGAAAATAACCTTCAAGGCAACATTATCATGAAGTGTAAAGCTTCAAATAATAATGGTGGCATTTTTGGCCTGTGGTGTCAAAAACTGCCAACAGGTCCTTGAAAAAAATGGATAGCTACATGATTCACTCTAAATCACTAACACCTAATTATGAGAATCTCAATCAATCAAATCTCTTGTTAAAAAAATCAACAAAATTTAATTGGTAAAACTAGAAAAGAGCAATTAGTTATAGAAGAAAGAGAGGTAGTTGTTTCAGAAGAAGATCTTTTAGATTCAATAGGATAAATGGAGGAAGATTTGGGAGGGGATTTGAATTCAATAGAAGTACTCTCTATTTCCTAAATTTAGTGTTCGCTTCCCCAACCTAACTGTGGTCCAAGGAAGAGATTTGGAAGGAATTCTAAAAAAGATAAAGTAGCAGGTGAAATTTTGGGAGGTAAAGAAGGAACTTTAGAAGTTTTTGTTCATGTTGAAAGGCAGGGGATGAAAATCCCTCATTTGAAATCATGAAGATAATATCCTGGAATGTTAGGTGTCTAAATGCCCTTAACAAAAGGTGCTTGGTCAAGTGTCTTCTCAATGTGGAGAAATTAGATGTTTTAATGATTCAAGAAACTAAAATAAGTTTGGAGGAAGCAGAGGGTTTGATGAAATATGTTTGGAAGTGGTGGTAAGGGATCTTTGTGAAAGCATTGGGAGCTTTTCGAGGTTTGGATACTTTCTAGTCTCCTTTTACCACCAAATTAGTGTTGGAGGATTCAGGGAATAATTGGCAGTTATGCAGCTTGTCTAGTTTTAATTCAAATATTCAATTTTTGTTATTGAGTATATATGGTCCTCAAGGGGCTTCATTGAAATTTCTTTTTTCATCATAAATTCTAATCTTTTTAGTAGGTTTTGGTCGGATAAGAACATTTTAGGTGGTGATTTTAATGTTATTCGAAAGGATAAAAAAAGAAAGGTGGTGCTCACTCTAGCCCCCCAACCTCTCAAAGCTTTGATTTATTCATCTCAAACAATAATTTAGAAGATGTGGAACCTAAATCAGGTTGGTTTATTTGGAACAACAAGAGGTTAGATCCTGATAATATTCTAGAGAGACTAGACATTTATTTGATTTCCTCTTAGTGGAGTTATAGTATTAGGAAGATAAATAGTTGGGTTTTATCTCAATTAGGATTGGATCATTAGCCGATAAATTTGAAAATTGAATGTGACAGTCCCCCTAAAGAATGTTTTTTTATCTTAATTAATGTGGTTAAGAGACTCTTCTCTTTTCACATCTATACAGCTTTGGTGGTAACAGTGTTCATTACCCACAGGCTCTCGGATGTATCAAATATGCAAAAGGCTACAATTCATAAAAGGCAAGCTTAGGAATTGGAATGAAGTTCACTTAAAGAATATTTTTCTGGAAAACGTGAGGATTGAATCAAAAATACATAGCCTTAATGATCAAGTGTTCAGATTGGAAGTGGATGCTTAGGATGATGCTCTTGAAAAATCTTTAGTTAAGGAATATAAATAATTGCTTTTTAGAGAAGATTTTTTTTGGAAACAAAAATCTAGGGAGAATTGGATAAAAGATGGTGATAGAAATTCAACATTTTTTCATCTTTCAGTTAGAGCTGAAAGGAAGGTTTCCAAGATCACTTTTATTATTTCAAGGCAGGGAGTGTTGTTGGAAGCCCTAGAAAAAATAAGGACTGAAGTAGTTTAGTTTTTTCAAAGATTGTTGATTGAAGATAATAGATCAAATTGGGAGGCTCAAAGATTCTTTTTTATCTTTAGTACCACCATTGATTTCAGAAGTTATGAATGAAAAGCTTCTGGATTATTTTTCTTTAGAAAAAATTAGAATGGTTGTTATGCCCTTAACCTTTCGCATGTTTAGGGATATGTGTGGTTGACTTGTGGCTTACATACATGTTTTATTTTCTTGTTACATTTATCTATGTTCTTGTCTAGGTAAGCCTATTGAATAACCATGGATAAGTAGACTATATATAGGAGGTAGTGTTCAGCCTTTGATCATCATATTAAGAATTCTAATCTTCTTGCATTATTATGCAGGTTTCCCCCTCAAATTTGCTTTGCTATATTATCCAATATTTTGCTCTGTTATCAATTATTGTTGTGTGATCTCTCGTAGTTGCTTATTCTGTGTGATATATAATCATTTTGGGTAAACATATAAGTAATTTTATTACAAGTCATATTAGAGGTTCGATTTGGGCAAGTTTCTTATGGTGTTGTTTTTTCAGATCTAACGAGGTGCAACTTCTATAAGCAAGAGTGTAAAAACATAACTTGCAATTTGAGAAGAATTAATAAGTCTAGAAAAAAAATCCCCTTGCACATTTATAGTCATTGGATTCGTCTAGAGGAGGTGATCATAAAGATATATTCTGTTGGTACATTTTTTTGGTGTTGACTTTTTTTACCTTAGTGCACAAAGGCAGTCATTAGATTCATCTTGGCGAGGTGATCACAATGGTACCATCTTTTGTAACATTTTTTTGGGGTGAAAACCCTCCTAAGGTTTGTATATGGAAGGTCTTTCTACTCAAGGAAGAAAAGGGGGGGGGAACTCCTATGACTCCTTTTGCCATTAACATAGAATCTATAACTTTCGATCCATTGATTTCTCAACTTCAGGCTAACAGAAAGGTCTTGGTATGGCATGATGACTTTGTTGCATTTAAAATTGATGTTTTAGGGATGGACAAAGAGATTCATGGGGTTCATACTCAATTACATCAAATCACTACATAATTGACTGCCCTTTCATCTACGTTACATTGAAACAACCCTCCACTTCATCATTCAGGTCCTCCTCCTCTCAACACTAACAACTCCAATTTTGTTGTGAAACTGATGTTGCCAAAAGTGGACATGCGTAAGTTTTATGGTAAGGATTCTCTCACTTAGATTATCCAAATTGAGAATTTATTTGGTCTACATCAAACTCCTAGTCCTCAAAAGGTGATAGTGGCATCTTTGTATCTAGACCCTGAGTAGTTCTTTTGGTATCCTTGGTTGTGTGCTTAAAATAAAAATAATAGTGCTCATATTACATAGTCTATTTTTAGTGATAAGTTGTTGGTTCATTATCAGAATAATGTCTCTATGAACTACTTCAGCCAGTTAGCCAAACTGTGGCAAATAGGAACTATAAAGGATTTTATTCATCAATTTCAGAATCTATCCTTATGGGTGGAAGACATCACTGAGGAAAATTTGACTGATATTTTTTTAGGTGGCTCAAATATAACATCAAATTGGAGGTTTAAATGTTTAACACAACATCTGTATCAGAGGCTATCCCATAGGCACACATGGTAGAATAAAAAAATATGGTCAAACAAAAAACTTTCACTATTGGTCATGATCACACTTTTTCAGTACCATCATTTCCTCAACTCACCAGATTGACACCTTGGCAAATTGAGGAGAAGAAAGCCAAAGGGTTGTATTATGCTTGCGATAACAAATGGAGAAAAGATCATCACTATGTTGAAAAGAAGTTGTTTTACATTGAAGGTGCCAATGATGATGATGAGGAGGAGGAGGCAATTGGTAAGGATAAAGAAGGTCCTAAAGAGGAATCTAAAGACTCTCAACCTTTTATTTCCTGTCATGCCCTTTCATGTATTAGTACTCCCCAAACTCTTAAGGTGGTGGGTTTCCTAAAGAAATTGAAGGTCACTGTATTGATTGATTCTAAGAGCACACACAACTTCATGAATAGTAAGTTGGTTATTCATTTGAATTATTTCATTTATCTCGCTCCATAATTTTATGTTATGATTGTAGATGGTGGTACTCTCTCCTACTCAAGAAAATGCCATAACATTAATCTAGCCATCAGAGACTACTTATTGGATTCTTTGATGTTTGCTATTCCTATGGCAGAGCTAACATTGTTATGGGAGTATAGTGGCTCACCACTTTGGGCACTATTGAGAATAATTTCCCAGAATTATTCATGCGCTTTCATTCTAAGTGAAGGACATTTGCGTTAAGGGGATTAAGAGATAAATATCAATAATTTATTAGCTCCCATCAAATGATAAAGATTCTTCATAAGGGTGTTAAAGTATTTGTAGCTCACTTATTTTCCATGGAAGTTCAGCTAACTCAACCATCTACACCTCCACATCTATAACAAGTGATTGATGCCCATTCGATTGTTTTTGGTGACATACCAAAAAGATATTAACCTAGTCATACACAAGATCATGCATTCAAACTTATTCTTGGTAGTAAACTACCCAACATCAGGCCATACATGTATCTTTATGCCTAGAAAAGTGAAATTAAAAAGATGGTACAAGAGATTTTGGATGTAGGAATCATTCACCACAACCAAAGTGAATAAGCAAGAGAAAATAGTTAACAATTTTTCCCCTAAGTATTATGGACCTCATCAAATTTTACAAAAAATTGGCAGTGTGGCCTATAAGTTAGAGTTTCCTTCCTCCACTCACATACATCTCATATTTCATGTATCCTGCCTAAAGAAAGTCATTGGACACAGAGTTTCTACTCAAAATGAGTTACCAAAATTGGAAGAGGAAGGGATAATTATTCTTGATCCTGAGGTGATTCTTAAAATGTGCACTAACCAACTACAGACTAGATTGATTAAGGAGTACTTGATCAAATGGAAGAACCTGCCTTGTGAAGATGCCACTTGGGAAGATGAATCCTTTGTGCAACAAAATTAAGAGTTGACTCAACATTAAGGACAACATTATTTTGAAGGGGAGGGGCATGTTATGCCCTTAACCTTTGGCATGTATAGGGATATGTGTGGCTGACTTGTGGCTTGCATACCTATTTTATATTCTTATTACATTTCTTTATGTTCTTAGTTAGGTCGACCTATGGAATAACCATGGATAAGTAGACTACATATAGGTGGTAGTGGTGAGTCTTTGATAATCATATTAAGTATTTTGTTCCTATTGCATTGTTGTGGAGGTTTCCCCTTTAAAGAGGCTTTGTTATATTATCCAATATTTTATTTTGTTGCAAATTATTATTGTGCGATCTCTTATATTTGCTTATCCTGTGTAATATATAATCATTTTGTGTGAACATCTAAGTAATCTCATTACAATGGTTGTGCTTTATAGGAAAAAGGATAAATCACCTAGTTCTAATGGCTTCCCAATAGCCTTTTTTCAATCCTTCTAGGATATAGTGTGAGAGGATGTGTGGCAAATGATGAAAGAGTCTAGAAATAAAAGGAAAGTAGTCCCTGATTTGAATGTTACCTTTCTATCTTTGCTTCCTAAAGGGGAATCTCAATCCTCCTTCAGTGATTTTAAATTAGGGGTTTTGTTTAATACGTTATATAAGATCATATCTAAATCCATTGCTAATAGACTTAAACCACTGCTAAAAATGTTGATTTCTAAAGAACAAGCTAGGTTTGTGCCTGGTAGAAATATTCAAGAAGGGATAATTGTGGCTCATTAAATTATTTGTTCCCTCTCACATAATCATGAAAAATGTATGTTGATAAATCTTGATATTATCAAAGCGTATGACCAAGTAAATTTGAGGTTTTTGTTTAATATTCTCAATAAGTTTGGCTTCAGCTCTGACTGGTGTGATTGGGTTTTTAGTTGTGTTTTGAGCCCCAAAATTTTTGTTTGATGAATGGTATCCTGATAAGTTTTTTTGAGATCTCTTGAGGTTTAAGGAAAGGGGATCCCCTCTCCCATTTCCATTTTATCTTGATGGTAGAGGCTTTGGACAGAGCAATTATAGAGGCCAAAGTCAGTGGTAAATTACAGAGAATTCAAATAGTGGACAATATGGATAGTCTCACTCATCATCAATTTGTAGATGATACTTGCCTCTTTGATAAGGCCATGATAGTGGAAGCTATGGAGTTATAATGGATTTTGAAAAAAAATATGAATAAGCCTCTGCTCTGAGGGTGAATGAAGCTAAATTTGAAATCTATTTTGACAATTGTAAGAAGCTGGAACAAATGAATCTAGCTATAATTTTATGTTTCAAGATTGGTAGCTTCCTAGAAAATATTTGGGAGTCCCTTTATTCAAATGGGTAGGTAATGTTGGGTTATGGAAAGAATTTATTGATAGATTCAAAGCTTGGTTAGTTTCTTGGAAAGCTAAGTGGCTCTCTCTAGCTGGCAGGACAACTTTGATTAAGGATGTTATTAGTACTCTTCCTACTTATTATTTCTCTATGTTGCATCCTCTAGAATAAGTTCTAAAAACCCTAAACAAAATAATGAAATATTTTCTTTGTCAAGTGACTCATGAAAATAAAAATATTCCATTGATGAAATGGGAAAATGTTTGTAAGAGGAAATAAAGAGGTGGAGTGGGTATTAAAGATCTTCAACTTCAAAATTTATCCATAGGGGCTAAATTGGTTTGGATGATGGTGACACATTCAAATAGGCTTTGTTTCAGACTCCTTAGAGACAAACACATAGGTTTTGAGTCATCAGAGAGTATTTTTTTAGTGGCCAATCCTCCCAGAGGCTTCCATGTTTCAATTTTTTTGCTAAAATGTAGATCAATTATTTCCCAATATGTTTCATAAATGGTAAATAATTGCAGGAGAGCATATTTAAGGCAAGTTTCCTAGAATGGGCATCGTCCTCTGGCCAAAAAAAATTAAGGGTTAGAAATCAAAGTTTTTTTTTCAAGATCTTTGGGGTTTCAAGGTGGTAGATTGTTTGGATCTTCGCTCAAATGTGTTGAGACTAGGCTATAGTTGGAAAAAGATTTTTGGATCTTCTCATCCCAAAGGCCAAAGAAAGGGTTTTCGAAGAAAGTTTGGTTCAGAGGAAAGTCTTTTTGAATAATAAATAACATCAATTGCATTAGATTAGAGAGAAAATAGGTACATATATAATGAAACTTGGTTATCAGATGGTTGAAGCGGTGGATGATTCTCCTAGCTTGGGCTAATTTGTTATGTTGGGGTAAAGAAAGGCCATAAAAAGTTGGGGATTTTACTTGGTTGATAGTTTAGAGTCACATTATTACCCAAGATAGACTCAAGACAATAGGGTTTTTAGAGCCTTCAAGATGTTGCATGTGTAAACAGGAGGAGGAAATAGCAGATCATCTTATGTTTAATTATTCCTTTGATAATTGGTGTTGGATCTGGTTATGTAAGAAATTTAACTGGGATTGGGCTTGGCCTCTCACTCTATCTCAAGCCTTTTCTTCTTGGCTTATTGGTGATGTGAAGCATTCAATTTATAGTTTATTGAGATGTAGTCCAACAATTGTAATATGGATAATTTGGAAAGAAATAAATGCCTACATCTTTGAAGAGAGAGAACATCCTCTACATGCAGTTTTGAGTGAAATGGAGATAGCCATTTTAGAAGTGGTTTTAATGCAGTTAAATAGGAAACAAGGTTTTGTGACTCAATGGGATATACAAATGTGCACAAATTATAAATGTATTAATCCTTACCCTATTAAAGGTTAATTAGTAGATAATAAGAAAAATAAAAATAAAAATAGAGTAGTCTAGATTCGTCTGCAACCAAGTTGGTTTAAACTAAATTTTGATGAGGCATGTAGGGGAAATTTAGGAGCTTCAGGTGCAGGTTGCATTATCAAAGATTGTAGTGGTTTTTTAATAAGATCCATTTCAATGAAGTTTGTTGATGGAACAAATAATGAGGTTGGAGCTCAGGCTCTAGTAGATGGGATCAAGTTGACCTTAGAATGTGGTATAGCTTCTTTATAAATCAAAGGGGACTCTCAAGTCATAATTCAAGCCTTGTCAGGACAAAAAGCCAAGTCCTAAAAATTGGAAAACATTTTCTCTCTTATCTAGCCTAAGCTAAGTTATTTTCAATATTGGAGATATTCTCATTGCTTTCAAGAAAGTAATAAAGAAGTAGATTTCCTAGCTAATGTAGGTATTGATCAAGAGGAGGTGACCAAGGTCTACAACACCAAGGATAAATGGCAAGACTGTTTAGGGGTAGAATTGGTGAAAATCTAAGTTTTTAATAATATTTCTAAGTGTTTTAAAAGGTGATAGGGTTTTATTTCAAACGGTTTTTATTGGTTTAGATTAGGGTGATGGTAGAGGTGATGATGTTTGTAATTTTGGTATGAATTATTATGATTCTTATGAGTTAAACAGGTGAAAGATTATCTCTGTTATGATCATCACTTTTAATCATTTTGATTTTAGTTGTTGGGTTGGTTTGTTACAATAAGATGGAGCTGGATTTCATTGAGTCGTTGGTCTGGCCTTTGACATTTGGCAGGGTTAAAACTAGAGAAATGGGTTTTGTAGGTAGTGTTTTTAGAATGATGCCCAAGAATGTTTTTTGGGTGCCCATTCTGGAAGTGGAAAAATCTTTGGAGGTTAATATGGGAATGGAATTGGTGACTGAAAACAAGAGACTGAGAGTAAATTTTAGATTTGGTGGCTATTTTGTGAGCAATTTGATTTTGCTAGTGTCTTATTGAGAGCAGATCAAGGAGATGGTGGAATTTTTTGTTTGGACCGAGCATAGGGTGGATTTACTTTTGGCTCTAGATAATCTACCTTCTGGCTCGTTTCAAAAATTTCCATTTTCCAAGAAATATGGTCTTGAATTTGTTCCTTTGTTTGTGTTTAAAAATTTGAAAGAAAGATTTGTTTCCCTGATTAAATTTGCTCTTGAGGTGGGAGAAGTGTGCTCAACTGAGGGTGGAAAGGAGAAATCCAGGGGTGTGGCTATACCCTTCGTGTAAGATTTATTACTTTCCATACTACAACTAGAAGTTTGGTGAGCTCAATGGAGGACTCTATACATATTGAAGGAAATTAAATGGTTAGTGTTTTCACTTAATTTTACACCCTTAGAGAGGTAGTTCAATCCTTCTCCAAATTTAGTGGAACATGATATTACCTCTAGGCTTGTGGGTTGCCTATAATAAAGGTAAACCTCTAGATTGAAGAGCTAACTCCCTATATTTGTTTTGAATTCTCATCACCTATACTACTTGCTCATTTAGATGTCAATGGAGAGAGAGAACATAAGGTAAACCTATCATAATGAGGTGATGCACAAATTTTAAATTGACCACTTCCAACCAATTGTAAGGACACTTCAAACACAAGCCTAACCTGCACATACACTTATCTAAATCTGCCCTTTGCAATAGTATTTCCCATGAAAGTTTGTGAAGGAATCTTGAACTAGGAGGACTAAACACAAGGTCATGACATGACACTAGTGGAGAGACAACTCACTATAACTCATGAAAACTTCATTATAACACTTTAATAGACCTGTAACAGACTTTTAAAATTGAATATAAATGCAAACAAGGACAATATGCTAAGGAAGAGAACTTATCACTTAGAAAGATCAATTAATTAACAAAAACATTGAAATAACTCATGGATAAGGTAAATCAGATCATTCTTTATTTCTCAAATGCTAAAAATGAGTAGCGATTTACCATACTCAAGGGGAGGATACAAACATAGCCACAAGTGGCTCAATACATAGAAAAAGTGAGAGATAAGAGGAGAAGTGTGTAGGAGAGCGAAGGTAAACAAGTGCCAGTGTGAGTGACAATAAGAAGAGGAGTTAGGGAATAGCTTTAATAGGTCTAGGATGCCATGTGTATTTTCTCTGAAGATTCTCCACCTCTCCAAGTGGTGTGGAAGTTGAATTGCTTGCTTGACACCTTG
The DNA here is from genome assembly GCA_037957365.1 of Torreya grandis. Lineage (NCBI taxonomy): Eukaryota > Viridiplantae > Streptophyta > Pinopsida > Cupressales > Taxaceae > Torreya > Torreya grandis. The sequence continues at coordinate 2,594,809 of JARHVA010000319.1, read as the reverse complement.
ACTAACTTCTTGAAACTTCTCTTCTTCTTGACATGTTGAAGGACAAGTGGAATTATTAATGGTTAGGTAAGTTTCTCCTACCTCTTTGGTCTGATCTTGATAGTGCTCAATGACCCCAACATGTTCTCCTGGATACATCACCTCTTTCTCTTGTAAGGTGTCTAAAGAACTCTTCATCTCCTAAGGCATATTTTGCACATAAGTGTCAAAACTTGGATATTTCTTATTTATCTCATCCAAAATTCATGGATGTCATATTAACATCATATTATACCTACAACAATCCACTTTGAGGCCTCAAACTAGCCCCAACAAGTTATTCTCTTCCAAAAGCCTCAATTAGGCCTCATTCCTTGTAGCCCTAAAATGATGTAAAACTCTTCATGTGGAAAAGATTATAGAATATTTTGAGAATATGAATGAATATCCTACTTCCCTCTATGGATTTATAATTTTAGGTTCAATTTCATGCTCTGAGAGTGAGTGGAAATGTCATTTTCTGCCCTTTCTCTCTCTTAGCTGGGCCTCAATTAGGCCTCCATGCCAAGAGAGTAAAAAATGATTATACATGATCCATACACATTAAAAAGCCCCAAAAAGTGTGTGATTCACTTAGACAACATATTCCGCCTACTCCATGCCAAATTTGAAGTTTTGACTCGTTGTATGGACCTACAAAATATCAAAAATTAGTCTTTTTATCTATAATTTGTAAGGTTTCGTACAATATTGTATCAACCAGTTGCATGGGTTGATGCTCAAGGGAATACTAAACATGTTTTGGGTGGTTTGGAAGTTTTTTTGATATATTTATAAGCATGAAAGTGGATTCCTCTCTCATCGAGTCTTTATGGCTCTCTTAGGTAGCCTGAAAGTACTTCAACTTCTTAAGGATGGTTCATAAAGATCAGGACATGAAACCTCATAAAAATTACAAAAACATCAAGTAAATTAGGGTATTAAAATTACCCTTGAATTTCAGGGGCCCATGCAACATGTGTTTCATACCAAGTAATGCAAACTAGACTCTCGAGTTAGAAACAAGCATTTTGGGAGGCTAAGAAATATTAAGGTCTATAGTTACATTTTATGAGTTAGTTTTCATCTCCAATGACCTCGATAAGGTATGTAACATCCCTCTCAAAAAATTTCATATGTTTTACAACCACCTTCCTTCATCAGGTCTTTCTACACCCTTATTAGCCTATATCAAGTCTCTTTACACTCTTATTAGCCTATGCCTAGGGTTCTTATGTTAGTCTACCAATTATACCCTAAACTACCTGTGTTATCACATTTCCTCTCACTATTAGATGTCTATGACTTAATGAAGTGTATTTATGTTTCCCTTAGAACCTCTACTTTCTTTATTTCATCTCCTTGTTGATTATCCAATAGGACTGTGTATGTAACTAACCCTGTTAGAGGTTAAAACAGGGTCTGCTAAGATTATTTCATTGTTCCCCAAGATGAGGGTTTTGGTGAACTACGTCATCACTCCTTAATAATAATAAAATCATCCTACACCTTCTCTCATACTCTATAAATCCTTTAACTTTTTTAAACAACTAAATTCTTCAAAGATGAACAAGCAAGCATGTGTCATGTGTTTAGGACTGTTCTTGACTGTGTTTACTTCTTGTTGCTTGTATTTGAGGGTTTGATGAGACAATGATCATCATTGAATAATATCACTCCAACATATTACTTTCCCTTAGATTCTTGAAGATCCTTTAAACCTCTCCAAATAAATAGTTGATCTTATCAGTATTAGGTAGGATTGTGTGTGTAGCTTCATGGCTTATGACCCATGTTTGTCCCTTTTTCCTATCAAACTATATGATTATAATCTTGATGAATTGATGACCTGATAACTCCCTTCAAGCCTTGAAATCATACACAAACCTGTCTCTTATGTTTTTGAGACAATTTTATCACCTAAACAGAGACTTGCAAGTGACTGTTAGGATAATGTGTTGTTCGTTTGAGATGGTCTACAACTTGAGTACTTTAGGAGCCTTGTTTTAAAAATTAAAACCATCTTAAAATTTTTGAATGTCATTGAGATAGCTGAATACCTCATTCATATCCCTTTAAACCTTTATTCTTTCATCAACCCTATTGCGTGAATATTTTGTTGTCAACTAACTGATGACAAAATGGGTATATCAACCACATCATAGGGAGATTTACACCACGACAAGTATGGCTTTACCAAATCTGGACGAAGTAAATCTCTCATCTCATCAAGGGGAGGTTCCCTATAAATATTTAAGCACTATATTTATGTATATAATTAAGCAGAAAATAACACATGGGGTGGTATAACAGCATCTACCTCTCTTTTTTCAGAGGTAATGTACAAAGAACAAAAAAGGAAAATCTTGGTCTTTGCTAACAACACTCCTCTTCTTTCAGGAATGGTATCAAATGGAGAGTAGTTTATCACATGAAGTAACAAAGTCCACAAGAGCACTCACGTAAGCACAAAGTCTTCCATAGCCTCCTTCACCGATTCGAAAAAACGTAACCATAGAATAAAACGAAGCATAAAGTCTTCCGTCTGAAACTACAAAAGATAACTGAATCTCAAAGATAAAGGTAGCTCAAAGTCTATCCTCTTTCTTTTAGAAGTGCTCTCAGATAATATAAACACACCCACTTTGCTTATTAAATCAGATAAAGAAGAGATTATCAGGAAAGAGAACATAAGAAACTGTTTCCTAGACAACACAGATAACTTCAACACAAAGTTTGAAATAAATCTACTTCTCATTCATTCAACAAAATATGATTTACAAGTTTGAGCGCAAAGTCTCAAAAATTGCTTCAATTTCGGCAGAGTGTTTGCTCTCAATTTTTCCAATATCATATTACAAATGAGGTCTCCACTATATATAGGGAGGAAATCCTCAAAAACTAGAAAACAATAAAATACAAAAATATCTTAGTCAAAGATGACTCATCTTTGACTTTGAGATATTTTTTCAAAATATTTACATGTAATTACATTTTACAAAATTGCATGCACTTTTCACAAAACAAAAGTGCATAAGGAGAGAAGAAGAAAGAAGGGAAAAAATTTAGTTCTTGCTGCCAGATTTCTTCAGATGAGCATCGTACATAGTAATAAATGCCTGAATTCCTATGCTCTCTGGCACAACCGTATTCTTGGAGACGATTCTGGCTTTGATTAATGTATCATTCAATGCCGTGATGGCCTTAGCATGACCAGTTAACCTAGATTTTAGATTTTTCAAAGTTAACTGAGTGTCTAGAATACCATCCACAAAAGACATTGAGAAGGATTTTTCTTCAAAATCTCTTTGAATCATCTCTTTGAAACTGTGGATCATTTCTCCTGTTGAGAGGAATTGATTGTCCTTGGAGGTTAGGTTGCAAGGTATCTCTTCTAGTTTATTGAGTAGGCTGAGGTAACTCTTCTCACCAGTATCCCTGAAAGCTTTGAGATCCTCAATTAAATCTTTGAGTACCTGGATCCTGAAGATCAGTGACTCTTTGATCTCAACATAAGAATCCTTGCTAGAGATGACACCGATAGATATTAAGGTGCTTTTCTTCAGATCCTTCATCTCCTTTCATTTACCAAGATATTTTTCTGAGCTTTTGACCTCTTGAGAGATAAGAGAGACAAAGTCATCTAACTCTGTCCTTAATTTCTTCATCTTGTCCGTCTTTTCTGCAACCTCTGATAGCAAGGAAACTCCTTGAGTATGTATTTTTTCAACATAGTCCTCCAAGACTTTTCCCTTTAAGTAAGTCTTCTCTACCTTTTGAATGATCGGGTCATCTACGGAGAAGGCCTCTGGAGTTGCCGCTTCGAGAGAAAGAGTCAACCTCCTTATTACTGCCGTTAGCTGCTCTATTTTGGCCTTGTAATAATCTTTCATCTCTTTCTCTCGATCAAATTTTTAGACCATAATGTTCATAGAAGACTAAAGATCACTTTTCGCACCTTCGTGAGTAACTTTTCTAAGTTCAACATGAGAGATGGAATAGCTGCTCATTTTGAAACCCTCAAGGGTTGCGTCTTGTGGAGGTTTGGCAATTTCTAGAAATTTCTGCCCTTTTTCTTCGACCAATTTAGAGAGGATCCTTGGCCTCTTTGGAGTTTTGGCTTTTTGAAAACAAAGATGATTCTAGGCTTGTGAGGCCTAGAAGGGGAAGGAACATCGCCTTTGTTCTTGGTCCTATTCTCAGCCTTCCTCTTCAATTCTGCTTGGTACTTAGCCTCTGATCTTGTGATAAATTCTTTCAGTTTGATTCCTCTGACTGCTAACCAATCATTGGTGTTAGCCAATATTAGTTCAAACCTTTTTCTCAGAGAAGTTAGTTCCTTCTAAGACCATTGAGTTGGAGGAAGAGGGGCGCTAGCAACCTTTTCAACTAGGTATTTTCCATTGACGATGTTTCTATCATCGGCCAGACTAGAGGGGATCTCTGCAAGTCCCAGATATTCAATCTGGTCTAGGGTCAGCCTGCAAGAATCCATCTTTTTGATCTCTTTGGCCATCCTCAGGTCAATCCAGATATCTTCAATCATGGGCTCATGGAACTGAGTCTTCTGCTTGATCTTGTCTTTGACTCCCTTGTAGTCAAATTTATCTCTTCTTTTGAACTGCTTTAGGGTGACCATCTGCATTTCTATTTTCATGACTTTGGCTTTAGTTGTTGTTGCAATGGAATATCTGCTAATTTTGATTAGAAACTTGAAACCTAGTTTCTTCAGCTCCATTTGTCTGGTATGCATGACAATCAGTTGTCGGGAAAGTTCCATTAGAACCAGCTTGTCAGAATGGAACTTGGGGAGCATATAGGGGTAGCCTTGGAAAAAACCAACCCGAAGATAGCAAAAGATGGGAAATTGTAGAAACATGCAGCCATAGTCATTGACCACTGTCCAAGCCTCATCTGATACTCTTTTTTGCTCAAGCTGAGGGTCGAAGAGACACAGAAATACGGTAAAGAAGGTGTCATTTACCTTTTTGAAATGACGGGTTGACCCTTGAAGTGTCAACTGGGGGTAAAATGAGTATACTGGGGTTGTCTTTCTATCTCCCTTGGTTGTTAAGCCCGAAAAAGTTTGCATTGCGGCAGCTATGTACACAAGGTATGAAGTCATATAAAACTTGAAAGAAGTTTGTACCTTAGTTAGCTGCTTGTGGAGGGCATTACTGATCTGCTCTCCCCAAAAGATAACCTGCTTGCCTTGGAGGATGATCTTGATGAATGGATACATCCATTCATGGAACAGTGAGGAAGACAAGAGACCTCGTACTCTGCTGAGAAGGGTGATCAAGTCACCAACCTCCTCAATGAAGTCACTCCTCAAAATGTTCTACAGCCATTTGGATAGGTTGGTCCTGAGAGTCTTCAGCCATTTGTAGTTCATCACTTTCTTTACCCTCTCGGGGTCTTTGTCATATTCCTTCTGGGCATCCACGAAGTCGATCTTGGTCACTTCAGTGGCTGGAGGGCACATAAAGACTTTGTCGATGAATTCAGAATCCAGTTGAATCACCACATTACCGCTGGCATCTGAGACCGACCTGGTCTCTTTATTGTAGAAGCAGGCACATTGAAAAATGAACTCTATATGATGTGCTGCTACAGAAAAAGTGGCCACCAAGTGGATGTTACTCTCGACGATTCTCTTTATCCCAGTGCTTGGGTTTTTCACCTTCGTTCGGGTTACAAACTCGACCATGTCCACGTGGCCAATTTTGGTGTCTCGAATGTCGTCGACATTTGAGGAGACCGAAGTGAGTGGGAAGACACCCTGATATTTATACTTCATGGTCTTCATCGTTTTCAAAGATGCTTCAGACATGGGAAATAGCTTTGATCGGATAGGTGTCGATGAGCAAGAGTTCTCTGAAGGTACTATAAACATGATCATAAAATTAAGGGAGAGTGGACGAATTGGAGAAAATACATTCTAAGTGATCTTGGTCAATGGGAGTCATTTAAAAAGGCTGTGTCAGAAAAAAGGGTGGAAAACGAGGAAGAAAGGGAAAGAAAAGGACAAGACGAAAAATCTTTCAGAGTTAGGAAAATCCAGAGGAGGAATGTACGAGCGACAAAATTTGCCGCCCCTGCATGTTGAGGTGATTGAAGTGCAAGGGCAATGAAATTTGTTGCCCATGCAGGGTCGGCCTGAATAAGCGACAAATTTCACCGCCTTTATAGGTTAGGTTGGGAAAAGGTAAGGGTGGCAAAAATCTCTACCCTTGCAGTTTGGAAAAGCGAGGGTAGGGGCGGCAAATTTTGCCACCCCTGCATACTAGACATGCTTTGGCAGTGAATTTTGCCGTCGATGTGTGTCGGGCAAGGAGCATGTGCGAGTGGCAAAATTTGCCGCTCAGGCACGAAAGAGTGAGTGCGGGCAATAAAATTTGCCACCCGCGAAGGTGAAGAACGGGGGGATGGGACACACGGGCGGCAAAAATTGCTGCCCTTACATATTTTGAGAGGAAACTTGCGAGGGTATGGGTGGTAAAATTTTGTCATCCGTGCGGGTTTGAACAAAACTGCGAGAAATGGAGAGGGACAACATTTTTAGCCGTCTCAGCAAGTAGAAAGGATTCACAAAAAATGATAAGGAAACTGATAAAAAATAAGAAAAACAAATGCAAAAAAATAAGACCCATTTGAAAATCCGTGCATGCCACAAGCTCGAATCTGTGAAAACGCGCTTCAAATCACTCGTCAGATGGTCTAGACCCATAAGACAAAAAGAGAGGAGGAAGTAATGAGAAGAAATGGAGTTCAAATCAGTTTATATGGGGTGAAAAACAACCCCAACAATCTGTTGTGTGTGGCAATAAATGCTGTGCACAGAAACTGAGGCATGCTTGGGCGATAAAATTTGTTGCCTTTGCATGTTTCGGTGAGTTTAAACGCAAGGGCGGAAAAAATTGCCACCCTTGCAAGTCAAGATACAGGGGCGGCAAATTTTTCCACCCTTGCATTACAAAGGTCAAAAATGCATTGGCGGCAAAATTTACCGCCTGTGCAGAAAAGTGAAAGAAAAGACCAACTCTAGAAGAGGCAGGCTGGGGTAGGGATTTTTTTGGCTGCAACGAGATCGTAACTTCTCTCACATTTCTGGCCAAGATGAGAATGAATTCAAAACCCATCGCAAAAAATAAACTTAGAAAGACAAAAGACGAAACGAACAAGTTTTGTAGGGGGTTGTTCCCAAAAATGGGCTACGCTGATTTTAAAAACAATAGCTGGCTCCTGTTGGAGAACTTTTATTCATCACATTGATTAGTGGGAGTAGAAATTAGTCTCTAAGTGCCTTCATCCAAGCCATTGGGCTACGGAGTCAAGTTAAAAATAAAAGAAAAATAGACAAAACATAAAAACTGTACATATATACAAATAGACTTATTCAAGCCTTAAGGATTGAATAGCTTCAGATGCTGCCCGCTGTGAGGTAGTGCGAATGGTGTTCCATCTTGGTACTCCAACAAAAAATTAGCCTTGCCACAGAGTTGTCGAATGGTGAACGGGCCTCTCCACAGGGATTCAAATTTGCCGTGCATCCCTTTTGGTTCTCGCCTCTTGTCCCACAACAAGACTTGATCTCCGACTTGAAATTCACGAATCTTAGCTTTTTTGTCAAAGAGTGTCTTCACCCAGTTCTGATGCTTTTTAATTCGATCCATTATCATAATTTGATGCTCATTCATCTCGTTCAAACACATGATTCTTTTGTCGATTGAGCTTTCGAAGGTTGAGTCTTCGATTGCTTTAGTTAACTTGAGCGCTGGTAGTTCAAGGGTAATGGAGATTTCTGCATTCAATTCATATAGGAGATGGAAAGGCGACATAGCAATATCCCTTTTGGGTGTTATTCTATCTGCTCATAAAGCATCATACAATGCTTTATGCTATGTTCTCTGATTATCATCTACCAACTTCCTAAAAATAGTGACCAAGTTTTTGTTACTCGATTCTGCTTGGCCATTTCTTTGAGGGAAATAATTCAAAGTGTGGAATAGGGTAATCCCATAATAGAAACAAAATTAAGTAATTTCGTGTGATAAAAAATAGGCCACATTATCTATTACGATCTTTAGTGGGACCTCAAATTTGGAGATGATATTTTCTTTGAGAAAGCTGCACACCACTTCAGACATAGCATGCTTGGCTGGGATGGCCTCCACCCACTTAGTGAAATAATTCGTTGCCGTGAGGACATAATCATGTCTGACACTTGAAGATGGGTTGACTACACCAATGAAATCAACACCCCACTGCTGAAATGGTTCTTCGATTACCACTGGCTTGAGAGGCAAAACAGACAACTTAGGCTTTCCAACGAATTACTGACACAATTCGCACTTGTGCACCCATTTTTAGGCATCTTGGAACAACGTCGACCAATAATACCTTGTTCATAAAATTTTGTGCGATATCATTGGTGCAGAAAAATGTCCTCCACAGGGCAGATTATGGAAAGATTCTAAGAGTCTTTCTTGTTGCGCCTTGTCAACACAACAAAGAAATGCCCCATCCAGATTTCTCTTGTAAAGACCATTATCCCAAAGGACATAACCAACTGCTTTTAACTTAACATTCTATTTTTTTTTAAAAGAAAGATGAGCAGGACACTCACCATATATCAAAAAATGAGCAATGTCAGAATACCACTCATCAATAGTTGCAACAAAGAGGACCATAGGGATGATTTCGATCAATACTCCTTCAAAATGTTATTGGCGATCAACTGGCAAAGACCCTTTCTCCATACGAGCTTTTTTGGTTTGATGTCCATATCAAACTCTTGAGTCTTGGCAATCTAGTTACCTCTCTTTGTACTGAACTCTTGTTGAGTCAAAATAGATTTTACTGTTGTGTCTGGTACGAAAACTTTGGTGTGAGAGTTCAGAATATAAAACTTGAAGTGTTTGACCGCTTTGACCACTGCGTATACATGCTTCTCTATAAGGGAATATTTCAGCTCATGATCTTTAAGTGGACAACTCATGAAAGAGATAGGAGATTCTACACCTTCTGAATTTTGTTGAACCAAAATGGCCGATAGTGTATCTTCAGAGGCATAACTATATATTTTAAAACTTTTAGTATAATCTAGACAGACCAAGACTGGTGCACGGGCGATTGCTTCCTTAATTTATTTGAACACTGATTTGCCCTTAGCGATCCACCTAAATGTAGCGTTGCCCTTCACCATGTTGATAATGTGACAGATCTTCTCAGCAAACTCAGGAATAAACCTTCGGAGAAAATTCACTTTTCTAAAGAAAGAGTGAACTACGGTCTTGCTGGTAGGCAGATTAAGTTCCTGGATGGACCTGACTCTCTCTGAATCAATTTTAATACCTTCATGAGACACAATGTGTCCGAGAAGTTTCCCTTCAGTTACTCCAAAAATAGATTTCTTTGGGTTTAAAGAAATACCGTTCTGACGACAACGTTTCAGTATCCTTTGCAAATGGTGAACATGTTCAGAACGATGTTTTAAAAACACTGTCAGATCATCTAGATATACTACAATGAATTTTCTCATCTCATTTTTGAAAGCGAGATCCATCGCCCTTTGAAATGTGGCACCAACATTTATCATACCAAAAGGCATTCTTCGATAAGCTAATGTGCCCCAAGGTGTGGTGAACGATGTCTTGTGCTAATCTGCTTTTCTGACTTCGATGTGATTGTACTCTGAAAAATCGTCTAGCATTGATAACCTTTCTGAACCTGTTACCGTCTGTAAAACTTGATCCATGATGGGAAGAGGGTAGTTATCTTTTAAAGACAACTGATTTATGTTTTTGAAATCCACACAGATTCAAATTTTGCCATTCTTCTTCCTGACATGCACTATATTAGCAATCCATGTTGAGTGATGGATTGGGAAAATTATTCAGGCGTCAAGCATCTTTTATATCTCAGCTAAAATAGTAGCTGAGATTTTTGAGTTATATTGCCTAGATTTTTGCTTGTAAGGTACAGAGTTGGCCTTCAAAGGAATGTCATGACGAATGTCATTTGGCCTGAGTGATTTTAGATCATTGTAAGAATAGGCCTATACATCTATATATTGGAGAAGTAAACTAGCAAGCTTAAATCTCTCCTCGAGAGTGCAACATTTTCCAATGTTTACCATTTTAAGATCTTGCTTGGTTCCAAATTTACCTGATCAAAATTTTGAGAGGATTTTGAATCTGTTCGATGTTGCTTAATAAACATGTCATGGTTATCAAACAACTTCTCTAGTGAAACTAGGCCTTTGGAAATCTTATTCCCCTTAAGCTGTAGAAAATCTTCACATGTATTCATATTTGACTCGGGAGTTGCTTCACATTCTCGAAGTTCACTACCTTCAAAACACAGTTGTTCAAAACTATCTTTCTGCTCTAAAAAGGTGATGATTTGATCATCATTTTTAAATACCTGCTAATGGCTGACATTATCGAGTACACTTAGTCGAAAGACCAACTCAATAGTGTACTTATCTCCCTTAAAGTCTGGGTGAGGGACTAAGAGGGTAGTAGAGACGGCCAATGCGTTCGCTCGGTCATTGAATTCCCTTAGAACGGTGGAGATGTTGAAATTGTTAAAATTTTCAATCTGATCCCAGACCAAATTGCGATAGTTGCGCAACCTTTCATTTTTTATCTGATAAAGGTTCCTCACTTGGCAGACTATCAACTCAGTATCTCTTTTAGCATGGAGTAGCCTAATGCCTTTTTTTTTGGTAGCCTGTAGTCCAAGCAACAGGGACTCGTACTCAGTCGTGTTGTTGGTATTGTTAAACTGTAATTTATAGGATAGAGGAATAACGTCTCTTTGAGGAGATACCAACACAACTCAGCTCTTGAACTAGTAGAAGAGCAATTGTCATCAAATTCTAAGGTCCATACGTCATTAGACGCTGTCTTTCCTTTGAAAACTCCTTCGTTTAGGGAAAGAGGTTCTTCTATGTGTTCATTTTGATTTGTTGTTTTTTTTGCTGTGCCAGCTGAACACAATTTCAAGTCATCACCCGTAAGAGTTTCATCAAATGTCTCATGAGTCCCGTCTGTAGATAGGAAGTAGTTGCCCATGCCTTAAGACTCAAATAAAATTTGAGCTTCCGGTGCCAACGATCGGATAACTACATACCTTGCTTCTTTTTCGAGAAGCAACTTCTTCATGACACCTTGAACCAAAATCCTTACTTCCAACAAGTCCATACTTAGCTCACCTCCAACATCTTTACAAAAATTTCGTCTGAGTAAGATGCCGTAAGACGCTGGAACATCGGCCACTAAAATCGTCATCTTTATCTTTTTTTTAGAAAAGCCGTGAAAGCATATTGAGCGTCCTTTATTTGACCAAGGAGGGGAACTTGCTAATTTTTTATGGAAAAACACCTCTCAAAAGTTTTGGTCAAAGTCAGGCCAAGAGAATCTGCCACCTTCGTGGGCATGACATTATTTGAGGCTCCAGAGTCTATAATACAATTACTCAATTTATAACCATTTATAAGTAGGGAAACATAGAAAGGTTCTATTTTCCTGGAAGTGACAGGAGGAGTCACAACAAGATTGTTTTGGGCCGGTTTATCTTTAGGGGGATCATGAATGGCCTTCAAAGAATCTTGTCCTACGTAGACGGCTTTGTTTTTTACATATTCTGCTAACCTATGTTCTGGGTTAGCCCTCAAATATTCAACCTCTGTCATTTGAATTTTAATTTTTTTAGCATGATCAATTATATCAAATAATTGAAAACAACTTGAGACAGAAGAAGAGAGTCCATCATCTAGAGTTTTAGTAGGTACGACACTGGTCTGAGCAACAGAAGTGGAAGGGATGTTGTGGTTGGAGAAATTTACTTTTTTATGAATTATCTGATCTTTTGATTGTGAAGGCAATGGAGTCCCACATTTAGCGATGGAATCCACTGGCTGGGGTTCCTCCTTTGCCTTTCTTTTGTCAGTCTGCGAGGCTGACTGATTTTGAGATTTGGTAAAAATAGCGTAAGATCCATCTAAACCTTCCCCTTTACTTCCAACTTCATCCTGGTAATCTAAGAAATTGATATTGGAGTCGCCAGCTAATTCTTCTTCCTGCCCATTGAAGAAATTAGCATCTTCTCGTTGGTCCAACTGAGGTTGGAATGAATAGTCGTGTTCAGCCTCTAAGTAACCAATCACTAAATTGGCAGGTGTTGCTTCAATGGCCAATTTCCCTGGAGGGGGAGGCAGGTGATTTAGCTGCCCTTGGTTTTAGGTAGCATTACCCTGATACTGTTGGCTTTGGAAATTTCTCTTGAGCATATTCTGATAGGTAGGAGCAGACGTACCTTGGGCTATTTGCCTCTTCAAAGCTATCAGTTTATTTGTCAATTTCTGCACCATAGGATCTGTAGTGCCTAAAGAAGAACTTTCAGCAGATGAAGATAATTTATTTTTACTAGGGTCTTTTTTGATCTTAGTTGGCAGATTAAGATCATCTTCAATCTCAGTAGCCAAATTTTGAGCTAATGCTAAATTCATAGGGCCAACTCGCCTTAATAAGAAACTTACTTCAGGAAGCTGAGAGTTGATGAAAAAGCGTTTGAGATTCTCAGGTGTAAGCTGAGCCACAGTTGGGATCCAGTTTCTAAACTTGTTGAATTTAGCTATGAAATCCCTCATAGGTTCTTGGGATTCTTTTTTCATATGTGTTAGTTGAGCTAGCAAAGCGTGTGCATCTTCAACAGGTTTGAACCTAGCTTCAAATTTGGATTTAAGCGTATCCTAGTCAGTTACTGACCCAGCCTATAGGTGATAGAACCAATATGCAGCAATACCTTGCAAAGTTTCTACAAAAAGTCTAACTACTACATCCTCAAATTCTACACCGATTACGCCACATGCTATGGATAAAGTGGCAATATGCTCGTCAGGGTGAACCTTTCCATCACCAAAAAACTTAGGAATTTTTTTTCTAGAACTATGAGGTAGTTCATGCAAATGTGCAGTCAAATTAAGAGGATCGAAGGAATTGCCCCACGGGCCTTGAGCCATTATGATAGGATGATTAAATGGTGGGATAATCAACCTTGGTAGGGTATTTATGGGTAGGGCCTGGTTAACGATAGGAAAAGAAGCACTACCTTGTGTTGGTGACCCGATCAGATCAGGAGGAAGACTCCTAGATCGTTGGAGGAAAGGCAGTGGAGGAAACATGTCAAAATTGCTCTGTTGCACCAATTCAAATACGGGGTCAAAAACACCCTTAGATCTCTGACTTCTGGTGTATCGTGGAATTACCAGATTTCAAATGAAAGAGGGACCGAAACTACTTCAAGTTGAAGCTTGAGGCTTCAAAATGCACGTTCGTGTTCCCAACGGAGTCACCAAAAAACTATTGGGTGAATATTTTGTCATCAACTAACTGATGACAAAATGGGTATATCAACCACAACATAGGGAGATTTACACCACGACAAGTATGGGTTTACCAGATCTGGACGAAGTAAATATCTCCTCTCATCAAGGGGAGGTTCTCTATAAATATTTAAGCACTATATTTATGTATATAATTAAGCAAAAAATAACACATGGGGTGGTATAACACCATCTACCTCTCTTTTTTTAGAGGTAATGTACAAAGAATAAAAGAGAAAAATCTTGGTCTTTGCTAACAACACTCCTCTTCTTTCAGGAATGGTATCAAATGGAGAGCAGGAGATCACCTGAAGTAACAAAGTCCACAAGAGCACTCATGTAAGCACAAAGTCTTCCGTAGCCTCCTTCACCGATTCAGAACAAACGTAATCGTAGAATAAAATGAAGCACAAAGTCTTCCATCTGAAACTACAAAAGATAACTGAATCTCAAAGATAAAGGCACCTCAAAGTCTATCCTCTATCTTTTAGAAGCACTCTCAGATAATATAAACACATCCACTTTGCTTATTAAATCAGATAAACAATAGATTATCAGGAAAGAGAACATAAAAAAATGTTTCCTAGACAACACAGATAACTTCAACACAAAGTCTGAAATAAACCTGCTTCTCATTCATTCAACAAAATACGATTTACAAGTTTGAGCGCAAAGTCTCAAAAATTGCTTCAATTTCGGCAGAGTGTTTGCTCTCAATTTTTCCAAGATCATATTACAAATGAGGTCTCCACTATATATAGGGAGGAAATCCTCAAAAACTAAAAAACAATAAAATACAAAAATATCTTAGTCAAAGATGACTCATCTTTGACTTTGAGATATTTTTTCAAAATATTTACATGTAATTACATTTTACAAAATTGCATGCACTTTTCACAAACAAAAGTGCATAAGGAGAGAAGAAGAAAGAAGGGGAAAAATCCAGTTCTTGCTGCCAGATTTCTTTAGATGAGCATCGTACATAGTAATAGATGCCTAAATTCCTATGCTGTCTGGCGTAACCGTGTTCTTGGAGACGATTCTGGCTTTGATTAATGCATCCTTCAACGCTGTGATGGCCTTAGCATGACCAGTTAACCTAGATTTTAGATTTTTCAAAGTTAATTGAGTGTCTAGAATACCATCCACAGAAGACATTGAGAAGGATTTTTCTTCAAAATCTCCTTGAATCATCTCTTTGAAACTGTAGATCATTTTTCCTGCTGAGAGAAATTGATTGTCCTTGGAGGTTAGGTTGCAAGGTAGCTCTTCTAGTTTATTGAGTAGGCTGAGGTCACTCTTCTCACCAGCATCCCTGAAAGCTTTGAGATCCTCAATTAAATCTTTGAGTACCTGGATCCTCAAGATCAGTGACTCCTTGATCTCAACATAAGAATCCTTGCTGGAGATGACATCGATAGATATTAAGGTGCTTTTCTTCAGATCCTTCATCTCCTTCCATTTGCCAAGATATTTTTCTGAGCTTTAGACCTCCTGAGAGATAAGAGAGACAAAGTCATCTAACTCTGCCCTTAATTTCTTCATCTTGTCCGTCTTTTTTGCAACCTCTGATAGCAAGGAAACTCCTTGAGTATGCATTTTTTCAACATAGTCCTCCAAGACTTTTACCTTTAAGTAAGTCTTCTATGCCTTTTGAATGATCGAGTTATCTACGGAGAAGGCCTCTGGAGTTGCCGCTTCGGGAGAAAGAGTGAACCTCCTTATTACTGCCGTTAGCTACTCTATTTTGGCCTTGTAATAATCTTTCATCTCTTTCTCTCGATCAAATTTTTGGACCATAATGTCCATAGCAGACTGAAGATCACTTTTCGCACCTTCGTGAGTAACTTTCCCAAGTTCAACACGAGAGATGGAATAGCTGCTCATTTTGAAACCCTCAAGGGTTGCGTCCTGTGGAGGTTTGGCAATTTCTAAAAAAATTTGCCCTTTTTCTTCGACCAATTTAGAGAGGATCCTTGGCCTCTTCGGAGCTTTGGCTTTTTGGAAACAAAGATGATTCTAGGCTTGTGAGGCCTAGAAGGGGAAGGAACATCACCTTTGTTCTTGGTCATGTTCTCAGCCTTCCTCTTTAACTCTGCTTGGTACTCAGCCTCTGATCCTATGATAAATTTTTTCAATTTGATTCCTCTGGCACTAACCAATCATTTGTGTTAGCCAATATTAGTTCAAACTTTTTTCTCAGAGAAGTTAGTTCCTTCTGAGACCACTGAGTTGGAGGAAGAGGGGAGCCAGCAACCTTTTCAGCCAGGTATTTGCTATTGATGATGTTTTCATTATCAACCAGACTGGAGGGGATCTCTGCAAGTCCCAGATATTCAATCTGGTCTAGGGTCAGCCTGCAATAATCCACTTTCTAATCTCTTCGATCGTCCTCAGGTTGATCCAGATATCTTCAATCATGGGCTCATGGCACTGAGTCTTCCGTCTGATCTTGTCCTTGACTCCCCTGTAGTCAAATTTATCTCTTTTTTTGAACTGCTTTAGGGTGACCATCTGCATTTCTATTTCTATGAATTTGGCTTTAGCTGCTATTGTAATAGAATATCTATCAATTTTGATTGAAAACTTGAAATCTAGTTTCTTCATCTCTATTTGTCTGGTATGCACGACAATCAGTTGTCGGCAAAGTTCCATTAAAACTAGCTTGTCAGAAGGGAACCTGGGGAGCATATAGGTGTAGCCTTGGAAAAAGCCAACTTGAAGATAGCAGAAGGTGGGGAATTGCAGGAACATACAGCCGTAGTCATTGACCACTGTCCAAGCCTCGTTTGAAACTCTTTTTTGCTCAAGTTGAGGGTCGAAGAGACACAAAAATGTGGCAAAAAATGCGTCATTTACCCTTTTGAAATGACAGGTTGACTCTTGAAGTGTCAACTGGGGGTAAAATGAGTATACTAGGGTTGTCTTTCTATCTCTCTCAATTGTTAAGCCCAAAAAAGTTTACATTGCGACATCTATGTACACAAGGTACGAAGTCATATAAAATATGGAAGAAGTTTGTACCTTGGTTAGCTGCTTGTGGAGGGCGTTGTTGATTTGGTCTCCCCAAAAGATAACTTGTTTGCCTTGGCAGATGATCTTGATGAATGGATACATCCATTCATGGAACAGTGAGGAAGACGAGAGACCTCGTACTCTGCTGAGAAGAGTGATCAAGTCACCAACCTCCTCAATGAAGTCACTCCTCAAAAAATTTCGCAGCCATTTGGATAGGTTGGTCCTGGGGTCTTCAGCCATTTGTAGTTCATCACTTTCTTTGCCCTCTCAGGGTCTTTGTCGTATTCCTTCTGGGCATCCACGAAGTCGATCTTGGTCACTTCGGTGGCTGGCGGGCACATGAAGACTTTGTCGATGAATTTAGAATCCAGCTGAATCACCACATTGCCGCTAGTATTTGAGACTGACCTGGTCTCTTTGTTGTAGAAGCGGGCACATTGAAGGATGAACTATGTATGATGTGCTGCTACTAGAAAAGCGGCCACCAAGTGGATGTTACTCTCGATGATTCTCTTTATTCCAGTGCTTGGGTTCGTCACCTTCATTTGGGTTACGAACTAGGCCATGTCCACGTGGCCAATTTCGGTGTCCCAGATGTCATCGACATTTGAGGAGACCGAAGTGAGCGGGAAGACACCCTGGTATTTATACTTCATGGTCTTCACCTATTTCAGAGATGCTTCAGACATGGGAACTAGCTTTGGTCAGACAGGTGTCAATGAGCAAGAGTTCTTTGAAGGTACTGCAGACATGATCATGAAATTAGGAGAGAGTGGATGAATTGGGGAAAACACATTTTAAGTGATCTTGGTCAATGGGGGTCACTTAAAAAGGCCGGGTCGAAAAAAGGAGCAGAAAATGAAGAAGAAAGGGAAAAAAAAGACAAGACATAAAATCTTCTGGAGTTAGGAAAATCCAGAGGAGGAATGTACGGGTGGCAAAATTTGCCGCCCCTGTATGTTGACGTGACTGAAGTGCAAGGGCAGCGAAATTTGCCGCCCATGCAGGGTCGGCCTGCATAAGCGGTGAATTTTACTGCCCTTACAGGTCAGGTTGGGAAAAGGTAGGGGCAACAAAAATCGCCGCCCCTGCAGTTTGGAAAAGCGAGGGTAGGGGTGGCAAATTTTTTCTGCCCCTGCATACTAGACATGCTTCAGCGGCAAAATTTGTCGTCGATGCATGTCGGGCAAGGAGCGTGCGCGAGCGGAAAAATTTGCCACTCGTGCATGAAAGAGTGAGTGCGGGCGGTGAAATTCGCCACCCACGAATGTGAAGAACAGGGAGACGGGACACACAAGTGGTGAAAATCACTGCCCTTGCAGATTTTGAACAAAACCACAAGAAATAGAGACGGATGACATTTTTAGCCGTCCCAGCAATTAGAAAGGATTCACAAAAAATGATTAAAAAACTGATGAAGAACAAAAAAATAAATACAAAAAAATAAGACCCACCTGAAAAGCCACGCGCGCCACAAGCTCGAATCTGCGAAAATGTGCTTCAAATCGCTCGTCAGATGGTCCAGACGCAGAAGGCAGGAGGAGAGGAGGAAGCAATGAGAAGAAATGGGGTTCAAATCAATTTATATGGTGTGAAAAATAATCCCAACAACCCATCGTGCATGGCAATAAATTACCCACACAAAAATTGAGGCATGTTTGGGCGGCAAAATTTGCCGCCTTTGCATGTTTCGGTGAGTTCAAACGCAAGGGCGGCAAAAATTGCCGCCCTTGCAGGTCAAGATGCAGGGGCAGCAAATTTTACCGCCCTTGCATTACAAAGGTCAAAAATGCATTGGCGGCAAAATTTTTCGCCTGTGCACAAAAGCGAAAGAAAAGACCAACTCTGGAAGAGGCAGGCTGGGGTTGGGATTTTTTTGGCTGCAACGAGATCATAACTTCTCTCACGTTTCGGGCCAAGATGATAACGAATTCAAAACCCGTCTCGAAAAACAAACTTAGAGAGACAAAAGATGAAACAAACAAGTTTCGTAGGGGGTTGTTCCCAAAAATGGGCTAAGCTGATTTTGGAAACAACAAACCCTATTGTCTCAAGACCATTTCTTAAGAGCTGATTGTAGGTGCACATTTAGAGGAGTTAATTGTGTGTAGGGCCTTATATGTTTTATCTGTTCTAATTCCAAAATCCTTTCTATCATGTTTTTAATTGCATTATACAATTTTTAATGTCTAAAACTTCAAACCCTACCCACATCAATGTCAACACAAAAAATTATGTAGGTGCCTCTTATTAGGAGGTTTGATTGTGTATGTAGTCTTGAAGTTAATATGCAAGTATTAGTGTTCTAGGAGTCCTATCTCTAACATTAAACACTTTCAAAATTTTGTAATGATTATTTATGGTCTATAACCTTGTCCCAATAGTTTTAAACTCTATATTTCAACATCATTGTCTCAAAGCAGAGTCTCAACAATGCATGGTTGAAGGTGGTCCTTTTGAGAGCTCTGATCATGTGCAAGTTTGATGATTTTAATGATGGAATTTCAACATTCCAAAGGACTCTATACCATTGTGATTGATATTTAAATTTCCTTATCAAAGTCATACATACTCCCAAACTTGTAAACAACTTTGTTCAAGGCCCATTCTTAACAAGCTATAGATGACCATTGAAAGCACTTGACTATGTATATGCATTTTGGAATTGATCTTGATCTCTCAAGTCAGAATTCAAGCCTTTCAAGGGTTAATTATATATTTTTGCGAGTCTTAATGCCTTTTTAATATATTTAAACTTCAAACTCCATCACTATTCATTATTCAAATCACACTCTTTCACCTAGTTGAATGTAGGTGACTGTCAAGAAGACATGACTATGTAGTTAGGGATTTAGGCCTATCTCCACTACACCATGGTGTATTATAGTGGTTATTCCATTGAGAAATATTTATTTAATTCATTTCAAATCCATATCACCGTCAAATATTTTTGAAACCCTTATGTTCATGTGTATAGTCTTGTAGGTGACTGTCACTAGGTCTCTATTAGGTATGTTTCTTGTCAGTTAGCCACCATTATCTTTCAGTGATTGGGAAATGCCTCAATGATCCATTACCTTAAATTATTATAACGTAACCATGTTTTCATGTCTAGGAAACCTTTATCAAACACTATTAAGATGAAGTCAACCTGAATTTGCAGACCTATAGGCTGCAAGTTACTATTCTATAACTCTTGAGTTTTTGAAACCTTGAGAAGTGCAACATGGTGACTTTTATAATTTGAAAATAATGGAATACTTATATCAACATATTTTACTAATAAATTAAACTCTCAACCTCATTTTAAATGTACGCTTAGACCATTTAAATCACCTCAATTGCCAAACACACAAAACACAATCTACAATGGAGATATGTGACCATTTGAATCTAGTACAGATTATTTGATTGGTCAGAAAGCCATGAATGAATTGTGATGGGAATTTAGTACCATATAAAAACATTAAAATACATTTTACCACCTGAATAAATCAAAAACACATAAAATATGACAATCATTTGTAGACAATGCACAAGAGAGACATTTCATGCCAAAAGGACATCCGCATGTGTCAATAATATGAGTGAATGTGTGTGAGGCATATATAAACATATAATAATAAACTCAAACTATTTTAATGTATCCAAGAATTCACATTTTTTTTTGAAGTAGCTCCAAACTCAGCCTATGGGGTTTTAAGCTTTCAAAAAACAATTTAGCCTCTTAACAATTATTTATAAATTGAAGAACACCAATCCAATGACCAATGCCACAAATTAGAAGCCCATATGGGTCCAAAACTTTGGACAAAATATCATCTACCAACTCTACTTGTAAGGCTTTTGCCATATGTTTAAATTATGCCTTTATTAGCTAGTGATTGGAGTGATGGAGGAGAGAAGTAATTTTATATAAATTTTAGATCTACAACTTCCTTCCAAAATTTTTTGTGACATGTAGGAGATGAGAGGACACCTCTACAATGTTTCCAATTTCACGTGACTTCAACAAGTCTATACAACTTCCTCTAACTCTTCAATATGGCATTGAAATCTAGGAATCTGACTTTCTCTAACATGTTGATAGGTGTGACAGTTGAGTAACTACTCTAATCTCATTTAAAGGTGTATGATATTAATTTTTAAGTTAGAGAACTTTGAAAAACACAAATATTAGCTAAAATCACCTTTTTCACTCATTTTCACCACCTTAGGGCTAGCAAATGGACCTTAGAGTTTCTAAAACACCATGAAATGTTAAGACAATGTTTAAGACATAAAATTATATTAATCAACCTCTAATCACCTATGACACAACTTTACCACACTTTATCACTCTATGACATGCCTAAAGCACTATATGACCACAACATGGATTTACCTTAACTTTTTCAAACTAACCTTAAACCATGTTAACAAGGTTAAATGAAGACTATAGGGACCATATAGGGTATGACATGACCACGTCACAAGAACATGACAAGTTTAAATTTATATGGGATGACCAATTTGACTTGGGGTCAAATTTGGTTAATATTCTTAGTGATTCACAAGGGTAGTATGCCCACAATGCTAATAGGACCAGTAGCCTTGCATGTCCATTGGGCAATGGGGTCTCTTGTACTTAGTTTCAAACCTGAACATACTTTAAACATGACACAACAAATTGATTGACCTTCACAATACATAAATACAAAGACAACTAAACATAAAATAAAGCAAAACACACACATGTGCTATCAAGCACTTAGGGAACACAAAAAACAATTTTAAGTAAACTAGACTATATATAAACTAACATGAAAAAGAACTCTTCCTCTTAGATCAAATGGGAATATTACACCATATTTTACTC
This sequence comes from Torreya grandis, assembly GCA_037957365.1. Classification (NCBI taxonomy): domain Eukaryota; kingdom Viridiplantae; phylum Streptophyta; class Pinopsida; order Cupressales; family Taxaceae; genus Torreya; species Torreya grandis. Next base: position 2,573,522 of record JARHVA010000319.1, on the reverse strand, counting down.
CATGAGATGAAATAAGGAATGAATCAAGTTATTTCTTGAGACTTGTCCTTAATGCTTTAAACTCATGCATGCTTGCCACTCTCTTTGGCATGATCTCCAATGCAGCAACAACAACTGCAAACATGTCACTTATGAACGTGAACTCATCTTGTGACTCAACCATCTTCTCGTGATACTCTTTAGCTGAAACCTTATTCAAGGGTGCTTCATCCAAGCATGGTTCATTGACTTTCATGGCATCTTTTATGAGATCAAACTTCTCATCAACAATTGCAAGTTCATCAAGCTCTTCTAGGAGCTTTGCATACTCAAAACAATCTTTGCCATTATCTTCAATGAAAACATCTTATTCAATCTTCTTGTGCACATGACTTTCGACCTTGTAAAGGCCTTCAATCTCTTGGAGAACTTCAATATGATGTTACCAATCATCCTTCTCTTCTTTATCATCAAGAACCACAACCTCTTTGAAATCAACTTGTTTACTTGAAAAGTCTTTGATTTCAATGCCGGCTAAAACTTGCACTAGCTTAGATGGCATAAGATATTCCTTTTGATATACACCCTTGAGGGGAAAACATCTCTTTAACTTGATCAATAGGAGTTATAGCCTTTTTAAGGCCTTTATATTAGTCATAATTTTCATTGAACTTCTGCCACATGTCATACTGATTCACGGAGTCAACAATAGATTCATCTTATATTGTCCTTTCAGATTCAAAATCTTGATCATGCCCACGAGATTCAACTAACTCAACTAAGGTGAAGTTTTTTTCAAATACCTTGTCTTCCATGTCTTGATCAATATCTTCATGAGTAGCTACAACTTGATATTAATCATCTTTTTATTCACTAAAAAAGATGGATTTGTGCTTGTCTTCACTAAGGGGAGTTCCTATAGTCAGTTATTCATCATAAACACTTGAGTCATCTTCTTGATCAACAACAAATTTGGCTTGATCTTCTTCTCTTATCTCCCATAGGATGGGTTCTCCTTCAATAATGGTTGATGTGGGAGGGTGGTGAACAAGTTCATGGGTTTGAGAGTGAGTATGAGGTATGGTAGATGGCTCATGAATGAGCTTGGGGATGGAGGTTTATTAAATGAACTCTTGGGGAGATGACAAGTTGGTTTGAGCAATGGAAGAGACATCTTCTTCAACAAGGTTTTCACCTTCCTCTTATCCCTCTTGAGGCTCTTCAATAGATGTAAAATGATCTTCAACCTCTTTGTTTTCCCACCTTTCTACCTATCTATCCACCATTAGATATAGTATCTCATTTCATGCAAATCATCATTGATGGCATAGTTGGCTTCCTGTTCAAATAACCTCCACTTATTCATAAATAATTTAACCAATTTCATCAACTTCTCTATGAGATGAATATGGATCACACCACCTTCCTTATCCCATTTTCTCATTACTTTTTCTTATTTTAACACATTCAGCATGAGTGCCAACAAAGATTTGGCTTGAGGTGAAATTGAAGTAGGAGGAAGAGGGGTATCATAGTGGTTTTGGTGAGCTCAAAGTTATTGATTTAGTTCCTAATTTTACCTTTTAAGGCCTTAAATCTTAGTTCCCAATCAATGGTATCGTTTGATTCCTCATGACAAGGCTGATAGGAATCAGGTTGAGGTTGATAAGAAGGCACTTCTTGATACTCTTCTTAATAGCCTTCCTCATAAGCTTCTTCATAGGGATATTCAACAATATCATGATCATATGGAGAGGGAATAGATTGACCATAGGGCTGCCATGTCTCATAGGGTTGATAACAATCTCTATAGGGTTGTTGAGACACATAATTGGGGTCATGACAAGGTTGGTAGGGAGGTATATAGTAGAATATCTCATCATATCCACCCATGCCAACTTCATGAGTCAAATGAAAACATAATATATGATCAAATACTTTTTCAATAAGTACCAAGGTTGATATAACCAGTTAATCACATTTGGAGCTTCCATTATTGTTTGATAAATACCTCCAAAGGTTGATAGTAGAAAGAACACACCAAGAATTCTTCTACTCTTTTGGAACCTAAGTCCCATTGGACATGCTAGAACTGTTGTCACTCAATTTTTAAACCTCAGAGAGATAGTTCAAGCCTTCTACAAATTGAGTAGAACATGGGATTACCTCTAAGCTTATGGGTTGCCTTTAATAGAGGTAAACCTCTAGATTGAAGGGTTACCTCCCTAGATTTGTATTGAATGCTCATCACCTATATGACTTGCTCATTTGGATGAAAAGGGAGAGAGAGAACACAAGGTAAACCTATCCTAATGAGGTGATGCACTAATTATAACCTAACCATTACCAATGAATTACAAGTACACTTCAGACACAAGCCTAACTTACACATATACTTACCCAAATCTGTCCCTTGCATTGGTATTTATTATGGAGGTTTGTGAAGGAATATTGAGCTAGGAAGAGTAAACACAAGGTCATGACATGAAACTAGTGGAGAGACAACTCACTATAACTCATGAACACTTCATTAGAACACTTCAAGAGACCTAAAACATACTTTCAAAGCTAAATATGAATGTAATCAAGGACAACATGCTAAAGAAGAGAATCTATCACTTAACAAGATCAACTAGTTAACAAACACATTGAAACAACTCACGAAGAGGGTAAATTAGATTATTATTTATTTTTAAAAGTCTACAAATGAGCAAGGCTTTGCCATACTCAGGTGGAGGATACAAACTTAGCCATAAGTGGCTCAATATATAGAGAAAGTAAGAGAGAAGAGAAGAAGTTTGTAGGAGAGAGAAGGTAGACAAGTGTCAATATGAGTTACAATAATAAGAGGAGTTAAAGAACAACTTCAATAGGTCTAGGATGCCATGTGTAGCTGCTTTAAATATTTTCCAGCTCTCTAAGTAGCATGAGAGTTGAATTTCTTGCTTGACACCTTGACTAGCTTCTTGAAAATTCTCTTCTTCTTGACATGTTTAAGGACAAGCGGCCTTACTCATGGATATATCAATTTATCCTGCCTATTTTCTTTGATATTAACACATCTCAATTGACCCCAATAGGTTCTCCTTGACACATCACCTCTTTCTCTTGCAAGGTGTCTAGAGGACTCTTCATTTTCGTAGGCCTATTTTGCATGTAAGTGTCAAAACGTGGATTTGCCTTATTTAAACCATATAAAATTCATTGATGGCATATTCACATTATATTTTACCTTCAACAATCCACTTTGAGGCTTCAAACTAGCCCCAATAAGTTTTTATCTACCAAAAGTTTCAATTAAGCCTCATTCCTTGTAGCCATAAAATGATGCAAACCTCCTTGTTTGGAACAAAGTACAGAAGGTGTTGAGAATATAATGGAATATACAAATACCCTATATTGATTTATAGATCCATAATTTGAGAATGAGTGGAGATGTCATTTTCTGCCCTTTCTATCTCCTAACTAGGCCTCAATCAAGTATCTCTACCAAGAGAGTAAAAAATGATTATAAAAGCTTCCCACACATTAAAAAATTTCATAATTTGAGAATGAGTGGAGATGTCATTTTCTGCCCTTTCTCTCTCCTAACTAGGCCTCAATCAAGTATCTCTACCAAGAGAGTAAAAATTTATTATAAAAGCTTCCCACACATTAAAAACCCTAAAAAAGTGTGTTATTAACTTACACAACATCCTCCCCCTCCTCTATACCAAATTTTAAGTTTTGATTCATGGTACGAACCTACAAAATATCAAAATTTATTATTTTAAGACCTGATTCGTATATTTCCATACAATACTGTATCTACCAATTATATGGGGTGATACTTAAGGGAGTATTGAACATGTTATGGGTGTTTTTTAAGTTTGTATAATCTATCTAGAGGCATGAAAGTGGATTTATTTCTCATCAGGTCTTTATGGCTCTCTTAGGCAGCCTAAAAGTGCTTTAACTTCTTAAGGATGGTTTATAAAGATCAGGGCATGAAACCTCCTACTAATTCCAAAAAGTTTAAGTGAATTAGGATATTAAAACTCCAATAGAATATCAAGGTCCAATACAACATGTGTGTTCCATACCAAGCAATATAGACTAGCCTCTTGGTTTAGAAACAAGCATTCTACGAGGCTGAGCAAGATTGAGATCTATAAGTGCCTTTTTTGAGTTGGTTTTGGTATTAAATGACATCAATGAGGTTTTTGACATCCCTATCAACAATTTTCACTAGTTTTCTAACCACCTTCCTTCATCAAGTCTTTCTGCACCCTTATTAACCTATGCCTGGGGTTCTTATGTTAGTCTGCCAATTATACCCTAAACTATCTGTGTTCTCACATTTCCTCTCACCATCAGATGTCTATGACTTAATGAAGTGTATTTATGTTTCTCTCATAATCCCATTAGGTCCCTCGATGTTTATTTCAATCTCTACTTTCTAAACTTCATCTCCTTGCTTACTGTCTGATAGGACTGGGTATGCAACTAACCTTATTAGAGGTTGAAATAGGATCTGCTAAGATTGTTTCATTATTTCTTGAGATGAGGGTTTTGGTGAATTGTGTCATTACTCCTTAATAATCATATAAATTTCCTACACCTTATCTTATACTCTACAAAACCTTAAACTTCGTTAAATAACCAAATTCTTTAAGGATGAGTAAGCAGGCATGTTTCACGCATTTAGAAGTACACTTGATTATGTTTACTTATTGTTGCTTATGTCTGACGATTTGATGAGACAATGCTCATCATTACACAATCACACTCCAATATATTACTTTCCCTCAGATGATTGCATATCTTTTAGACCTCTCCAAATAAGCAACTAATCTTATGAGTCTTACGTAGGACTGTGTGGAGCTTCATGGCCTATCACCCATGTTTGTCCCTTTTTCTCATCAAACTCTCTGCTTATAATATTGATGATTTCATGACTTGAAAACTCCCTTCAAGCCTTGAAATCATACTTAATCCTATCTTTTAGGTTTTGGAGAGACTTTGACCACCTACACAAGGATCTACAGGTGATTGTTAGGATAATGTGTTGTTCATTTGAGATGGTTTATAACTTAGGTACATTAGGAGCCTTGTTTTCAACATTGAAACCATAGTTAAACTTTTGAATGTCATTGAGATAGTTGAATACCTCATTTAGATCCCTTGAAACCTATGTGCTTTCATAAACCCTGCTATTTCAAGACCATTTCTTAAAAATTGACTATAAGTGCACATTTGGATGAGTTGACTATGTGTACGGCATTATAGGTTTTATCTCTTCCAATCCCCAAATCTTCTCTATCATGATTTTGATGCCATTAGACACTTTTAAATGTCTTGAACTTCAAACCTTACCCACATCACTGTCAACACAAATGAATTCTGTAGGTGACTCTTATTAGGAGGTCTGAATGTGTATATAGTCTTGGAGTTTATATCCAAGTCTTAGGGTTCTAAGAGTCTGACCTTCAACATTAAACCCCTTCAAGCTTTTGTCATAATGTTTGATGGTCTAGAAGCTTGTCGCAACACCATGAAACTCTATACTTTACCATCACTATCTCAAGGCAAAGTCTCAATAATGTATGGTTGCAGGTGGTCCTTTTGAGAGCTCTAACTTTTTGTGATGGCCTTTCAACCTTCCTAAGGACTCTATCCCATTGTGATTGATATCTCAAGTTCCCTCCTAAAGTCCTAAAGACTCCCAAACTTATAAACATCTCTATTTAAGGCCCATTCTTAACAAACTATATATGACCATTGAAAGCACTTGATTGTATAGAAAAAATTAGAAGCCCATAGGGGTCCCAAACTTTGGCCAAAATATTATCCCCCAACTCCACTTGTACAACCTATACGATCTATTTGAATTATGCCTTCATTAGCTAGTGAATGGAGTGACGGAGGAGAGAATTAATTTTTTGTAACTTTTGGATCTGCAACTTCCTTCCAAGATTTGTTCTGATCTATAGGAGATGAAAGGACACCTCTACAACATTTTCATTTGCACATGACTTCAAAAAGTCCATTAAACTTCCTCTAATTCTTCAACATGGCATTAAAATCAAAGAATATGAGCTTTCTCTGACTTGTTGACATGTGCGAGAGTAGAGTAACTACTCTAAGCCCCTTGAAAGGTGTATGGTATGAATTTTAAAGCTAAGCAACTTTTAAAAATAGAAATTTTAGCCAAAATCACCTTTTTCACTCATTTTCACCACCTTAAGGCTAGCAAATGGACCTTAGCATTTCCAAAACACCATGAAATGTTAGGACAAAGTTTTTAAGTCATAAAATGACATTAATCAACCCCTAATCACCTATGACACAACTTGACCATGCTTTATCTCTCTATGATGTGCCTAAAGCACTATATGACCACAACATGATTTTACTCTAACTTTTCCAAACTAACCTTAAACCATGCTAATAAGGTTAAATGAAGACTCTAGGGACTATATAGGGTATGACATGACCACATCACAAGTCCATGACAAGTTTGAATTTATAGAGGGGTGACCAATTTGACTTGGGGCCAAATTTGGTCAACAGTTAGCAAGTGGTGTAGCTTGAGGTCTTTTTCAGGCACCTTAGTGGTGGCTTGAACAGAGGCAAGTTTAGAAGTTGCAAGGGATTCGTAAGAGAAAGTTAAATTTTTAAAAGTCTATGGATAGTGAGCCCTCCTCTGTTTGTTAAAGAAATGAAATTGGATAGTCCGAAATTGGGTGAATGTTCACAAGTTCAACTAGTTTAGCTTCCTCAGCTGCAAGATAAAGATGCAGTTCAGAGATCAAGTCTGCTAGTTGATGGAGCTTGGAAGGAGGTGGAATTGATAGTAATTGATTAGAGGCAAGTTGTTTATGCAGTAGGTTTCTTTTTTTGTTGTTCTATTGGTCAGTGAACTATGGTTGGTTTTTTGCTATAAGTAGCTGGTATATTGTCTATTGGAACGTTATGTAAATAAAAACTTTAGATTAAGAAGTTTGGTTGGTTTTTTGTTGGTTTTATGCCTTGATAATTATATTATCAACCCAAACCATATGGTTTTTTAATGCTTCTATGTTACTAGGAAGGGGTCCCGTAAGCCCTGATATCGATCTAAAAAAGAAGACAAAAATATTTAAGTAAGCACATCATATTTTTTCTAAAAAATATCTTTAATATCAAAATTAAATATTTATATAATATATATACAATAAATACTTTGTGTACGTTAATATTAATATTAAATAATTGTATTGAGTGAAATTTATATTCCCTAATTTATTTTTGAGATCAATTTAAATATTTAAAATTATACACATCACTTTTAATATTTATTTTTTCAAAATTATCAAAATCAATACTTATTAATTAATTTAAAAAATGAAATTTTTATTTTTTAAATATTTATTATAATTTAAAATTGTTAAAATAAACTATTAACATTACAACTTAAAAAAATTAAACATAAATAATTCTTTTTAACTAATTAAAAATTATTGATGCCAAACGACACTTTTATAATAAAGAAGTAACTAATAAAGGATACATATTCTAAACAATGAATGTAAAATGAGAGAGTCGCTTTAAGGAAGATTGGGCCACCAAAAGTACCGTCCCCATAAAAAATTGGCATGTACCCAAAGAGTAGATTAAAACATTATTAAAATGATAATAATTTTAATTTTGGGAGGAAAGGTATTATTTATAATTTAAAAAAAAAAGAAAGTTGTTGCTTTTTTATTAATTTGAGTTCACAGTGCCCCAATTTTTTTATTTTTATAGGTATTTTTTTGTTTTTATTGTTCCAGTGGTATAGAGTAAACATATCATTTATTGTATGTTTCATTGAGGGTTAACAATCTATCTCTCTTACATTTAAACTTGTGTGAACTAGTTTTTATTTGAACTATAACTATCTTCTCCATTCAACACTTATGTATACTTCTTTATGTGTTAGTAACAAAGGGATTTAGCTACCTATTAGTTAATTATACTCCCTAAGGTTTGGTCAAAGGTATTTCTCTCCCTTAATTTGACTGTCAGTTGTTAAATGGGTATTTTACCAATGACTCTTTCCTTACTCTTCAGAAAGAAGAAGAATCAGTAAATAATGTTATAGATTATCTTCATATTTTCTATTTAGCCTTAGGCTCATCCATTCAATAGAGAAAAACTCAGTGCTACCACTAATCTTTAGCTCACAAACCTCTTTGGTTGGAGGGATATCAGTGGCAGTGGCTTGTTCCAGGGGTTCAATTTAAATTCTTAGGCATCCCTTTTTGCTTTTAGAGCTTTTCCCTCTGATCTATGGTCTTATGTGGTTCAAAGGGTTGAGAAAAAAATATATTTTTGGATCACCAAGCCTTTATCTTTGGCGGGCAAGATTCAGATATGCTCCAAAGTTTTGGTAGCTACTCATGTGTATTACTCTTCTTGTTAGGGTCCTTCTAATGTTGCCTATAATGAGATAGCAAGACTCTTGAGGGATTTCCTCTAGGCCAATTCTAAAGGCCACAAGGAACTCCACAGAGTTTCTTGGACATTTATTGTAGGACTAAAGAGGCAGGTGGTCTTGGTCTTCTGGACATTAAAATTCAAGGTCTTGCTCTCAACACTAAATGGGTTATTTTTGGTTTGAAAGGTGATGAAGCCTAGAAGATTCTTCTACATCACAACATCTCTCAGGGAGTTCTTGTGGTAGAAATGATTAGCAAAGCCTAGGTCTTCACACCCTTCTCATCACCCTTGTACTAGTTAAAATTAAGTGTACCTTTGTTATTCAAAGTTTATGGAAAGCCTAGGAGAAACTCAAACCCCATCTTATTTAGAGAGGGGAGGGTTTCAAGAATGGTCTCTCTTAATTCTCATTCCCTTTCGTGGTCTCCTTGCCTGAAATTTCACAACGTTCCCTTTACCTTGGCCCCTTGGATTAAAGGGATAAGACTATTTAATAAAGGTATAAAAACTATAGGGGATCTTTTCTACAGAGTGAGTTGGTCTTGACTTTCTTGGTAGCAAATTTATAATAAATTCCATTTAAATAATTTAAATGTTGAGGCTATTGCAAAAATACAAGGTTCCATACCTGATGAATATCTTCATAAGATTGGGGTCAATTCTCTTACTCCTTGGTGGAAAGATTGGTAATGGCCTAAAACCACTCCCTTCACTCAGCATTCTCCATGACTGGGATACAATCTGCTAGTTCCCCAATGTATTCTAGATGAGACCCTCAACCACAGATGGAACCTTTGTTCTAGCCATGGGATTTGGGCCAAAAGTTTTCACAATGTGTGGATTACTATCATAGAGCCTAAAAATCACATTTTCTCTGGTGTTATCTCTATCATGGTTTGCTTATGGGTGACTAGCTTAAGCATATGAGGGTTTCAAATCCCATTTGCCTAGCTTGCCATCAATCTAAGACTAAACACCTTTTTTGATTTTATACCCATGCTCAATTTACGCGGTACAGGATTCATTCCCTCTTTCAACCATTTAGACCTACGTTTTTCACATGAAAGATGGCTCTCTTGGGGAACTTTGCTCTGCTCCCTGTAAAACACAACATATTTTGGCAAATTTTTCATGCTGATAATTTATTTTAAATCTAGAAAGCTAGGAACTATGCTTGCTTTAATCATGAAGAAATGGGACGTAGTTTTTCAGTTACTAAAAAACTATTGTTCTATATAATGTTACTTTCCAGATTCAAAGTTAGACTGAAAAAGTTTGCCTAGAAATCAATCATCTTTAGCATGTACTTAACCAATGAGGAAATGCCCCATGTGCTATTAGTTGAGAACCTCCAAATCTACCACAATTACCTTTTCCTCCTTGTGGGCAAGGACGTGGTCGACGCCGATAGTGTTCCCAAAATCGACACAGGAGTCTTTCCCCTCGTAGATCACCACCTCGTTAGTCTTCCCCATGATGTGGCTGATCGAGTGGATCTTCTAGAAGTGGAGGTGATGGTAGAGGATGGGCCCCTCCCCCTCAAGATTATGGAGATCATAACAGGGTTCAGGGTCCTCCTTCCCAAGATAAGTTTCTTTGGCTCACTCTTGTAAATTATCTAGATAGAAACAAGGATGAAACTAATATTGAGCACTAAAATGATGGTTGGGAGCCTATACCTATGGACGTTGATCCTCCTGCTCAAGGAGGACGGGGAAATAATTCGTAGGATTTGCCTTCTCCATCACCTCCCCCAACCACCAAGTTTATTGTGATAGCTTAAATGTTCTCTTTATTGCTATGTGATCATTTATTTACTCGCTTATTTATTATGCAATGTTGATTTGATATTTTGTTGAGTGGTCTTGATTGACCCTCTACTAAGACTTGCCTTTTCCTGGGGATTGTTTATCCTCGGTTTGACTTTGCTTGTGGGGTGTGACTTTTGCACCCATTTTTTTGTATGATTAACGTTATAATTTTTACTTGTTTATATTGATATAGATATGTTCTTCAATAAAGAAACCATGTGTATAACTTTTCTTGATGTTCATTCATTCGATTGAATTCTCTAACGCAATGTTGTTCTTCATATAACTTTTTTATTTCTCTGTAAAGATTTGGATATTCATTTATGTTAAAGCTCATTCACTCATCCATTTATGATTTCACTTCATCCATATACTTTTTTCTCGTATGTAATGCTTCTTCATTTATTGTTTTAGGCCACCTATCATTATCTATGTTTTTTATTTTCCATGTTTTCTATATTTTTCAAATAACATAATATATTAATCATCGATGTTTCCTTTAAATAGAAAGTCACTATTTCTACAAGGGCCATGTAATGGCTAGTTCGTGTCTTTGTTATGTCAATTGTATCAAAAACTGTAATGTCAATTGTGTTGAATTTTTCAAAAATAGGAGAATGAGTGAAATCTACAAAATACATGGAACCTAAGGCATTTCAGAAGCTAAGTTATAGGTCAATAGAACACATGTTGCATATTAGCAAGGGGCCAACCCTTATTGTTGGATATGATGAATCAGTGATATAGCTTTAAAAAATTACATATCAAAACAACAAGGTAGATGTAAAAGAGAATAAAGCATTAATTGAATTCATATAATAGTTAGAACATAAAATGTGATTTTTTTTTAACGAAGAGTGATAACATAGAGAAAAAAAATAAAAAAAGGTATTGTACTATAATAGTTAAAGAGAAATCTTAATTAAAACATTGTATACATAATATATAGTAAGATATATAGATAGTCAACATTGTGTCATAATACTTTTATTTATGTATCAAATTTTGTCAATAGAGTATTATATTAGGTGATACAATGTTTGATTAAAAATAAAGTATGGAAAATGTGGTGTGTTGTTGAGCCATTTAGAAATAACCTGCAAGATTAAAAAATGTATAAGAATTAGTTTGGTTTCAACATTATTTTGTTTTAGCTGATGAGCTATTGGTGAATTCGTTTAGAGGCTTGGTTGTATCCAGCGGCACCTAGGTTAAATTCTTGATAGACATGTTAGATCGGTTGTGTTCATCAGTTGGTTGTGGTCGTTGATTATGTTAGTGAGGTTAGTTATAGTCATTGGTAATATTAATATGGTTGGTGATGGTTATATGTGATGTGTTATGGGATTGGACCTCTCATTTGTGTTACAGACTCATACATAGCTCAACTCAAAAGTTATCCCTTTCCAATTCATAGCTCCAAAATTTGTAAAAGTGTTTACCCCATATGTGTGTGTGTGTGTTCGAGGTGAGAAGTAATGAATTAACATACCAAGATTTTAGTTTGTGTTGGTAAAGTGTAAATGTTGTTGGAATAGAAAATCCATGAAGTATGTAAATGGTCATAGATCTTTCCTTTATATAGAATTTATCAAAGATTTATGTTAATGCAGGTAGTATTGTTTTCCAAAACAGGTGTTGAAGAAAGCAATGTTGATATCCTATTTTTAATACTTTTTAGATGTAAATGAGGTGATGTGTATAGGCTTAAGAACTTTCTTGTTGACTTGAGAAACAATGTAGGGGTATGCTATGTGATAGTTGAAATGTTTCAATAGGCACATCATATTTGTTACAAATGAATTGAAAAGATTTGGAATAAACATTTAAACTTGGTATTGTTCTTTGTATCTATAAAATACAAATACAAAATATTAATATAGATAAACAATATTCATTTAACAATAAAATTAAAATTAAAACTAATAAAAATTAAGTATTTTTTCCTAGAAGTATTATAGTGTAAAAGTTTATTTTGATTTTCATTATGAAAATCGTCATTTCAAAAACTTAAATATCAAATGTTTTTAATATTAAAAATGCACTATCAAACATAGATCAGTGTCCTCAATACTAAAAGTTTATCTAAATTTAGAGAATGTATGATGATGTTTCTAAAGTAAAGCCCATTTTTAACACAATGTCATATAAGTTGGTTTTAACTATTTTCCCAACAGTGTATGTCATGAAAATCATCATTTCAAAATCTTTTATATCAAGTATTTTCAATATTAAAAATGTACGTTCAAACACAAATCAATATCCTCAATACTAAAAATTTATCTAGATTTAGAGAATGCATGATGATATTTCTAAAGTAAAATCCATTTTTAACACAATGTCATATAGATTGGTTTTAACTATTTTTCTAATAATATATATCATGAAAATCGTCATTTCAAAAATTTCCATATAAAATATTTTCAATATTGAAAATGCACACTCGAAAACAAATCAATGTCCAAATATTAAAAATTCATCTACATTTAGAAAATGTATGATAATGTTTCCAAAATAAAGCCTATTTTTAACACATTGTTGGTTTTAACTATTCTCCCAATAGTATATATGACATGGGTTTCAAACGAGCATGTGGAAGATTACATGTTACTAAAAATATTTTGGCAACTCGATTATACATGTAATTTGGTTACACTGAAAATTATGTTGGTTGCCCATATAAAAGCTCTTTTCATGATACAACAAAGAAGTTTATCTTTATTATGTTCAAATAAGAGCACATTTTAAAAAGTGGGTAGCTTATGATCAAAATTCATATATTAAGGTTTAAAAGATTGTTTTAGAAATGTGGACCTCCGAGTTGAATTTATATTAATCATTTTTATTTACATGGTTTATATTGATGGTTGGTTGTTAATGGCTAAAAGTGAATGTGAAATGTGTTTTTTTTTTTTTTAAATATTATGTTTTAAGTGGTTGTGGGTTATAAATAATTGTAATATCATATTCTCAAGTTAATAATATATGTATATTAGTTTTAAACGTTATTTGTATTTTGGGTTAAATTTGTTTTTTTGTTTTGTTTGTAGGTAAGAGAGTGTTTTTTTAATTTTTGTATAATGTTACGTTACATAATGATTGTACAATATAACAATGTATAGTTGTATGTCGAACACAAAATTTATCAGTTTGACAACTAGATTTGAATAAGATTTCATCATAATTAGATGTATATGTGTTTAACATATCAAGCCATGTACATTTTGAGTTCATGCAAAATATTTTCCCAATAAGATTCAAGATCCATGTAAGTAGTGTATAGTTGTCTAGGTGTCAATGGAATAGAGTAGTCGGTATTTATTTTTGCAATATAATATTTCATAATGTCTGTAAATAAGATTTTTATTATAGAATAGGATAGAGTATGGAATATTTTTAGATTATTGGTTGAATCGAAGATAGTGATTTTTCCTTGTGAAATGCCAAATGCATGTGCATATTTAGCTATTGGCTAGCTAATTTATGCAAAAATTGTCACCCCATAGTGCATTTTCGTTTACATATGATGTATTTGATGTAAAAAGTCAAACTCTATAGAAATATGTTTCAATTTTGGATCACATATTTGAAAAAATATATAAGGAATGGTTAATAATTCCATTTCTTAGTTATAAAGGTGTATATCAAAAATATAATAGCATGTGAAATTTGTTAAATAGATAATCTCCAATATTGTACTTAAATGATTAACCTCAAAAAATATGGTGTTCGGCCAAAGCATCATTAATGTTGTTGTATTATAGTAATGTTATTTGTTCATATTCCTATACAATTATGAGTTTGTTGAATGTTTCATTGTTTCTTCTTTTGTATATTTTTTAATATTTGAATGCATTGTCAATATGAAACAAAAAAATATGTATGTATATTAATGTACATATCTTTCACTTGATGATGTAACATATTGATTTCTAGTATAATGTGCTCTTGTGATGACCTACAATGAAGAAAATAAGAGATTATTTCAATAGAGAACAAAACTAGTCTTTCGTTTAATTGCCATTAATAACATTAGTTAAGTATATTATAACATATAAATGTTAACATATTGAAGCTTTATAAAGCATTATAAGTTATGAATGTACCAATATTTTATTTATAAAATGAGAAATCTCAACAATATTTGTACCAAATAAGGGAATCACATTATTTTAGAGTGTAGACTTTAGAATGCATTTAAAGCAAATCAATATAAAACATTTAATGACACGACTAACTACTATGTGACTATTCATTTTGGAAGACATAATTTATTAAAACATTTAATGTCTAAGTAGGTTAGTTTAGACCTTTAACATACTTGGTGTGTAATTAAATAGGTGAAAACCTCGTGTAAATAAATAATAAAATATAAATTGTTTATTAGTCATCAAATTAAATTAAATGCTTCTAGCGATGGTTGGACTCGTTGGTTACAATAGTCACCTCCCTTCATACACATTATAAATAGGGTTTTATCCCTATTGTAAAATACACTTGATGAATTTAATATTTGCATGTGGTAAATATTTACAGAGGTTTTGTGAAGGCTTATGTGAAGAAGTGAGAAGTTGAATGTTGTGTATTGAGATTAATTATTTTTCAATTATATGAATATATCATTTGTGGGTTTTTACATTTCAAAAAAATTTCACATAATTTCTTATGTCATGTGTTCATTGATCTAGTTATGTATGCTTTACTAATTATTCTACATCCTAGATATCTTATGTATGATCATTACATGTATTGATTCATGGAATTTGTCATGGTTTCAAAACTTGAGTGGGTATAGTTGATTGACAAAGGCATTATGAGAAACTTCATATTCAAATTGAAAGAATATTTCAATTATTTTTTCAAGCTTGATTTGACCTGGTATGACAAAGGAAGGAAAAAAATATCTTAAATTTTCTATAAAGATCTTATCTATGTTGTTTGTCAACCAATGCCAAGTCAAAGTATTCAAATTTTAACCAAAGGTCTTTTGACATTTTTTTTTGAGTTTGTTATATTTTTGGCGCTATTGTATGACCCAAGTAAGGCTCGAGGGCTTGCATTTAAAAAAAAAATCTAAAACCTCTGGTATGTTTCTTAGTGTTAAGAACCCTCTTTTTTGGATTTTAAACCCATCGAAACACCTTAGAGATCATCTAAAGGCCTCCTCCAACATATACTATTTTTTTAGTCTCTTTGAGGTGTCATAATATGGCTTAGATGAATCCAAAAACTGAAATCTGCATCAATTTTTTTATTTTGAAATTAAAATCTACATTATTACAAGCTTTAGAGAAGGTTGACAAATTTTAGAGGTCTCTAGTGGCCTATTCAATTTTCTGTGAATATTTTTGCATCTACATGAGTACCATTTCTAGGTACAAGTATGTAGTTTTGTTTATATAGTTGGTCAAAGTATTTTTAAAATGTTTCATTTGATTCATTTCTATATTTTTTACATAGAATCTGTGGCCCCCACCTTCCTTGTCTAGCTTTTTATTCCAAAATTTAAAATAAAGTAATAATGTTTTGTTGTTCAATATATATATAATTAAAAAAATAGTTTAAAAGTTTGATTTATTATTTATGCATGTAAATTTTTAAAAAGCTTTTTAGAGAGATTGGTGGTCTTTATTTTGCTAAAACTTTGTAATTAGGATGATCTAGTGTTTAAAACCTCCTAAAAATAATTTTTTTAATACTTTTTAACTTAGTTAAATTATTTTTTCAAATTTAATTAATTTTGAATTCCATTTTAAAATTTGCGTATCAATATTCTAATATATAAACACTTTTCTAGTGTTATTTTTCTTTCACAACAATTGACATAGTAAATTTTTTATCAAACATAATCATGGAACAAATAATTTCTTAGGTTTTAACATATTTCAGACGCATTGATGTTGTCTATTTTTAGTTTTTAAGCTTTCTATTATAGTTTTTATACCTTTTTAATCATAATATTTAGAAATTTGTTTTGTATGCGACACTTGCGACACATAAATTAGTGCATTTTACTTCATTTTTTTTCACATTATTTAGCATATATATGAATAACTATTACTTTATTACACTTATAATTCAATTTACTATCAAATAAATTAAAATTCACATTTAAAAAAGGTTTAATTTTAAGCATTATCTAATGTAATACTATCATTTTAAAAAGAAAGTTATGGCTTTGCCTAACTTTGAATTAGATAAATCTCAAATGCTTAAGAGATCAAATTATAATATATGTAAAATTCACATTAAAGTAAAATTTATGGCTCGAAAGCTATAGAACATTGTTATTGGGATGTAAAAAAACTTCTTAAGATGATAATTATACCTAAGCTTTGAAATGTGTTTTAACAGAAATCATAAAAAATATATCAATTTTTTTTAGAGTGTTAAGGATGAATTTCTAATTCATATTATCAAGAGTCTCACAATAATGTTTGAATACTCTTTGAATCTATGCATAAAGACACTCATCTCTCTAAAATTATTGAATTGATTCTTGAATTGCTTACTACACCTATGAAAGGTGGCGAATTTTTTTTTATAATTTTTATGCTAAAATTAAGAATATTAAATCTCAGTTAGATGGATATAATTATAATTTAATTTAAGATCAATTGTTGTATTTCATTATTCACTTTAATATTCATGAAAAAAATATAATTTTATTTTAATTTTGAATTTAAAAATTAAACAAAGCAAGTTATCCCTGACCTTACAACCTTGTTAGCTCTTCTAACTCAAGAACACCAAGTTGTCTAATTTTAATTCTAAATAGAATGTCACCCAGGTACTTCTCACTATCATTCATATTTCTGAGAATAATAGAAACCATAAATCTAACCCTATTTCTCCTAACAACAAAAACAAGAACAAGAAATTTAATTATAAGAATCATAAACTTAAGTTTAATAGAAATTGTAATATATTTGATAAATTTGGTCATAGAAGGGAAACATGTTATAAAATAAGATAAAGTTAACAATAAATTTTCTAAAAATAACAAAGAGAAGAAATATAATTAAAACCATTACAAAAACCTTAATCAGAACAATAATTAGAAACAAAATTTTAATGTTATTACTTTCAATACTGCATTATTTACTTCTAACGAGAACAAATGAATTTTAGATAGTGATGCATCACACTATATGACTTGATTATCTAATATTTTATTTGAGACTAAATATATTTGTAAAAAGATTTACTTAGAAGATAATTCATTCTTAGAAGCATTTTAACAAGAAAAGATAATTTTTACAAATGTTATTATTAATGATGTTTTTCATGTATCTAAGCTTAAGAAGAATTTGTTATCTTGTTCTCAACTTAAAAATGATAACTTCATTATAACTTTGCTTGAAGATAACAGATTTATTAAAATTTATTTTGGTTCTTTGATTGCTAATGGTGTTCAAAAGAATATTTTATATATTTTCTCGGTTTCTTCTACATATTGTCTTTCATTACATAATAAAAATAGATCTCAACTATGACATTAAATATTAAGACATGTTAATTTTAAAATTTTGTATGATATGTCTTCTCACAATCTTTTTATTAGCCTTACTTCTATCTCTTCTCATCATGAAACTTGTGAGGGTTGTTTATGTAGTGAGCAACATACTAACCCTTTTCAAAAGAATTATGATGTGAATTTCTCACATATTTTAGAGTAAATTCATAGTGATGATTCTTTGTATATTGTTATTTTTATAGATGATTATATTACATTGATCTGGTCATATTTCATTAAACAAATCCGAAGTGTTATCTAAATTCATGGACTTTAAAATTCTTGTTGAAAATATTTGTAATTTTTCTATTAAGAAATTAAGATCTAATAATGTTGGTGAATATATTGGTAAAGAGTTTGATTCCTTTTGCATTAGTTATGGTATTTAAATGGAACTAGCAATTCCCTATTTCTCTAAAAAAAATGGTACTGTTGAAAAAAATTTTACACCATTACAGAAATGGCTAGAACAATGTTGCATTCTACAAATATTTCTAAGTTCTTAAGAAATGAAGCCATGAATATTGTTATGCATATTCTAAATAAAGTCTCTACTAAAGCTTTGCATCTTTTTATTCCTTTATAAATTTGGTATAAAAATAAATCCAATGTTGCTCATCTTAAGATATTTGAAAGCCATGCTTTTATATTTGTTGTTAAAATAAAAATAAAGAAGTCTAATACTACTTTCTATTCTTACATTTTTGTAAGTTATATAGGTAAAATTAAAGGGTTTAGAGTATAAGATCCATGTAAATGATAGATCATTGAGAATAGAAATGTTCTTATTCTCAAAAAAAAATTGTGAGCTCTTTGTGAAACCTCTTTAATGTTTTTCTTTTGATGAACCTGGATCTCATGTTTCTTCTTATAAAAAAATGAATGCCCTAAAGAAATTTGATCCAGCTTTGGATCATATAGAGTCTGAGGAGCCTCTTGAGTTTCATGTTCAATCTAAAATATCGAAATGCATAGAATTCATAATCTAGTCTTTTAGTATTGATAATCTTAATAAATTAACTAGATGCCAACATTTTTATTATGCTTTAATGACTATGTATGAATATGAACCTTAATATTTTGAGGAAGCCATTCAACATGATAGATTGAAATTTATTATGAAAATTGAATATAAAGTTTTAATTAAAAATTAGACTTGAGATCTTGTCTCGCCTCCACCTAAAAGACAAATTGTTGGTTGTAGGTGGATTTATAAAATCAAATATAATTCAATTAATAAAATTGACAAGTTTAAATCAACATTAGTTTCTCATAGTTAGTTGCTTATGATTTTACTCAAAAACCATGGATTCACTATGTTGAAACTTTTACTCTTGTAAAAAAAATGAGTATTGTTAGATTACTTATTACTCTTGTAGCCTATAATGATTGGATTATCCACCAAATAGATGTTAAAAATATTTTTCTAAATGGTGATTTGAAAGAGAAAATTTATATGACTCAGCCTAAAATTTTCACTATCCCTAACAATGAACATTATGTGTGTAAATTTAAAAAAATCATTATATGGTTTAAAACAAGTTCCTCAAACTTGGTTTTCTAAAATTATTTTTTTATTAAAATAACTAAGTTTTTCAAACTGTTATTCTGATGTAGATCTTTTTTTTTATGTTGAAAATGGTCATTTAATTTTAAGTATATTATGTGCTGATGATCTTTTTATTATTAACGATTTGATTAGTTTAATTCATAAATATAAAAATAAATTAATTCAAATGGTGGAAATGACTGATTTAGACATTCTACATTATTTTTTCAGAATAACTATATTTCAAGATAAACATTCTATTATTTTATCACAATATCAGTATGCACATAATCTTATTATTAAATTTAATGTCTAATTGTAATATATACATCTACTCCTATTGAATTTAGTGTTAAACTTGATCCAAAACGTGCATGTAAAAAACTAACTGTACTCTATACATATAACTTATTGGTCATTTGATTTATCTAACCATTATTAGGTCAAATATTTCATATGTTGTTGGTGTTGTTTCTAGATTTATGTAGGATCCATATTTGCATCATTGGACATTAGTTAAATGTATACCTCGTTATATCAAAAGGAGTATTAATTTTGGTTTATTTTATTATTCTATTGATAATGTTACTTTATACGATTATTGTGATTTTGACTATGCTAGTAATACTATAGATTCCAAATCTACTTCTAGTTATGTGTTTACATTTGATGAAGGTGCTATTATTAGAAGCAGTAAAAATAAATCTACTACCTATATCTCTTCTCCAGAAGTAGAGTATATAAGTGTTATGTAAGTTGTTAAAGAAACCATGTGGCTGTGAAAGTTGTTAGGAGAACTTCATTTGGATGTTTATCATAGTACCACCCTTCATTGTGATAACCAGAGTTGTATACCTTTGGTAAAAATTTCAATACAATACCAATGAACTAAACATATTGAATTTCTTGTATATTTTTTTGAGAAAAATTCTTCGATAGTGATATTGATCTGTAGTTTTGCCCTATAAATAAACATGTGGCATATATCTTTATAAAACCACTTAGTGCTACCAAGTTTTATAAATTTTGTATAATGTTAAATCTCTCATATTTACCATTGAGGAGGAGTGTACATGATAATATCATTGTTTAATAATCACGTGTTCATTCTTTTTACTTATATTTCTTTTCATTGTAAAGCATTCTAAACTTTGTATGTAAGTTATGTGATTTTTAGTAAACTTCATGTGAAAGTTTTAATTTTGTACTCCAATACTTAAAAGTATGTTGTAATGGAGGTACTTATGTTATAAAAGGCTTCAAAAATATTTAGATGATTATTCATAAGAATATGTGAGATGTAGTCTCACGATCATACTAGCCTAGACTTATATTATAGTAGTTTACAAATTATAATTCTTTTGTTTTCAAAATGTAATGTTTGACATAATTAAGATTTTTAAATCCTTCAACTATGTACATAGTATAATTCCTGTATTAAGGTGACTGTGATATTTTTTCCCACTTAACATTAATGAGCAGGGTTAGAACATTTAATATCTAATTAGGGTAGTTTATACACTTAGCATTCTTTGGTGTGTAATTAAATAATAATAATAATTTATTATTTATTAACACGAGGTGAAAACCTCATATAAATAAATAATAAGATATAAATTGTTTATTACTTATCAAATTAAATTAAACAATTCTCAGGATGGTTAAACCCTTTGGTTACAACAAACACCTCTCCTCACACACATTATAAATAGAGTTTTACCACTATTGTAAAATATACTCGATGAATTTGATATTTACATGTGGCAAATATTTATAAAAGTTTTGTGAAAGATTGTGTGAAAAAGTGAGAAGTTAAATGTTGTGTATTGCGATTAATTGTTTCTCAATGATATGAATATCATCATTTGTGAGTTTTTTTGCCTTTTGAAGTTTTTCCACATAATTTCTTATGCCATGTGTTCATTAATCTGATTGTGTATGATTTGATAATTATTTTTCATTCTAGATTTCTTGTGTATGGTCATTATATGTATTGCTTCATGGAATTTATCATAATGTTTGTAACATTAGTGATTATATTTTGTAAAATTAAATTTGATAATAAAAAATAACCACACTAAGATTGGATAAAATAATTGTTTTAGATGCAGTGAATAATTTAGGAATTAGCCCACTACTTGGGAAATATATAATTTTAATTTTTCTATAAACGTTTAAAGAATATAGAAAGTAAAAACTATTTCACATGGATAAATTATGTTGCAAGGTATTATGTAATATTAAAAAAAGGTAATAAAGGCACGTCATTCATGATCAAAATTTATTTCTAGACTTGTAAAGGTATCTTCCTCATAAACAATTTGTATACATGAATCATAGGAAAATGACAAATATTCAGAATCCTAATTGTCTTATGATTGAAGAGTGAAATGGTATGAGTCCTAGTGGGTGGGTTCTGCACCTTAACATGATAACTTCATCTGTTTTAATTTATCAATGTCTTATCACAAAGATAATTCAAATGTTTAATAGATGGAAGGGAGATGGTAAAGGCTTTTGAGGGTTTTCACATGTGTAAAAACTACATGGCTTGAAATGATGGGGAATAAAAAGTGATTGTGCCATGCTCAAAATTTATGTATGATTATAATACATTAACATGAACCACATAATATTTTTAAAAAAATTTGTCCATTTGAGTTTCAAGAAAAGAACGATATCATGGAAATGAATCTCTTATCAAATATTGTATAGCACACATGTTTTTTATTAAAATAAATGGTGTGATTGCATAAATCATCTCAAAAATTAAGATACACATTCTAAATCTAGGACTGTGATCAAACATTGGTGAATGCTCAACAATAATAGCTATCTATAGATTGAAGCTATTCAAGTAATGTAGATATGATAAAGTTAATTTGAAGTTCCATGCAAGTAGTTTTTACATCCATCTAAATCATGTTCATTCACCAGAAATACCCATTTCTACACTTTGTTATGTTTTGCTTTTTATCTATGTCAGAAATAGAACATAGTTATAAGGGAGATATATCATTATGATCAAAAGATGAAAGTAAATGTTCAAAAATTACTACATAAGTGTAAAATTATGGGTCAGTTGATTTTATACTACACAGTCCTTTATAACAAGTAATGGTCATACCTCATTATTATAACAACTTTCTAATGAAGGTAAAGTTTAATATTATCACCATTACATCTTAGTATTGTATAATATGAAAATTACATGTACCAATTATGAGCATATATATGCATCTTAACAACCTATGTTATAAAGAAACTTTTGAATAATACACTACATAGCTTTCTCTTAGCTAGATAAACTGGTTACAAAGTGACCCCAGTTTTGTAATGTAAAGAGACATAAATACTTTGACCCTTAGAACCAATTTTATAAGTTAGAATTGTCTTAGTTAATGGAATGGAAAATTACTATTGTGAAGATAATGACAAATTTAAACTAGCAATCCAAAATAGATTTAGCGGCAAAAAAAAACCTTACAATAACCCTTTGCAAACTAACATTGGAATTGTCTTAATAAAAATAGCTAATGTCACAAATAAATTCATTTTGAACATACTATGGATAATCTAAAGTTGGTATAACTATATTATAACTTTAATTTTCAATGTTAATTCCAAATCAACTCTGGAGACAAATGTGAGACAAGGAGATTTTGCTCCTGTAATTACATTCTAGAACTGGATGAGAAGGGCAATTCTTGAGAGGGATAAAAATGATCTAATTATTTATTCCTCGTTTCATAGTCTAAAATTATTGATATCATGTCTCAATTCTGGTTATATTTTTATTAATTATTTATTTGAGTTGAGCGCTGAATTAATCTTTCTATTCTTTTTAGCTTATTGAATGCGAAATAGCGCTCATGTTGTAACTGTATCATCTGGTTAAAAACATATTTGAGTTCTTTTCTTTTTATTTGGACCAAGAGAGAGATAAAACATTATTATCCAATTTCTCAATTACTAGCACATAAACATCATTACTCATTCAAGTTCTCTTATATTTAAAAAAAATAACCTCAAGGGTTGTTAGACAATAATTGTTTACTTTTCAAGTTTACTTGTTATATATTACCTTCATTAACAGGGAGTTAGTTTCACTCATTCTAATAGGAGACACTACTATATTACATTATAAACATACCTAAGTTATTTCTCAATCATTTCACATAAATGTAATTCATTTAATTTTAAAACAACTAAAAGTGGAATATTCTTATCGTACATCAAATTGCAAATGCTCGTATAAGAAGTAAATAAAACCACATGTTCTCATTCAATTTTTCACAATATGTCTTTTACATAAACAAGGCATTTATTAACTAAATGAATAAATTATTAATTCACCCATCTAAACACAGTTACTATACTCATACACGTAAATGGTTTAGCTACAACCACATAACTTACAAATTTGAATAAATATCCTTTTAACATCAAGAAACTGATTTAAGAGGTTGTAATTAAAGGATAATAATATTATCTATAATTTGGTATACCATGAGCTAGAAAAGATACCAATTTCCATAAAATTAATAAATCTATTCAACTGTTAAGCTCGCAAGTGATATCTTTTCACAAATTTCATTTGGTTATTAAAGCAATAAGCATGTTAAAATGATGTAAGCAATAAATACACATCTTTATCATAGTGTAGACACTAAATCTAATTTATATATCACCTCAGTCTTCTACAATTGGCAAATACCTATCATGGCTATACCTTTTAGTTTTAAGACATTCCCACTGTAGAAAGGCTCACATTCACTATCTCTTTATGCCAAATGGCTTATCTCTTAGTTTGACCATTGTTATTCTGATGACATGATGTTTTATAGAGAGATAACTTGTGCGTGCAATATATACACACCATAAGAAAGGTGAAAAAAATCCTAAAAGACTATAGGTGGTTGCATCCATATCCAGTCACTATTCTATACTAGACACCTACATCCAATTCAAACACCATCATCAACACAACTGTTAGGATTCGATGTAAGCATCTTAGGCCACAAAGTGCAAAATCTAGAACTTAATGACTATTTCAAAATCCTGATCCAGTCCATTTCCAACCTATTTCAGCCCTAATCTACATACACACAATAAATTAGTTAAATACTCTTATTTTTAATTCATTATAGTATCAATCAATAATTGTAATTTTTATTTCTGACACAACTTAGTATTATAAATTTAGAACATTGTTTATCTCATATTATAAATTAATTGGATTGATATAGATCTATTTATCATCCACATGTTTATTCATTTATACGTTCTTAACCCTATAGTACTCTTATACCTAAAAATTTAATTTAGGGTTAAACATTTGGTGAAACTAAATCTTGATCTCAACACCCTAGCATTGACTTAGGGCTTTTTGTTTTTTAATTGGTGTACTTGTATACATCAAATTCTTAACACCATTATGTTGAAATTGTCAATCTTACTAAAATTTTTGTAAGAATACATAATTTGGGCCAAAATCATTAAAACACGCTAAATGATTTGAGCTTGTCATATACAAGTGATGATTTCGGCTAATTTATCCCTGAATGGGGAAATGAATTTTATGTGATTATTATTTTTTCTCAAATCATTTCAAGTCAAAATGCTAAAAATGCAATTTGATGCTCTGAATCACTAAATTCTTCTAATTCAAAAGCACACGACATGTGCATGTGTTATTTCATATCGATTATAACCTAAATGGGGTATTGGTTCATACACAATTGACACGTTATTATAATTATATTCCAGTCAAATTATGATCCAGTAACTTGACATTCTAACCAGTTTAATTAATTGTGAACTAATTTCCAAAGAATTGCATAAAAAATAATTAATCTCACTTAAGCAAATTAAACCAAATCAAGAGATTAAGTGGAAAATCCATGGAAGTTATTGAATATATATTAATTGAAAAGTCATTTCTAATATCTGCATCAGCAAGTGACATCATATGTGGGTTGACATCCATAAGGTATGCATGGAACAAATATCTAGTTTAAGCCCTCTCATGCCTCATTAATGCCCCTTTCTTCTAAATATTAATGACGGTATTTATGATTTGACCCTCAAAAAATGAATTGTTTTATGGCCACACATCTTGATCTTAAGATGGATGGTCATGGTTGATTCTGATTATTTCCAAAAATCTATAAATACAAGATTTCTCACTCATCTTTTCAAGCTTCTTTAGTGTAAACTTATTATGCAAAATTCTCCTCACAAATTCTTTTTGTGTAGTATTATTATGCTTAATTTGGAATAGGATAGTTTCACTATTAGAATACATTTGATCAATATCATAAGCCTAGTTTCATTAGTGCATTGAGAGATGATGGAGGAGACAACCACTCATCATTGCTAAAGATTTAAAGCACCAAATCAGGGCATAATCATGTTTTTACGCTGCACTTGGAGGTGGGATGCTCTTGGGAAGGTTTGATGCATTCCTTATTTTAATAGTTCTTAATTTTCATTTGCAAAACCACATGAATGATTTGGTTTAGTTAGTTATATTTTTTATACTTATTTTGAGTTGTCTTGAATAATGTATGATCTGACTCACTTTAGATTCCATCTCTACATCTTGGCACGCCTAGTAGGACACACGCATCCCATATAAGTTAAGATACTTATATAGCACTCTTAAATATTCTCAAAAATACTTTAAAATCTTTAAAAATCAAGTTTTGCCTTTATTTTTCATGTGTTTTTGCTCTTTTTGAAGACACGTAATTTACATAGTGATCGACATTGATTTACTCTAACTGACATCGGTCTTATCCTAACCAGCATTGATCCTTGTGTGAAGGTTAGAACACGATGGAAAGTAAATTTTTGGATTTTTCTTGTAATTTGTAGTGGTTATTATGGGTTTTACAAGACTACAATGTCTTTGTTTGGTTATTTTCTTGCAAGACCCAAAGACTTGTTTTATTTTTATGCTTGTTTTGCTAACTAACTAGTTTTGTTAAAACTATATTTTTCCTATAGCCAATCAACATCGGTTCTAATCGATTAGCATCAATTTTGTTATAATTGGCATCAGTCCCTATAGTGTGACGTTGACCTTTGTGTAATAAAAATAGAGAAACTCGAAAGCAGGTTTTCAAATATTGTTTTCTCATTGATATTTGTGCTTCAAGGAAGACATAAACCCTCTAAAAATTGTAGGACACAAGCTAGATAAATGCACAAATTTGACAATGATTAAGTCCTTAATACTTTAATTTGGTGTATGAAAAGAATTTAGAGGTTTTACACTTCGTTTATTTTGTGAAAGTTTTTACAAAGTTTGCAACTAAGACCAAGGGGCCAAAAAATTCACAAACACTTCCATTTGGTGCATTAAAGTAAACAATTATTTGTTTTATGTTTTTTTTTTATACTTGTTCATTTTTTCACAAAATGAAGGATGTGTGTATGCTCTCCCCCTGTCCCCTTTAGGGAATTTGGGTGACCAAAAGTGTTCTTTATTTACATTTGTGCATTGTCCAAAGGTGTGAAAAGAACATTGTTAAGGCTCTCCCTAAATATGTATGGTTTGGGTGATCTAAACACAACCTTAAAGTCTTTTCACTTTATCATTTATTTTATGAAACTTGGCTTGTGTGCAGGATTTCATCACCTCCTCACAGGTTCTCTAGGGAAGCATTGATTTGGGAATTCATATCTTGACATCATTTCAACCCCACTCCTCGGTGGGGTATATAAATTGAGGGTGACCCACTCGGATGTTTATTTGAGAAGTTAAGCAAACTCTATTAGTGACACTCTAGCTTGGACCATAGGGGCAATTCAAACATCACACTACACTGAGCAAACAATGGATGTAGTGGTTGTAAAAAAGAAAAGACTTTTTCATAAAAAGCTGATTGATCAAGATCTAATTGATGTGAGGCATCTCTAGTGTTAGCCACACTTGGAACCATCTAGATACGCATGAAAATTTAGTTTTAGAATGAACCCCATTTACCATGGACATATTGTTGATGTAGGGTGAGTAGCCCGAAGCTCCATGTTATCATACAATCTCTTAGGATAAGGGGGTGTAAAAACACTATTTATTCATGTGCTTTTATTTTTAAATTAACACTTAAAATCCTCCTAAGAACACGTATAAAGATGGAATTCAATGATACAATGCAACCTTGTGAGTTTTAGGACATTGGACGTTATACTTAGTTATATTTTGTCTATATATTCTTTACTTGCTTGGTCTTATTAAGTCTATTTTTTTTTTAAATCAAAACATGACACAACCAAACACCTTTGTTATCCACCATTTTATTTGAGCAAGGAGGCATTATGCTAACCAAATCAAAACCTCTTTTTACCTTGTTCAAATCCTCATTTGAAACATTGTGTTTGTATTATCTAAGCAACATTTTTATGCTACCCATTTGAGTCTAAACCAATTTAAAAAAATATCCAAGTCCTTCATTTTTAATTTAATTTCAAAATCTCACCTTTCTATGTTCTAGGCCATGGTGTTAATCGATTTTCCATTTGCACTTGGTTTGAGTTAACTTGGGTATGATTTCCCGTTTGGGTTGAAGATCGTTATATAGACACATCATCCTTTTTACCATTGTGAACTTGGGTTATCTTGTATTTGCTCACACTCTAAGTTATATGACCATTCTACTTCCTATTACCATGTGGTATCATTGTGTTGCCCATTTGGTTTTAGTTTTATACTAAGGAGTTCTTATGTGTTTTCACATCTTGAGCTTCTTAGTTTGTATTGTTACCCTTTTCATCAGAAAGACTCTCTTTTAATTTTCTAATCACAACTCATCAAAGTTGTACCTTGATTTTACAGTATTGACGTATCTTTAAACATAAGTTGTTTGTGTTATCTTGCACTTTAAGTTTCAAAGTTATCATACCCTCTTCCAATTTGAGGATTTCAACCCACCAAAGTTGAGTAAAATTATAACCATTTCTTCTATATTGTGTGGTACTATGCCACTTCTTTTATTATCATCACTTTTTGCCTTATCACTTGTTTGAAGAAACTAAAAAACACACCTTTCAATATTTGGAAAAACACATTTCAAATCTTAACAAATGTAAAGAAGAACCTTCTAGACATGATGTAAAGGTATACTCATAGTGGGGTCTCTTATGGCCCTAGCTGTGAGGAGGATCATTTTTATTATGAACAAGACAATTCTATGGTGTTTGAAGACATTCCAACAACTGTAGGATCTGAAGAAGACTATTTTGAATATCAACCCGTATAGGACAAAGATGAAGGTCTCCTAAGGTTGATTGAATCTAGAGCTAGATTGCCATCAAACTTTCCTATGGAATAATTGCATACCTTGGTTAGAGAAGGAGAACAAAAAGAAGAATAATCCCTTGATCATATTGAAAAATCAAACATTACTTCTTCTAGCAAAGGAAAGGAATTACTCATAGGGTCAACACCTAATAATCAAGATCCTGCTAACAAGATCAAAAGGATAAGTCAATAATATTCAAAACAACTTATTTTAGGCTTAACAGACTCTTTAGTTACCACTTTAATACATAACAATGCTTCTAAGGAACAAGAGAATATAGTAGAGTAAATCGATCATACTTTAGTTGAGAGCACATCTACAATGCATCGTGGCATATTGATTGAAGAAAACAAGTCTAAAGAGGTTTTGCAAGATGCTTCGCTAAACATGGAGCATACATTTTTAAATCATCAAGAGCTTCTTGTTCTTTCACAAAGCCAAGGAACACAACATGCGGTACGTATTGAGGAAATTATTCAAAACGCTTTAGTAAATTCCTCTCAACCCACACGTACTTTGGTGAATCAACCACAGACTCCCTAAAATCAATAAAACACTTACAATTCAAGGCAACAAATTTTGGGGAATGTTTATCAACCCAATAATCAATGGCTAACTTACTTGACTCAAGGAGTAAATCAAAACAAGTGTGTAGATCATAGGGTGTATATCCTAAGTAAATCCATACAATAGGGGCATATACCACCCCAATAGAATTATATTCCACTTATAAATACACCAAACTTGTAAGAGTGGAATTTAATTAAAGAAATTATGTCGCGATTGGAGACAGGAAGTCAAATCAACAAATAAAATTTGACAAGATAAGTCCATATATATTCAATTTGAGTATTCTCCAAGTCCCCTTTCCACCTCATTTTGAGGCATCCAACTCTGACAAATAGAAAGGGAAGGGTGACCCTCATGAACATATTCAGGTATTTTTTGTATTATGCCGAGAGGTGTCCTATAGTAGTATTTATTTTCTTCGCTTATTTTTATGAAGTTTATCAGTGATATGCTTTAGATTGGCTCCTTAAGTTACCCAAGGGATTGGTGATAGATTGGAATGATCTATTTGAAAAATAAATCAATCTCTTCTCTTACAATATTAAACATGCTTTGACTATGGTTGACTTATGCAAAGCCAAATAATGAGATGGAAAAAGCTTCGTAGCATATATACAACGGTGGAGAGCATTAGTTAGATGCTTTCAACACAGTTTGTCACACAAATAACTAGATGATATTTTTGTACAGAATTTACAACCTGAAGTGGCACATAATCTATGACTTAATTCTGTAAACACATTTGAATAAAATAAAGATAAGGGTGTACATATTGACAAGGCACTTATCACTAAAGGATGTATCAATATTTATTCATAGGGTCAAACATCAAATCAAACCCAATCACCTATTTAAACTATTACAACAAAAAAATCTAAGGGACTTAATAAGAACAAGAACATGGTTGACAATAGAGTAACTAAATCTAGGCATGTACAAATAGTACAGGGTCTGCCAGCCTCAAATGTGCAATTAACTCCACCTAATCCACCAGCCACTTTGCAAAGAGTCCCTTCATGAAGGGTATTCTATAACAAATACAGAGTCTTTAACAAACTAGGAGAGCCTGTTGAGGCTATGTTCTGAAAGCTAATAGTAGCTAATCTAATTATGTGGCTTATACCAAGGCCATTTCTTGAAGATCAACCCAAACTTGATTGCTATCAGGTAGATGAGTTTTGCAACTTCCATCATGTTGTTGGTCATCATGCTTGTCGATGTGTTCAATTATGACATCTCATTGAAGATTTGATTAAAAGTGGTGAAGTTGAGATCAAACTTGCCTTGCAAAACACTAATTAGGATATGGGCATCTACTAAGATCAATTTCCTAGACACAATAAAAAACTAGAAAGAAACAATTAAAACTAAGGACAGAATCAATGGCAACAAGTCCAAGGTCTGAATCGTAATTAACGTGATCATAATCAGGATCATAATACCCATGCTAATAACTAGGGATATAATAACATGCCTTATGATTACAATAATACTATGGGGCGTATTTCCATAAACCACATTACCACTATCACTGTTAAAACTCATGAGTTATCTTGTACTTCTAAAAGTATTAGGCCTATCATTATAAGGTCAACACCCTCTGCTTCAAATAATGTCATATCAAGTATAAGCAGTTATATTATGCCTCAATTTTTTTGGGTTGTTATTTTTGGACACCCAACTTCTAATTATAATGTCTCCTGATGAGTTGCAATTATACAATCACAACTAGATGTTGATGAGTTACCCTTCAAGGCCCTTTTCCTTCTTCCAACACTGAACCGAACATAAAGATTGTGCCTTCAAATCCAAAGTTAAATATTATGCCAACCAAGGCTAAACTGTCTCATCATAGTATTGAAAAGCCTTATAGTATATCAGACCAACTGAGTAAAACCTTTTTGAAAATTTCTATTTCTGATCTTTTGCGTACATTTGAAGTCCATAGAACTATTTTGAACGACCTTCTTCAGCAATATAATATTCCCCCATACATTAAACTTGAATAATTCCAAACACTTGTAGGTCATTTATCTTCATTTTGATAGGTTACATTTGATTAAAGAGACATGTCCACTCTTGCTCCTAGCCATAACAACCTCTTAAATATTGAGGTCATCATTAAAAACCATAAAATCAAGAGGGTTCATATAAACAATGGTCTAGGGCTGAACATAGTTTCTCTCAAACTGGTATAGTGATAGGGCTATATTGTGAAGGACACTCAACCAAATATAATTATAATCAAGGCATATGACAATGCTAAAAGGGAATCTTTTGGTACCATTTATTTTCCAATCGTTGTTGGGTTTGTATCCCATCATACCTTGTTGCATATTATGGATATTGAGTTGTCTTATAACATACTTCTTGGTCATCCTTGGATCCATGAAGTACAGGGTGTCCTATCCACCTTGCATCGAAGCCTTAAGTTTCCCCATGATGGGATTGAAGTCACCATTCCTGCCAATCTCCAGCCTTATCAGTATTGGAAACACCTAGAGGTTGAATTTCATAATTGTAACTATTATCCTACTTCCAAATTCATTGTGAAGAAGAACAAAGAAAAATATTCACATCCACCCAAATCTAATTATATCAACCCAAGTGACCTTGCTTCCACTTTGAATGATTCATTCCCCATAACCCTTGTAAAATAGGTTCTTATAGAAGATACAGGCTTTTCCACTTTTCGTCTTAAAGATACCTTCCATACTGATAAGTTGCCCAAGTCTCCTAAATATTTAGTAAACCCAAACCTTCCAAAATCCCTTGTAGACACAACATTATTTATCAAAAGAAGAAAGATACATAGAAACCACTGATGGTATTCATACATGCTACTTCTCCAAATAGGGATTGAGAAGCTTTCAGTAAAGGAGACTGGTTATATTCTGATGATATTGTTAATTATTTTCATAATCCAAAATATCCTATCCCTAATCGTATTATGCATAATTTTTATTATATAAGAAAAGGCCTTGCCCCATGAGAGCAAGGAATCCTATAATCTTTATCAGTTGGTAAACCTAACATGTAATATCCCTTGCTCAAACAACCCTCAACCTACTGATTTATAGCTCAAGGAATATTTTCAAACACTTTGTATGCAAGGTCTAATTTTGTTGATATTCATTTCTGTTTGTTTGGCTATGAGTTTTGATGCTGCAAACGGGGTCTTGGGATACTCATAATGATATAAGATGGATTGACAATGCAATAAGAATGATATACTAATTGATTTTGACTTTTTTACATACATATAGTGACTAAAATTATCTTGTACAACCAATTAACATTTTTCAAAACACTTTCAATGCATCCCAAGATGGTTGATGTGCACCTACAGCAATAAGACATTAACAAAAACACTTGTCATGTATCTATTCACTCCTTTATTGATGAACTACTTCAATTACAATGTTGATATAAAATGTTGGCCAAGACTCTTGGCATAGAAAGCTATGCAAATCTAAAACTAAATTGTAGCAACTAACAATGACATATATGCCCATAAAAATGAATGCAAAGTGCTTGAGAACTTGGTCATGAAGTTTCCTATGCTGGAGAGGGTGTAGCCTCAATGAAATAGAACCAAACATCCTCTCCACAAGCCAAATCGAACCCTTAATGGTGTTTCCCCTATTTCAGACTTGAAGTTGTAGATAATAAGAATATTCACACCTTATTCACCTCTAAATATGCATCAAATATCACTGTCCCATCCTTAGGAAGGGAGCGCCCAAGATCATAGGAGAAATTGATGAGTAGTAAGCTCCCAATCTACAAATATGTGAGGTTTGATATGCCAATCAATGGCTATGAATGTGCCTCTAAAACCCATGACTTTTCACACAATAAATATGAATATTTTAAGCCACCAAATGCCTTCAAAGTGAACCTCAGTAATCTACTTATTCCTTTGATATTGCTTCAATTGCTGTAGCATTTACTATAGCAATCACTATTCATGTGCACTATAGTGTTCACTGTAGCGATCACTATTCATGTGCACTATAGCAATCACTGTTCATGTACACTGTAGTAGGTATTGTAGCATGACACTATTCATGTCATCAACAATTTTTGATTTCAAAGTGAACCTCAATAATCTGCTTATTCCTTTCATATTGCTTCAATTGATGTAGCGTTTACTGTAGCGATCACTATTGATGTGCACTATAGCGTTCACTGTAGCGATCACTATTCATGTGCACTATAGCAATCACTGTTCATGTACACTATAGTAGGTACTATAGCATGACACTATTCATGTCATCAACAATTTTTAGATCTGTAAATGATTAACCTTTGGAACCCTTGTGAAACTTAATGTATTATCCAATTTAAGCATAGATTGAACTCCTAGATGAAGCCCACAATGAAGCAATAATTTGGAAGATATTCCACAACCTCAAAATCACATTAACAATTGAGAGTCTTCATTCTCGATGGCTAAAGTAATGGTAGAGACCCTAGCTGGTCTCATCACCAACAATCTCAAAATCAAAAATCAAATCACACACTTTCAAGAATGAGCCCATAAGATCATTTTGTTCTTTTCTTGGGGAAGCTCACACACTTTCTTGTCAATGTGGGATAAAAGATATACTTTGTATTTACACATTATTATAATCTTATAATATAACATTAAAATATATAAAATGCAAAACATAATGTCAAAACATAACATGAGGTTTCCCAAATTAAAAACATTAGTAATAACATAGTAGAACCTCCATATAATCACCAAATCCATTAAAGAAAGCCAAATGTTGATCGGGTAACTACCAAGAAGACCCTCTAATCAAACCATATTAGCCTACGAGAGCTAGGAATAGGCAAAACCCTCTGCGAACTGATGCTCATGAAAATGGGGACATTACAGTCTGCCCTCCCTGAAATTGCTTGTCCCCCAGCAATCTCCGCTACCAAGAAAACTCTACTCCACCTAGATCCCAAATGACTATGTAGAGTGCCTGAAAAGATATTGAATCATGCTTAGCACTATTGTGAACCACTACCATGATGAAAAGATTTCTACCAAACAAAATGATCCCTGAATCCCAATACAATCTATACTCACATCCATCTGTCAAATCCTCCTAGATGTGATAACTAATCAAGCCATCATACCTACTAACACCATAACCATCCTGTAACCATGTATCCGTATGAAATATTTGTGATATAAGAGTAGCAATCCCTAGAAAATTCATATCAACATGATGGATAGCTAACTTGCAGGCTCTAGTTCCAAATTCTCTAGATGGCGACTCTTCATCCCACAATGGATGGTATAAGCCCCCTGTCAATCCACATCGATGCATCAACCAATCCTCTATATGTGAACTAGAAGAAAGGTGATGAACTCTCCTCACTATGTAGTCATGGTAAAAATCACCAACCTCCATCAATAGTTGACCATCATGGTCCTGCTTTGTATACCCTGACATGAAACTAACATTAAGGGAATCAAGTGTATTTTCATATTTATCCCTCATTTGGATGAGGATTCTCCTAATGTGATCTATCCCCTTTCACCTTTCCATGTTGGAGGGATTGACCCTTCCTTTTATGTTTTGAAGATGCTTTCTCACATTGGCAGCCACTAATCTATCCTCATTGGCCCTTTGTGACCACATATCGCATAAATTTTGTGTCCTTTCCACATCCTTCCAAGTCTGATATAAAAAATTAGAATGCTCATGACTTGTGTTCATCCCATAAAATCTATTTTTTGCCCCCAATTATTGGGTACCATTTAGAGATGATTCCAAGTTATCATTATTCTCATGTTGTAGAAGTGTTTTCTCATGCTGAGGTGAAGAAATGTGGCTGTTGTCATTAGCAAACCTATCATATTCTTCAAGCTTTACAAGTGCATTTTTATTGGAGTCTTCATGCCCAACACTTACACTTTGTGAACCAACCCTTGTAGACTCATCTTCACAAATTTTCCCATGCGTAAGAGTAGTAATTTCATAAGAAAGAGGAAGAACATCACTGTCCTAATTCAAATCTTTGGAATACTCTTCTTCGTTGTAGTCATCAAACACCATCAAGTCTTGATGTGTCTCATCTTGTCTCCTAGCTGCCATAAAGAACTAATTTTCTAAATTATTAGAGGAATGATTATGCCCACTCAAAAGTATACAAAGGTCAGTAATCTCTCTATCTTGATCTTTCACCAATTGGGCAGCCTTGTCCCTATCTCTAACCAATTGTAGGTAGTCTTCTTTAATCAATTCCAAAGCATCTTTGAAGGGATGCAAATGTGTATGACAAATTCCATGTCCCAATCCCTTTTATCTTTCCTCTCTTTGATTTGTCCAAATGAGGTCTTATAGGTGTTTTTGAGTGTTGTCCATTCTTGACAAAGCATGAGTTATTCCATCTTCCTTCACCACCATTTGCACTTGCAAATCTTCCCAAACCAAAGGCTTTTTTTCCAACTATCCTTGGCTGCCATAGTCTAATTTTCATGATGTAAAGGTGAAGTAGCAATATGATCATACAGAGAATCCATACCATTACTACCCATATCATTACCATGCTCTATGCTGGCCTCCAATGTAGAAGTCTCAAGTGAAGCTTCTTGGAAAGATGATATAGACAACTCATTCCCCATGGCTGCCCTCATAACCTCTTGAGTCAAATCAGCATGTCTAGAAATTGGTGTAGGGTTGCCATCAATGGTTGATATCATATCACAAGCTCCTATCTCATGAGAATGATGGGTCATAATGCTATTGTCCTCAAAAAAATCATTAAAGACATCATACTGTTCTAAAATGTCTCCATCATGTATAGTCAAAACACTAGTTGCTGCTCCACTAAGTAAAGGATTAACTTTCACATCCACCTTTCTATTTTGAGCCTCCAAAATACTTTCATATGTATGAATAGCATTCATTGAATCACCATCTGATTCTTTACCATGATAGGATGAAGCAATGCTAGGCTCACCTAATGAAGTATCACAAGAAACCTTATCATTATCTTCAAAGATCACTTGCTCTTCTCTAATCTTTAAGTCATTATGAAGTGTCTTGTACCCAATATCTTTCTCAAAAGTCTGATTTTTGTTCTCCATAAGATCAGCTATATGCTGGTCACTAGCTGATGAAAATTCATTGTAAAGATTTCTAGATACTTCCCCTGTAGAGACCTCTTGTTTCTCCTTGTTTTTGTTTTGTGATGTAGACCCTTTAAAAATGGATGTCATATACCATGCTAATTTGTCTATGGTTGTAGGGTGTGAAAGCAATTCACCCATCCTTTCCTAACTTTATCTAAGCTTCTCCAATTCCTTCATCATGTCATTTGGCTGCTTCATGGAAATAGTCATGTTGTTCAACTAAACTTCCAAACTGTAGCTAAAACTTACCCAACAGGTTGGCGAGAAACCGCTCTAATACCACTGTAATATCCCTTGCTCAAACAACCCTCAACCAATTGATTTATAGCTAAAGGAATATTTTCAAACACTTTGTATGTAAGGTTTGATTTTGTTGATATTCATTTATGTTTGTTTGGCTATGAGTTTTGACGCTGCAAATGGGGTCTTGGAATACTCCTAATGATATAAGATGGATTGACAATGCAATAGGAATGATATACTAACTGATTTTGACTTTTTTACATACATAGAGTGACTAAAATTATCATGTACAACCAATTGACACTTTGCAAGACCCTTTCAATGCATCCTAAGATGGTTGATGTGCGCTTACAATAGTAAGAAATTAATGCAAACACTTTGCATGCATATATTCATTCCTTTATTGATGAACTACTCCAATTACAATGTTGATATAAAATGTTGGCCAAGACTCTTGGCATACAAAGCTATGCAAATCTAAAACTAAATTGTAGTAACTAACAATGACATATATGCCCATAAAAATGAATGCAAACTACTTGAGAACCTGGTCACAAAGTCGCCTATGCTGGAGAAGGTGTAGCCTCAATGAAATGGAACCAAACATCCTCTCCACAAGCCAAATCAAACCCTTAATGTTGTTTCCCCTATTTCAGGCTTGAAGTTGTAGATAATAAGAATATTCACACCTTATTCACCTCTAAATATGCATCAAATATCATTGTCCCATCCTTAGGAAGGGAACACCCAAGATCATATGAGAAATTGATGAGTATTAAGCTCCCAATCTGCAAATATGTGAGGTCTAATATGCCAATCGATGGCTACAAATGTGCCTCTAAAACCCACGATTTTTCACACAATAAATATGAATATTTTAAGCCACCAAATGCCTTCAAAGTGAACCTTAATAATCTGTTTATTCCTTTCACATTGCTTCAATTGTTGTAGCGTTTAATGTAGTGATCACTACTCATGTGCACTGTAGCATTCATTGTAGTGATCATCGTTCACGTGCACTGTAGCAATCACTATTCACATGCATTGTAGCAAGTATTGTAGCATGACACTATTCATGTCATCAACAATTTTTAGATCTGTAAATGATTAACCTTTGGAACCTTTTTGAAACTTAATGTATTCTCCAATTTAAGCATAGATTGGACTCCTGGATGAAGCCCACAATGAAGCAAGAATTTGGGAGATATTCCACAACCTCAAAATCACATTACCAATTGAGAGTCTTCAGTCCCAATGGCTGAAGTAATGGCAGAAACCCTAGCTGGTCTCATCACCAACAATCTCAAAATAAAAAATCAAATCACACACTTTCAAGAATGAGCCCATAAGATCCTTTTATTCTGTTCTTGGGGAAGCTCACACACTTTCTTGTCAATGTGGGTTAAAAGATATACTTTGTATTTGCACTTTATTATAATGTTATAATATAACATTAAAATTTATAAAGTGCAAAACATAATGTCAAAACATAACATAAGGTTTCCCAAATTAGAAACATTTATAATAACATAGTAGAACCTCCAAATAATCACCAAATCCATGAAAGAAAACTAACTGTTGATCGGGTAACTGCCAAGAAGACCTTCTAATCAAACCATATTAGCCTACGAGAGCTAGGAATAGGCTAAACTCTCTGTGAATTGATGCTCATGAAAATGGGGACATTACATAACATGAATCAAGGTTTCAGATTTATAATGCCTGGAGGTGATCTCATGACTTCCTATGGTGATTCTTCTGAATCGACTAGTATTGAGACTCTTGGAAGTGAAGTAGCATCCCATTATAGTGTTTATAATGAGCTTGCTAACATGAAATTATTTGATTCAATATCCATTATGACCATAACAACACATTGGTCCCTTTGTCTTTGACATCCCATACTCATTGATTTGGACTAGCAAAATTTAGTCATACACCTTGATGAATTCCAGAATGAAGAATCTACTATAGCATACATGGGCCTCAAAAATGATTTACCAATTTGCAATCATAAGCAAGGCCTTGATCTTTTTTTAGATCCTTCTACCTACTTTAGAGAGCAGGCAAACTTTCTTGGTCATGAAAAAAATAAAACATCAATATCCTTGGGTGAAAACCTAGTTGAGGCACTCGTTGGTCAAGGAAATAGTAAAAAAAAGGATAAACCCTTGAGTGAAAATCTATTTCAGGCACTCTTAGAGCAGAATGTTTTCTCATCCCTAAAGGACGCACATGATACATCAAGTCCTAACTCCATATCCAGTACTAGCATCATGTCATAATAACAAACGGTCTTTGAGTGTCTTGCTCTTGACTTTCCTGAGATATTTGCTAGTTGGCCATTACTTGAATTGGTGGATTCAAATTTATCACATTATCCAGAGCTTTGGGAGAAACAACTAGAAACTTTAAAAGAAGTAGAAGATTAGGACCAAATGTTGCTTATTATTCTAGAAGATAATTCTACACTCTGTAGAAAACACAACTGAAGTGAACCTGGGAACATATAATGATCCCAAAATTATTTATCATGGAGATTCCCCTTATGATGAGGAGCGAGATCACATTATATCTATTTTGAGAGATTTTTTTGATATATTTGCATGGGATTACTCCAACATGTCAGGCTTAGATCCTGACATGGTTGTGCATCAACTTGTTATCCATCCAAATGTAAACCAGTCAAACAAAAATTAAAAAAGATGCATCCACACATCACTCTTTTGGTAAAAGTAGAACTAGAGAAATTGTTAGGAGCATGCTTGATTAGACCACTTGACTATTTTGAATGGATATAAAACATAGTTTTGATTAGAAAAATGCCACAAGGGATACATCTTTGTACTGGTTTTAGAGATATTAACAAAGCATGCCCCAAAGACGATTTCCTCTACCCACCATCAACATAATTATTGATTCTACTACTAGGTATGAGATGATATCCCTTGTGGATAGATTTTATGGATACAATCAGATCAAGATAGCTCAAGAATACTAGCACAAGACCGCATTCACCACACCATTAGGAATAATCAATTTGTTATCAATTCATGTCATTTGGATTGAAGAACATTGGAGCCACT
Organism: Torreya grandis; assembly: GCA_037957365.1. Classification (NCBI taxonomy): domain Eukaryota; kingdom Viridiplantae; phylum Streptophyta; class Pinopsida; order Cupressales; family Taxaceae; genus Torreya; species Torreya grandis. Next base: position 2,533,877 of record JARHVA010000319.1, on the reverse strand, counting down.
TATCAGTGTACTATGACCATCCTCTTCCATGACATGATGCATGATATTGTTGAAGACTATGTTGATGATATTATAGCTAAATCAAGAACATGTGCTGGACATCATGAAATTTTACAAAGAAGCTTCGAGAAGCTTCATGAATACAAGGTTCGTCTAAATCCCAATAAGTGTGCCTTTGGCATCACTTCAATAAAATTATTAGGGTTTATTCTATCATAAATAGGGATCAACATAGACCCTACTAAATTCAAGGCCATTGTTGAAATGCCTCCACCTTATAATCTCAAATAGCTCCATAGCCTGCAAGTAAACATCCAGTCTATTCACATTTTTATTTCGTACCTAGTAGACAAGTGCCACCCATTTACACATCTCTTGAATAAATGGGTCATGTTTCAATGGGGTCATGAATGTTAATTAGTGTTTTCAAAGCTCATAACATATTTGGCCAACCCATAAGTTTTGATACCACCAACACCTAGATAACTATTCTCATTTATATTTTAGCAACTAAACATGCACCAAGGGCACTCTTGGCCCAACACGATGATTAGGTTAAGAAACATGTAGTTTATTATTTAATCCACACATTGGTGGCTTATGAGCATAATTATATTCCTATTAAGAAGGCATGCTTAGCTATGGTTTTTTCATCCCAAATGTTACAACACTATATGTTGAATAACAAAACTATTGTTATTGCTAAAGTGGACCCCCTTAAATTTTTATTATCCAAAGTATCTCTCATAGGTCACATGGTAAATGGGTCATGTGATTAAGTGAATTTGAAGTTAATTACCAAAATCAAAAAGCTATCAATGGGAATGTTTTTGTTGATCAACTTGCAGAGGCCCCTATTATCGACACTCAACCTCTCGGATTTGACTTTCTAGACGATTCTTTTATGACAATAGAGGAAGTGTAGCATGAACTTCAAAAATGGAAATTATATTTTGATGGATCCTTTACCTCTTATGGATATGGGGTTAGAATTTTGTTGATTACACCTCGAGGGGGTCTGATTCCTAAAGCATTTCACATCAATATTCATTGTACCAATAATATGTCCATGTATGAAGCACTTATTATAGGACTTCATCTTGCAGTGCAGTGGGATATCCAACATTTAATGGTCTATGGGGATCCCTAATTGATTATTGATCAAACCACGAATCAGTATCAAACTAGAGATGATATTGTGGATAATCTCAAGACTCATTTCAAATACCTGTAGTTTGAGGAAGTACCATGGGCTAATAATAGGTTTGTCGATGCAATGGTAATATTAGTGAAAATTAGTCTTTAGTTGATAAATAGTATTTAAAAATTAGTAAATATCCAATAAATATGGAAATTAGTAGCACAAGAGTATTTCATTGAAGATTGGATGCAACACAATGTAAAAACAAATATTAATCTTGAAATAGTTATATCTTACTTTCTTGGTGATGGGTGAAACCATAAGTTCTAGATTAAGGGTTCATGATATAGATTGATAGCAGTGCTAAAGAGTGTTTGTTTGTCATTGAAAATCTTCTACAGCCTGCTCATGTTTTGCTAGATTCTAAAAGGGTACACCATTACTGGTTCCAATCCCCCACCTAAACTACCTTGGTTTTAAGACATTTATAATTATTTTCACCACCATGTTTTTCCACTCGACCTTTCCAATAATCATCATAAACTTTCCTTCACTGCATAGCCTCTTATACCCTTATTGGAAACATGATTCATCATAAAGGCTATGATGGAATGCTAATTCATCGTTTATCTATAGGAGAATCCAAGTTAGTACTTAAGGAGGTTCATGAAGGAATGTGTGGGGCCCACACCAATGGTGTAGTCTTAGCTTAAAAGCATCTCATAGAAGGTTATTATTAGCACAAAATGGAGATGGATGCTTGAAATTATATAAGAAAGTGTGTTGCTTGTCAACAACATGGTAGTTTGATACACACACCTTCCTTGCCACTACAACCAATTAATACACAATGGCCATTTTCTACTTGGGGCTTCAATCTCATTGAAAAAAAAAACTCAACATCTTCAAATGGCCATAAACATATTCTTATTGCTACCATGTATTTTACTAAGTGGATCGAGGCCATTCCTCTCACTTACATCATCGGGAAGTAGACTGCCAAGTTCATTCATTACCATATCATCTGTTGATATGGTATTCGAGTGTGCATTATATCTGATAATGGTAAATCATTTATAAATCAAGATGTTGAATATATTTATGCAAAATTCAAAATCAAGCACAAGAAAACCACTCCATATAACCCACAAGGAATCGATCAGGCCAAGGTGTCAAACAAAACCATTGTTGTGATCTTTAATATGATTTTCAATGATGTTGAACGTAATTGGCACTAATAAAATTTTCCTGCACTTTGGGATTATCACACTAGTCATAGAACCGCATAGGAGCCACTCTATACTTCCTTGTTTATCGCATAGAAGCTTTTATCCTGATTGAGATCGAGTTGTTTTCACTGTAAGTATCTTTGGATAATATTGAAGATGATGAAGATTATAGATTTTCCAGGTTGTAAGAACTATAACTCCTTGACGATAAATGTATGACTGCACTAGATAACTTGTAAGCCTATCAAAATAGATTGCATAGAAGCTACAACAAGTGCAATCTCTCTCAGGATTTTGAAACTGGTGATTTAGTCTTGGAAGAGAAAAGAAATGTTGAATGCAATAAAAAGGGCAAATTTCAACCCAATTAGCTTGGCCCATATGTAATCACAACAAACTATGGATCGAGGCCATACCAACTAACTACTCTAGATGGATAAGAACTCTAAGGGCCTATGAACATTGTGCATCTTAATCAGTTTTATGCTTGACAATTTTTGAACCGTTGTCTACAAGACCCCTTACTAGGGATCAACTTGTACTAAAGTTATTTTATCCCACTATCATTTCCTAGACTGTCCTAACTCGGAGCACATTCATTATGTCTTGACCTACCCTGGATCATTCTCATGAGAACCATATTGTTTTATGACTCTTGATAGTTGAAACTTTGGACTATTGGCACTCTGGATTATTTATATTCCATCTTGACTCTTTTTATCCCACCCTGGACCATCCTCTTTTGCACCATATTCATTTTGTCTTGTTTTATCCTAGATCGTTCTACTGAGAACCATATTCTTTTCATACCATGGACCGTTTGAACCTGGACTGTTCCATCTTTTGACCAATTATGACTCATAGGCATCTTGGACACATTCAATGATAGTTATATAAATCAATTTAACTTGAAAAGTCTTTTACAGTTCCCTCTTACAAATAAGTGAACATGGATACCTCAGCACATGGTTTTTGCCCATTGCATGGTTCTTCATATATATCTAGCATTGCACACTATTTTATTATTATTATTTTATTCTTTGATATATATTTTTGCCTTTTTAGGATCATGTTGTTGCCATTTTGTGAGCATGGGTCATTGCATCCAATTTTAGCTGTTATTAGAACTTCTACTCTTGGGCATACATCTCCTTGATTAGTTGGTTCCCTATGCCATTATTTATACATGTGATCCCCATTGCAGTTGGTTTAGCTATTGTTTGAACTATTACCTGTGGACATGCATCTCCTCAATTAGGTAGTTCCCTAGACCTTTGTGTATATTTTATTTCTATTACTTATCCCAAAAATACAAAAACATTAGAAATTAATCGATAAAAAGAATAAAAACACTGTCTTACACTTTTGTTTATTTTGATTCCACGCTCTTGCCATTTTACAAGCACTCATTTGAATGCTCTCACTATTCTTGAGAGCCCATTTTATTTATTTCCTCTACAACATCAATCATGTTTTCTTATCATCAGTTTTCTTCTATCTGATTTTCTGGGAGAACTACATTTAGCCTGAAGTTCATGTTGAATCTAGCATCTATGGAACTATGTAAGTAGTGTCCACTTGTCTCATACATCTAGAGTTAGCATGGCCACGCCCTTCCTTTTCTTCTTTTCTCTCCATTTTTTTTTGTTGTTTCCATATTACATGGGGGCAACTTTTTATCCTTTGTTCTTATTGCACTATCATAGAAAGTAACACCTCTACTACACATGCATTGACAATTATTTTCTATTTGTTCTAAAATTATTTTTTCGTGTGTTTATTTGATTTTTATTGTTGTTTTATTGTGATTTTTATTGTTGTTTTATTGTGTTATTTTATTGTGCTTGTTGATTTTTATTATTGTTTTATTTTTTCATGTGTTCATTTATTTTGTTAATATTTTGTTCCTTTTATTCTTTTGTTATTTATTCTCGGTGTTTTGTTGTGTTGATATTTTGTGTTATTGTTTTGTCATGTTTTTTTTTGTTCTATTCTTTTGAGTTCAAATGCATTCTCTACCCACTTTTAGTCTAGTTTTCAGTTAGGCTTGATTTTGTCAAGTTGTATTTAACTTTTTCTTTTGTATTGTTTTTCCAAGTCCATCTTGGTAATACACATGGATCTTGATTATTCATATCTCATTTTCATTTTACTTATTAAGTTCTTCTTGCTTTGTTTTTATACATTCTTGTTCCTACTTAAATCTTGCTTGTTCATATCTTGATTTTAAGTTCGGTTGTTGTTGGCCACTTTTTTATCCCACATATCAAAGTTTACTTAAGTACGGAAAATGAAGCTTTCAAGCAAGAAAATGGTAGGTCTTTGGGAGAACTTCAGGTTTTCCAGCAGTGACAACTTTGGGTTTTTTGAAGGCATAGTGTAAATTGGGTTTCTAGTAGTGCTTATCTTTTAAATGTTTCATAAGTAGAAGTAATTCAGATTTATGAACCCAAATTATTCATAGTCAGTGTATTTTGGGTTCTCCAAGGGGCACTACTTGGTTACTTCATAAGTTGTGAGCGGTCAGAAACCCGAAATAAGTAAAGGGGCTTGACAAAACTGATTTGCTCTTGAAAAATGGTGCTTCTTGGGTTCTTCAAGAGATGAGTCCTTTTCAAAAATTTGAAGGGCATTTTCAAAATGTTGAAGGATATTTTTAGGGCAAAAAGGGATCAATCAACTTTCCTGAAGGTACACTTCAACTTTTTCATAGGGATTTTTCTTCTCCAAGTGGACAGTTAGAATTTTTTTGAAAGGTATGCTTCCCTTTGGGAGGACCATTTCAAAATTCTTGAAGGGTATCTTTCCCTTCAAGAGGATCATTCACGGGTTTTTGAAGGTACACATTAGTTTTTCTGAAGGGTCTCTTACTATTTGAGAAAGTCCATTATCAAAATCCCAAAGGGTAGTTTCCAAAGATAGACGCAGATAAAAAGTTCAAAGGAATTCCTTCAGATAAATTATCTAAATAAATTCCTTTGGGAGATTTGCTTGAAAGAAATAAGCTAAGAGAGAAACTGGAGACCAAGTGTCTAAAGGAAATGATGGGCCAATGCATGTCAAAATTAGGATAAGCATCTTCGAAAGTAATCAGATTTGAAAAGCCTGAAGTCTTAAGGCTTGGGAAGCATCAAGTGAGAAGACTTCAAGATGGACAAGCCTGAAGTAAGTAGGCTTAGAGAACCCAAATTAATTTGCATAGTACAAGTTGGGTTTCTCAAAGTACTCTACTTAAAAGGCTTTTTAAGTGAAGGATCTAGGAAAGTCTAAAGTTGGAGAGGCCAAAGAACCTGAATTACTCAACATAGTATAAATCAAGATTCTCAAAGGGCTCAACATAATCTTGGTCTAGCAATGCTCAAATCATCATGCAATGAATGGAAGGCTACCACGTGGCATAACTAGAGTAGAAAAATCTAATTAATAAAGGACAAGTGGCACAAGGATGTTCAATAAACATGGGAAAGTCTGAGTGGTTATTAGCTAGAAGTTATTAAGGCTCCCATCCACCATGGTTTATTGCTTGTAATTGCCATTTGATGCTTAAATGTGTCACTCCAAGAAGAAACATTCCAACTGCACACAGCATGACTTTTCAGATGCACCAAAGAAAGTCTTAAAGATGGGAGGGCCTCAAGAGTATTGGGCAGTGATCTAGAATGGTGCATTTATGAACATCAAGGAAGGACAATAGGAGGTGCCAGCCATCTATGACTTCTTCTTTCTTCCTTTTCTCTCTTCCCCTTTTTCTTTACAAATAGAGGCCTTGGAGCCTAGAAATGCATCCTCGAACTAGTGATAAAATCACTCTATGAAAAATACTGTGTAATGGACCTTTGAAGCAATAAAGATTGTTTTTTTACCTATCTTTTTATGTAAATATTATGTTGAGTTAGCTTGTGCACTAATAACGTTGTGAATAAGCATCCTTACAACCTTGTTTCCCTTTTTCTTAATTGTTTCTAGGTACTTTCCAATTAATTATAGGTCAAAACTCATGATTTTCAACCATTAATGGATGATTGGTGTGAATTTTGAATTCCTCTTTGCCTCATGTGTGGTTCAGTAAGCCTAGATTAAGAAATACTTATGCAAGTTAGCTAATTAGGAGGTTGTGTAAGCCAACTCATCTTATGTTAAATTAGTGTCTTTCCCAAGCTAGGTGGATCACTTACTTTTGATGCATCACCTCCCTTAGCTTAGTTTTATTTTTGGTGACATAAAACAACCTACAAGTAGATGCACCTCCATCTCACACTAGCTGGCTCCATGATATGACTCACTTTCTGCTAATAGTTGAGTGCCCTCAAGATATGGGCAAAGCAAAAAGAAGGTATTTCAGACTTCAGTCCATACCTTATGTTTTAGTTGATGGAGTTTTATTTAAAAGAGACCTCAATGTAGTGATCTTGAGATGCATAAATAATGATCAAGTTTCCAAGCTTTTGGAGCATTTCCATGATAGGCCTGTACGAGATCATTTTGCCCCAAAGACTACTATAATAAAGATCATGATGGCTAGTTACTAAAGGCCCAGCCTCTTCAAGGATGGTTATGTATGGGTAAGGAAGTGTTAGGAATGTGCTCTCTTCATGGGAAAGCAAAGGTTAATAGCTCTTCCTCTCAACTTAATTCAAGTGGAGCAACCAATCATGCAGTAGGGTTTGGATTTCATTGGTATGATAAAACCCTCGTCAAGTGCAGGGCATAAGTGGGTGCTTACTACAACTAATTATTTCACCAAGTGGGTGGAAGCTATTACATAAAAGGAATCCAACCAAAGTGTACTCTTAGAATTTTATGATAGCATTGTGACCAAGTTTGGTGTTCCATCTACTATCATATCTAATAATGCATTGGCTTTCCTTGGTTTGTGTTGTTCCCAAAATCTGTCACTTATTTTTGGGACAACATATCAACTATTTTGGTCTTGCAGGCCAAAATTCTCTCTTCCCTTCTAAAAAAATGTTTTGAGCACTCAAGTTCTTCAATTATTCAAGCATTTTTAGTCAAGGAACTCACAGGTTCAATGGGTTCAATAACTTCAACAAGCGGGCTCTCATAAAGGAACAACTTCCAAACACTTAGGCAATTTCAAGGTTGGTTCAACGTCGAGGTTCAACCAAAAGGTCCATCGACAGGCTTCAAACAAATGAAATGAACCATTGAACCATTGAACCCTACTTCAGCAAGGTTCAAAGGTTCAACGAGTTCAAAGGTTCAAAAAGAGTTAAGTGCTTCAACGAGTTTGAAGACTTCATCAAGTTCAAAGTTCAACCACTTTGAAAAGTTCAAATGGCTTTAAAGGACTCAAATGAAAGAAGACTTTGAAGAAGAAAGATTGAACCATTGAACCATTGAAACTTTAACCAAAAGAGTTCAAAGTTCAAAGGTTCAACGAGTTCAATAAAGTTCAAGAGACTTAGAAGAACAAAGGATTCAAAGAGCAAAGAATGAACCATTGAACCGTTGAACCTTGAACCAAAAGGTTCAAAGGTTCAAGGTTCAAAGTGCTTCAAGCGACCAATGACTAGTGATGTCCCCGTAGACATCAAATTCAGGTTAATAAAATATTCATTGTTTTTCAAATATAGTGCGGACCTGAAAACAAACTCAGCGATCGGCCAAAGAAGAAGCTGAAGGAGCCAACAGAAAGCGAGAAGATAGCTTGAGAGCTTAGATTGCCAAGAAAGGACAAGATGTGGAGAGGAAAGAGGGAATGATGTAGAAAGACCAAAAATATCTATACAGGAGTTATTTCTAGTAGTTGAAATGGTCCACCATGTAGACATCAGAGAGCGTGAGCACTCAATAACGCAGCCTATTTTTCTAGATCGAGTAAAGGCTAAGTGGACAATTGCACAAATATCAAAAAGAGGACTAGGTGGCCCATACATTGGAGGGCACATTTGAGATGAATTGACATGCCATAGTTAAGGCTAATTCCCTGTTTTAGCATGGTCCCTTGACAGAACTAAAAATACATTCAAGGCATTGAATGCAGCATAGGCCATTCCATGAAACAAAGTGCCCCAGTATTTTTGAGAGCGCTATATATTGTAATCTCTTATTTTATGCAAAGGAGATCTCTCTATTATAGAAGCAAAACTTTGCCCAAATTGAAAGGCATTTCTTGAGACTTTGAGCTCAGATTGTTAATCATATTTATTTATTTGAATGAGAAAACAAGTGACCTTTCAGACTTTGTGCTGGAATAGCTTGCGTTATTTAGGAAATTATTCTTATGTCTATTTCCTAGAAGCATTCTTGTCCATTTAATTTAACAAGAAAAACAAGTGGAAGCAATCAAGAAGGTCTCCTGAAGCCGACTGTGGAGAGACTTTGTGCTGCCACAATTGTCTTTAGCATGTTTGTTTTCCTATTTCTGTGTAAAGGATCTTGCGATGACTTTGTGCCCCCATTGTCCTTCGTATATTTAACTCTTTGGCAGTTGAGGTGGAGACTTTGTGCTACACCTCATTCTTCTGGTTATTGTGCCCTGTTATATTTACTTATCACTACCAAAAAGATTCTTGTTGTTTGTTGAACAGCACTTCTGAAAGAAGAGAAGTGCCTTCTATCATTTCACTAGGATTCATCCTTTGATTTGTGAACATCATCTCTAAAAAAAGAGAGATGGATGGTGTTATCCTACCCCTGAGTGTTATTTTCAACTTATATATATATATATATATAGCACCTCATATTTATAGGGAACCTCCCCTTGATGAGAGGAGAGATTTGTCCCCTTTTTATGTGGTCGAATTGCACATTTGGTAGATAAATCTCCCTATGATGTGGTGGAAACACCTATTTTGCCCATTAGTTAGCTGGTGACAAAATATTCACCCAACAGTTTGAAAACAAGTGAATGAGCTCTCAAAATTGGCATCTACCTCAACACTTCATGAAACTATTATCCTCAAGGCAATGGGTTGGCTAAGTCCACAAATAAAAATTTACTGAGGATCATCAGGAGGACTATGGAGGAGAATCAGAGGACGTGGCACACCAAGTTAAAGATAGCCTTATGGGCTGACCAGATGACTCCTAAAGTTGTTGTTGGAAATTCTCCATATGTTCTAGTATATGGAAGGGAGGCTAGGTTACCCATTTCTCTTGAGCTACCTGCATTAGAGCTAGCCCATCAACTGGAGCTGTTGGAAGATGAACCTATGAATGTGAGATTTCTAGAACTCATAAAGCTTAAAGAGATAAGGGACCTTGCAATCAACACATTGGAGGCATATCAATCTCAGGTCAAGAAGGCTTTTGACAAGAGAGCTATAGTAAGGAATTTCAAGGAAGGAGACATGCTTCTCAAATGAGAGTAAAACAAGGCCAAACTAGGCAACCATACCAAGTTTGATAGCTTGTAGAGTGGTCCCTACTTGATCCACAGATATAAATAGCATAATACCTTCCAACTTGCTTAATTAGATGGAGAGTTATTACCAATCCTAGCCAATGGGATTCATCTAAATCCTTTCTATTCAGATTTTTTAGCTGTTATATATATTTTTGTGCACTTATTTTAGTTTTCTTCTATGTTTTCCTCTAAGTGCCTGGTGCACATTTTTTTTAGTTTTTTGTTTTCCCTTTCCTAAGTGTCATGGGTACAATTTGTTTCATTTCAATTGTCCTTGTTGCTATAAGGGAGATTTCAGAAAGATCCAGCTTCATGCAAAAGTAGTGACTCCATGCCCAATGGATCGAACAAAGCAAATGAGTTGGGTTCTCAAGCACAATAGGCATGCTTCCTTGTGAATCACCAAAAATGTTGGCCATTTTTTGGCCCACATATCAAAGTTTACCTAAGTACAAAAAATTGAAATTTTAAACAAGAAAATGATAGGTATTTGGGAGAACTTTAGGTTTTCCAGTAGTGACAAATTTTGGTTTTTTGAAGGCATAGTGCAAATCAATTTTCCAGCAGTGCTTAGCATCTAAATGTTTCATAAGTAGAAGTAATTCAGGTTTATGAACTTGAATTATTCATAGATAGTGTATTTTAGACTCTCTAAGGGGCACTACTTGGTTACTTCATAAGTTGTGAGTAGTTAGAAACCCAAAATAAGTAAAGGGGCTTGACAAACCTGATTTGGTCTTGAAAAATGGTGCTTCTCAAGTTTTTCAAGAGATGAGTTTTTTAAAAAAATCTAAAGGGCATTTCCAAAATGTTGAAAGGTCTTTTTAGGGCAAAAAGGGATCAATCAACTTTCTCAAAGGTACACTTCAACTTTTTCAAAGGGCTTTTTCTTCTCCATGTGGATAGTTACAATTTTTTTGAAGGTCATGCTTCCCTTCAGGAGGACCATTTCAAAATTCTCAAAGGGTATCTTTCCCTTTAGAAGGATCATTCATGGGTTTTTGAAGGTACACTTTAGTCTTTTCAAAGGGTCTCTTACCCTTTAGGAACTTCCATTATGAAAATCCCAAAGGGTAGTTTCCAAAGACAGACATGAATAAAAAATTTGAATGAATCCCTTTAGACAAATTTTCTAAAGAAATTCTTTCAAGAGATTTGTCTGAAAGAAATAAGTTGAGAGAGAAGCCTAAGACCAAGTGTCTAAAGGAAATGATGAGCCAATGAACATCAAAATTAGGATAAGCGACTAGCCATTGGAAGTAATCGGGTTTGAAAAGCCCGAAGTCTTAAGGCTTGGGAAGAAGCAAGTGAGAATCCTTCAAGATGGACAAGCCCAAAGTAAGTAGGCTTAGAGAACCTAAATTACTCTGAATAGTGAAAATTGAGTTTCTCAAAGTACTGTTGACGTAGTGGATTTCACCTGGGGCAAGACGCCTAGCTCCCGCCCTTCCACACGCAACAATGGAAACTCTCCTCTCGCCTGTAGGACCAACGAAGCTTGAGGGGAGAGTCTCTAGATAAGGCTAGATCCCTCTGATGTGTCCTTTAGGATCTGGTTTCTCCTACTGTTAACAAATAAATGAAAAAAAGGGGGGGTTGAAAAGGGAGAGAGAGATGCTAAAAATAGAACCTAAACCTAAAAATAAAAGGGATGATACACCAAAAAAGTTTGATCCACTCAAGCCCGAACATACACTTTTCACCAAGAAGAAGTGCCTATACACTTCATCTGATGTGGGAAGCTCTTTTGTAATAGTGAGCTAGGGGTTCGTGGAAATACAAGGAGGAAGAAACTACTAGAGGCGCCCTCAGACACACTTATGGCAACCTATTCACAGGCACCTACACTCCTCTAGGGACATTTCTGGCAAACCTACAAAAGAGAAACTCATGATGCACTAGACATGCTGAAATCACCCTAAGAAAGCATAAGGAAATGACTTAACATAGAGCAAAGGCACAAACACATGCTTGAGTGCAAGTCTAAATGGAGGTAAAAATGCCAACTCCTGATTCAAGGTAAAAATCTGACAGAGTTCTACCTTACAAGCCCGAGAGATTTTTGGACAAAGCTTCACCTTAAGGTTGAGAGATCTGAATCCTTCTCAAATGATATTTTTTACAATATATAGAAAGAGAAAATAACTTAGCCCCTTCTGGGAAAGACTTTGGCACTCTTTTTGCAAGTTGGCCCATGTGCGCTCTGAGCCTTGGGAAGAGGAAGCCGTTTGATTGTCGGTTCCTGCTTTGACTTTGGCGTCCCAACATTAATGAGGAAACATAGACTACAGCTCTTTTTTGCAAATAGACTGGTCCCTTCAAGGCATTTGTGTGGCTTGTCTACTTATAAATGCAAATTGGAGAAAACAAGCCGCATTATTTATTATTTGCACCATTTAGTGACCATCTGGCAATAACTTGCCTCCCCTTTGCCACTTGGACTACTTTTGTCTTTTCCTTGCCTTGTCTTATTTTGGTTTTGTCTCTTTTTGGCTCCTTCGGCCCTCAAGGATATCTTCTGGCAAATTTTTGGCTCCTTGGGCTCTTTTTGGTTGGCGCTCAAGCATTTAAAAAACAAATGGCTATTTCACCATCTTAAAATTGACATCCGTGCACCCGTCATTGCTTGAAAACCAATGTCTAGTTCATCGTGCTTGACTTTGACGTCCTTGGGCCTATCATCCTTTGGACTTTCTTCGACTTTCTTGCTTCGACCCTTTCTATAGACTTTTTTCCTTCAGATTTCTTGTTTGGTCCTTCTCGAAGGGGCCTCCCCTTAGGGATCTTAAGAAAAGTCCCTTTCTTTCAGTGAGAGCCCCCCCGCAAGGGCACATACCCTTCAAGCGGACTTCTTTCTCATCGGCGGCTTGCTCCTTCGAGCTTTTTCCCTGTGGACTTTTCTCACTGACAAAAAGTCTACAAGAATTGCCTTGTCACTTGCTTTCCTTCGAAAATTCTCACAGGTCTTTTTGGCGCAGTCTTCTTCCAAATTTATTCAGACTTTTTATCCAAAGGAATTCCTTTGGACAAAAAGTTTGAAAGAATCTGCTCAATGCCTTAGTCTCTTCTTCAAGATTTTCTACTTGCAGCCTTTCCGAATTCCTTCAAACATTTTGTCCGAAGGAATTCCTTCAGACAAAAAGTCCAAAGGAATTATGCCTTTGCCTTTCGACTACCTTAAACAAAATTGCAAAAGAACTTACCTTTGTGGGTTTCTTGAAATCGACATTTCCGAAGGGTGCTTTTGTTGACCAAGTGCCCTCTGCAAGCGCGTTTGTCCTTCGGGAGGCTCTCTTGAACTTTTGCTTGAATCTCTCCTTTCAACCAAGCATTGAACCATTTGATTGAGTTGGTTCAATGGTTCAAATGGTAAGGCATGAACCAAGCTTTGAATCAAGCTCGAACTAAGCTTTGAACCAAGATTGTTGACTTGACCGTTGAACCAAGCTTTGAACCAAGCCGATGAATCGTTTGATGAACTGACAAAGTGAACCGCAGCATTGAACCAAGCTGACGAACCAATTGATTGAACCAACGCAATGATTTTCTGCTTGTAGCCTTTCTAAATTCCTTTAAAAAAATTTGTCCAAAGGAATTCCTTTAGAAAAAAATTCCAAAGGAATTATGCCTTTGCCTTTCGACTACCTTAAACAAAATTCCAAAAGAACTTACCTTTTGCGGATTTCTTGAAATTGACCCTTCCGAAGGGTGCTTTTGTCGACCAAGTGCCCTCCACAAGGGCACTTGTCCTTCAGGAGGCTCTCTTGAACTTTTGCTTGAACCGCTCCTTTGAACCAAGCATTGAACCATTTGATTAAACTGGTTCAATGGTTCAAATGGTAAGGCATGAACCAAGCTTTGAACTAAGCTCGAACCAAGCTTTGAACCAAGCTTGTTGATCCAACTGTTGAACCAAGCTTTGAGCCAAGCCAATGAATCATTTGATGAAATTACTAAGTGAACCCAAGCATTGAACCAAGCTGACAAACCATTTGATTGAACCAATGTAATGAACTCAGTCGATTGAACATTAATTGAACCAAAGTGATGAACTAAAACATTGAACTTTGTCGATTGAACTTTTGAATTTGAATTGAAGCGTTGAACTAAGGCATTGAACCGAAGCATTAAACCGGTTTAATGGTTCAACGGTTCAAAGATGCTAAATTTCCTTGTGAATTTCTTCAAACAAGAGTCCGAAGAAGCTTTGTAAAACCTTGCACTCTTTGAACAGGTTCTTCATCTGCCGAAAGACTTCACCTGCAGAGTTCGTAGAAATGGATTTCGTAGAAATCCTACCTGTAGACTCTATAGAAAACTTCACTGTTGAGTTCGTAAAAAACCTGCAGAGTCTGTAGAAATGGACCTACAGAGTTCATAGAAATTTTCAAGACTCGTGCAAAATCAAAAGTACTGGCTCAAAACAACATGAAAAAATAAGGGGACCAATTTTTTGGCCTATTGGGCAAAAAATGGTCAATAAATTGGCAACTCCCAGGGGAAGCATGCCTGCTATGCTTAAAGACTAGTTGCCTTTAAGTCCATTGGGCATGGAGTCAGATGCAACTTTGAAAGAGTTAGCAACAACCCCAAAAGATCCAAGAATCAAACATGAAGCTTTTTACCTTAGACACAAGGGAAAACATACACACAAGACTAAAAACACTACTTTTGCAAACTGCACTTAGGGAAAGTAGGAAAAGAAACTGAAAGCAACTACTATGTACAACTAACCAGGTATATTTGCTTCCCTCCTAGATCAAATGGAAAATTTATTAAGTTCCCTCCTTGGCTAGGAAGCTTATCGTGCTAGACAAGTGGCTGAATGAAGTGGAGACTTGGTGACATGCTCCTCTTGCTTGCCACCTAGATTGGCTTATATCTGAGTGGATATGATTCAAACATGCTTCCAACATATACATACTCTCTTTGTTCTTGGAAGCTTGCCTCCTGTTGGTTCTTCATGCTGGTGTATCTCATCAAGAAATCAATCACTGCAGGCTCACCACCATAATCCTCTTGATCAGCATCATTGACTGGCTTGTTCTCTTCTACCTCATGCCTGGGTTCCATGGTATGACCATCCTCCTTGATGACTTCAAATAAAGTATCTTCAGATTCACCAACCTCTTGAAAGGATAAATCTAAAAGCCTGCAGCCCCTTTGCATACTTATCTGAGTCCCAATGTTGCCTTCTCCACCCTTATCCATCTCATAACCTCCTTGAAGAATAGTGTAACCTATGGTGATCTCCTCCTCATCCACATTCATGAAGTCTCCCTGATCAGTCATGAATTGAGCATACTCCTCTTCAATTTCTGCCTTCAAGATAGGTTCCTCCTTGAGAAGGGGGGAAATGGAAGGCTGACAGACGAACTCATGTGGAAGAGGAGGCAGTCCTTGAGCTAGAATCGAATGATTCTCCTCTTTCCATTTGGCCAACACTTCATCTATATCATGTGTGGCATCATAGCTCTCTTGGAGGTGTGTAGATGGAGTGTGTTCTGACATGGAATCTGCTACTTGGTCTGAAACGTCCATCACATGATGGTTGAGGAAACTCGCTCTGGACTCCAACTCTGTAATCCGCTTGTCTATATCTTCTTGGAAAAGCCTTTCTTGGAGGTCACAATCATCATCAAGAATAGGAGTAGCCTCATATTCTTTAAGGTTTTGAGCAAAAAATTTCTCCTCTTCTTCCTTTCTGCCCCATGATTTTATTATTTGCTTCCAGCTCATGATCTTGGGATTGGAATCTTGTTCCTGTGAACAGGCAGCAACTTTATCCTCTTCAAGGTCCTGAGCTGCTTCATGATGTTCCTCCTTCCAGCTTGGGATCTGGAGATCATATTGAGAGGCCTGAGGAAGTTGGAGAAGGTTAGGGAGGGTTTGCTGATGTATAGGAAGAGCTGTCTAAAGAGAGGCATGCTGGAAAGCTAGGCGCACAAGATTAAGGACAGGATCGATTGATGCATTGGAAGAGCCAGAATGAGCAAGTGCTATCTAATAGAAAGGATTTGGCACACAAGAGGGGGTTTCCTTTAGAATAGGAGGGGGCACACAAGGCTCATCAAAATTAGGTTGGGAAAGGGAAGCAGGGGATACTTTTAAAACCTCATGAGAAAACAGGGGAAAACTTTGGGCCAAAATCACTTGATTTTTGTCTCTCCACTTTACCAACACTTCATTAATATTGAAATTAGCTTGAGGATTGGTAGAAGGGGTTTTTCTGGCATAGGCTCCTCTATAGGATCTTAAAGCTCCATCTCTCTTTCTCTAAGCCGTCTCATCTTAGCCTCTAATTCCTCAACTCACTTAGTCAGATTATCTTGAAAAAGGCTTTCTTGGAGCTCATAGGAATCATCATAGAGATGGGGAGTGCATGAAGGTTGACATGAAATAAAATAAGCTTCCTGAGGAAGGGTAGGAGGGACATGAAAAGGACTAACCTCATTCTATACCTCACACTCTTGGACAAAGTCTTTCTCCTCCTTGTTGTTCCATGACTGAACCACTTTATTCTAGCTCAAGATATTCATACTAGGCATCTCCTTTTGGGGAGATGGGGCCACAATGTGAGAGGGTAGTGAGGGTTTGGATTCCAATTCCCTTGCTACCAAAGTAGACTGCTACATTTGAAGATTTGCCAATTCAATCTATTTATCAAGATTAGCCTGAAACACAAGATTAACTATTTCAGAACTCTCCTCAACAGGATTGGGGAAAGGACTTTGACAGGCTTGACTTGGCTTATAAGCAGGGGTTGTGTATCATTGATATGATACTTGGGGTAGTGAGTATGCAGTTTGATAGACTTGGTAAGGCTGCCTCTCGTGAATACTCAGCTTCTCTTCCAAAGATGCAATCAAACCACTCACATCCAACATCTCACTTGTAAGCCTATGCCAATTGGCTCTTTCGATAAGAGTCCATTCCCTCTTAACCAGATCTAGTGCATTTCTCGCTTGATGGATGACATGATCAGGAATTTCTTGGCCACATCCCTTTCTGGTGTCAAGCTCTACTACATACTTTTTGTATCCCAGCAGTGCTCGTTTGAAGGTGGAGACGGGTTGATTGTTAAAGAGATTAGGTTGAGTAGGAGAAGTGACACATTGAGAAGACTGGGAATAAGGCTGATATAGCTCATGACAGGGCTGAGACTGGTCATATTGGACTTATAGGGTCCATCTTTCTGAATGATGGAACTATACATACCAAAATAATGTTTCTTGATGGCACCAGAACTACTTAACAAGTTGATTTAACTTGGAGTCGACATTGGTGTTGGTAGAAAAGCCTCCAAGGTTTGGTCGGTTGAAGAACACACCAAAAATTCTTCAACACTTTAGACACAACTTATCCTAGTTGGTCCCACCAGGCGTGCCAAAAACTGTTGATGTAGTGGATTGCACTCGGGACAGGATGCCTAGCTCTTGCCCTTCCACACGCAACAATGGAAACTCCCCTCTCGCCTGTGGGACTGGTGAAGCTGGAGGGGAGAGTCTCTAGATAGGGCTAGCTCCCTCTGATGTATCATTTAGACTCTGGTTTCTCCTACTACTAACAAATAAATGAAAACAAGGGGGGGTTGAAAAGGGAGAGAGAGATGATGAAAATAAAACCTAAACCCTAAAAATAAAAGGGGTGATACACCAAAAAAGTTTGATCCACTAAGGCCCAAACATACACTTCTCACCAAGAAAAAGCGCCTATACACTTCATCTGATGTGGGAAGCTCTTTTGCAACAGTGAGCTAGGGGTCTGTGGAAATACAGGGAGGAAGAAACACCAGAGGCACCCTCAGACACACTTATGGTAGCCTATTCATAGGCACCTACACTCCTCTAGGGACATTTCTGGCAAACTTGCAAAAGAGAAAGTCACGATGCACTAGACATGCTGAAATCACCCTGCGAAAGCATAAGGAAATGACTTAACACAGAGCAAAGGCATAGACACATGCTTGAGTGCAAGTCCAAATGGAGGTAAAAATGCTAACTCCTGATTCAAGGTAAAAATTTGACAGAGTTCTGCCTTACAAGACTGAGAGATTTTTGGGCAGAGCTTCATTTTAAGGCATATAGAAAGAGAAAAGAACTTGGCCCCTTCTGGGAAAGACTTTAGTGCTCTTTTTGCAAGCTGGCCCATGTGCGCTCTGAGCCTTGGGAAGAGGAAGCCGTTTGATTGTCATTTCTTGCTTTGACTTTGGCATCCCAACATTAATGAGGAAACATAGACCATGCCTCTTTTCTCCGAACAGACTGCTCCCTTCAAGGCATTTGTGTGGCTTGTCTGCTTATAAATGCAAACTGGAGAAAATGAGCGATGTCATTTACTATTTACATCATTTGGTGACCATCTAGCAATAATTTGCCTCCCCTTTGCCACTTGGACTACTTTTTTCTTTTCCTTGCCTTGTCTTATCCTAGTTTTGTCTCTTTCTGGCTCCTTCGGCCCTTGAGGCTATCTTATAGCAAGTCGCTGGCTCCTTGGGCTCTTTCTAGTTGGCACTCATGCATTTAAAAAATAAATGGCTATTTCACCGTCTTAAAATTGACATCTATGCACCCGTCATCCCTGTGACTTTCTTCGACTTTCTTGCTTTGACCCTTTCTACAGACTTTTTTCCTTTGAATTTCTTATTTGGTCCTTCTCGAAGGGGCCTGCCCTTCGATATCTTGATAAAAGTCCCTTTATTTCGGTGAGAGGCCCCCCACAAGGGCACATACCCTTTGGGTGGTCTTCTTTCTCCTCAACGGCTTGCTCCTTCGAGCTTTTTCCCTGCGGACTTTTCTCGCGAACAAAAAGTCTGCAAGAATTGCCTTGTCACTTGCTTTCCTTCAAAAATTCTCACTAGGATTTTTGGCACAATCTTCTTCCAAATTTCTTCAAACTTTTTATCTGAAGGAATTCCTTCAGACAAAAAGTCTAAAAGAATCCGTTCAATGCATTAGTCTCTTCTTCGAGATTTTCTGCTTGCAGCCTTTCCGAATTCCTTCGAACAAAAAGTCCAAAGGAATTATGCCTTTGCCTTTCGACTACCTTAAACAAAATTCCAAAAGAACTTACCTTTTGCGGCTTTCTTGAAATCGACCCTTTAGAAGGGTGCTTTTGTCGACCAAGTGCCTTTCGCAAGGGCACTTGTCCTTCGGGAGGCTGTCTTGAACTTTTGCTTGAATCGCTCCATTGAACCAAGCGTTGAACCATTTGATTGAATCGATTCAATGGTGCAAATGGTAAGGCATGAACTAAGCTTTGAACCAAGCTCAAACCAAGCTTGTTGAACCGACCGTTGAACCAAGCTTTAAACCAAGCCGATGAACCATTTGATGAACCAACTGAGTGAACTGAAGCATTGAACCAAGCCAACAAACCATTTAATTAAACCAACATGATGAACTCAGCTGATTGAACTTTGATTGAACCAAAGCAATGAACTAAAACATTGAACTTTGCCAATTGAACTTTTGCAGTTGAACTGAAGCGTTGAACTAAGGCATTGAACCGAAGCATTGAATCGATTCAATGGTTCAACGATTCAAAGATGCTAACTTTCCTTACGAATTTCTTTAGACAAGAGTTGGAAGAAGCTTTGTAATACCTTGCACTCTTTGAACTGGTTCTTCATTTGCCGAAAGACTATAGTTGCAAAGTTCATAGAAATGGAGTCTGTAGAAATTCTCCCTGCAGAGTCCGTAGAAAACTTCACTACTGAGTCTATAGAAAACCTGCAGAGTCCATAAAAATGGACCTACAGAGTCTATAGAAATTTGCAAGACTCGTGCAAAATCAAAAGTACTGGCTCATAACAGCATGAAAAAGAAGGGGACCAATTTTTTGGCCTGTTGGGCAAAAAATGGTCAAGTACTCTACCTAAAAGGCTTAGTAAGTGAAGGATCTAAGAAAGTCTGAATTTGGAGAGGCTAAAGAACCTGAATTACTCTGCATAGAGTAGATCAGGATTCTTCAAGGGCTCAACTTAAGCTTGGTCTGGTAACACTAAAATCATGATGCATCGAATGGAAGGCTATCACATGGTGTAATTGGAGTAGAAAGGGCCAATTAGTAAAAGACAAGTGGCACAAGGATGTTCAATAAACATAGGAGAGTTCGAGTAGCTAGTAGTTGGAAGTTATGAAGGGTCCCATCCACCATGGTTCATTGCCCGCAATCAGCATTCGATGCTTAAATACATCACTCCAAAAAGAAACATTTTAGTTGCTCAAAATATGATTTTTTGGATGTGCCAAAGAAAGTCTTAAAGACGGGAGGGGCACAAGAGTATTGGGTGGTGATCTAGAATGATGCATTAATGAACATCAGGGAAGGACAATAAGAAGTGCCACCCATTTGTGACTTCTTCTTTCCTCATTTTCTCTTTTCCCCCCTTTTTTTTCAAATAGAGGCCTTAGAGCCTAGAAATGTATCCTCACACTAGTGATAAAATCACTCTGCAAAAATCATTGCATAATGTACCTTTAAAGTAATAAAGATTATTTTTTTACCTATCTCTTTATCTAAGAATTACGTTGAGTTAGCTTGTGCACTAATACCATTGTGAAGAAGCATCCTTCCAACCTTGTTGTCATTCTTTCTTACTTGTTTTAAGGTACTTTCCAATTAATTATAGGTCTAAAATCATGTTTTTCAGCCATTAATAGATACTTGGCGTGAATTTTTAATTCCTCTTTGCCTTATGTGTGGTTTAGTAAGCCTAGCTTAAGAAATACTTATGCAAGTTAGCTGGTTAGGAGGTTATGTAAGCCAACTCATCTTATGTTGAATTAGTGTCTTTCCCATGCTAGGTGGATCACTTACTTTTGGTGCATCACCTCACTTAGCTTAATTTTCTATTTAAGTAATCTCTCTCCCCTTTTCGTTGGCCATTAGTAGAGTTTAGCGTTGAAACCTAAAGAGATGAAGTGAAGCACCTAAGGAACTAGCCTCATAAAAAATTATAGAGGTTCAAGCTTGACATAGGACACCCACATCTTGAGGTTATTCTCGTGCTTATAATTGGAAGTGAGAGAGCCCGAATAACTCTCTCATAAGGGTGCAAATCCTATCTATAATAGTTACATGTGTGTATTATTTTTATTTATTTTTTGTTTAAATGTAAGTCATTGTACCTCTAGCATTTGTAGTTTTTTATCATTATCCTTAGTTATAAATATTCACACTTGAACTAACTCATCACAATCAAAATACAATGTCATTATTAGTTTTTCATGTTTATGATGCACAATTTCCTTTTCCTAAAGTAATCACTAAATGATTTGGAATCCCAAGTCTAAAAACTGATGCAGCTTCGAATATTAGCTCTTAATGCACCATACGTGGCATCGAGACTCTACACAAGACGTGAATCTCTTGGCATACACTGAGTCCAATTGAACCACGGTCTATTTTTTTTGTATTCTTCATTCCTCATTCTATTTTCTCCTACTTATAGGTGAACTACATTGGCTTGAGGTCTATATGGATTATGTAGGCAATGCTTGGATACATGGTATATCTTAGGTCAGCTCGACCACCCTCATTCTTCTACTTAGCTCTTTTATCGCTTTGTACATCCTCGAATGCCTTATTTTTTATGGCTTCTTCAGTCATTAGACCCTTGCATCTACATTTGCACCTGCTCATGTTTAATATATTAATAGGTTATATCCTTGAGCTATGATTGACAATTTGCCCTTTTGGGGCACAATTTTAGACCAATCATTGATCAAATTAGCTCTACTAGGGCCAAATTTATTATCAGTGATTGAAATCAGCCCTGTTAGGGCAAAATTACTTTATCAACCAATTAAATCCATTGTACTAGGGTACATTATTATTTCCTTTCTCTGAAGCAATGCTGTCATTTTTCTTCAAATTCTAAGCTCTGTAGTTTTTGCCCTTATTCTAGCAATTTTAAAAAAGTATGCAACTTGTCTCGGGATTGATCATTCCCTAAGTACGCAACTTTCACCTTCTTATCGGTGTGTTTAAAGGGTGTCACTTATGTTTAGGGTTTGTATGCTTCTCACTTCCCCTCACCTTGGGGCTCATTCTATTCTATTATATTTTGATCATTGAGAATCAATGTGTGCAAGAATTATCTCATACTAATATACTCTAATCCATGGGTTAATTTCACTATCTCCTTCTCTCCTTTAGAGAGTCCATCCCTCTCTTTCATGCTTGTATGTCTTCTTGAGGGGGCATCATGGGTTATTTCCTTCCAAATTCTTCTTGACAACTCTTTTATTTGAAAATATGTTGCTTCACCTAAATGTCCTGCCATGCCTTCTCAAACATGGGTAAAATGTAAACATCTAATTCCTAACAACATTGTGTTGAATTATCAATCTTACTCAAATTTTTACAACAATGCACAATTTGGGCCAAAATCATTAAAACGTGATAAATGGTTTGAGTTTATCATATACAAGTGTTGATTGAGATTAATGTATCCCTAAATGGGGTAATGCAATTTAAGTGATTATTAGTTTTTCCCAAATAATTTTGAGTCAAAATACTAAAAATACAATCTGATGCTCTGAATTAATGAATTTTTCTAATTCAAAAGCACACAAAATGTGCTTGTGTTATTTTACATGGATAATGTTCTAAATAGGGTATTGGTTTGTATGTAATTGACACCTTCTTCTAATTATATTCTAGTCAAATTGTGACCTAGTAACTTGAAATTCTGACCAGTTTGATTAATATTAAGCTAATTTCCAAAGAATTGCATAAAAATTAATTAATCTTGCTTAAGCAAATTAAACCAAATCAAGAGCTTAGCTGGAAAATCCATGGAAGTTACTGAAGATATATTATTATTATGCTCACAAGGTCTTTTTGTGTAGTATTATTATGCTTAATTTACAATAAGATAGCTTCACTATTGGCATACATTTGATCAATATCATGAGCCTAGTTTTATTGGTGCATTGAGAGACGATGGAGGAGCAAACCATTCATCATTGGAGTACCACATCAGGGGTTAATCATGTTTTTTAGCCAAACTTGGAGGTGGGATGCTCTTAGGAAGGTTTGATGTTGTACTCTTTCTTTTAATGGTTCTTAATTTTCATTTGCAAAACCCCATTAACGAGTTGGCTTAGGTAGTTGTGTTCTTTATGCTTATTTTGAGTTAACCTGACTAATGCATGATCTAACTCACTTTGGATTCCATCTCTATAGTACTTTATTTGAAATTTTACATTTCATTTATAATCAATTGAAAATGTTAATCAAAAAAATTAATTTTAAATGGAAGATAAAGAAGCATTAGTTACTCATCTTAATTACAACAAGGGCTTAATAGATGCATTTTTGTATGTTATAAGAGATAAATGTAGTAAGCATTCTAAGGCCAAGGCTTTGTCGCCTAGTGATGGTGAATCCTTAGGTGGTACTACAACTGATTTTATACCAATAACCCTCCGCTTGAGCACCTACTAATGGTGAATCCTTGGTGGTACTACAACTAATTTTATACCAATAACCCTCCCCTTGAGCACATCATTGCTTCATACTTATAATAGGGGAACATGATATGTGTTTAAACCATTATTCCCCAAAACAAATTACATTATTGTTATATCCTGCATCAAAAACATTAGAAATTTAACCCAATTACTGGTTTTAAAGCCTATATCAATCTATAGTATTTTATTTGAAATTTTGTATTTCATTTATAATCAATAGAAAATGTTAATAAAAAAACTGATTTCAAATGGAAGATAAAGAAGCATTAATTACTCATCTTAATTACAACAAAGGCTTAATGGATGCATTTTTATATGTTATAAAAGATGAATTAGTAAGCATTCTATGGCCAAGGCTTTGTCACCTAGTGATGGTGAATCCTTAGGTGGTAATATAATTGATTTTATACTAACAACCCTCCCCTTGAGTACCTAGTGATGGTGAATCCTTATGTGGTACTATAACAAATTCTATACCAATAACCCTCCCGTTGAGCACATCATTGCTTCATGCTTATAATGGGGGAACATGATATGTGTTTAAACCATTATTTCCGCAAATAAATTTCACTATTGTTATATCCTACATGGAAAACATTAACACCTTGTTGGTTGAATATTTTGTCTATCAGCGTGCTCGTAAACAAAATATGTCTTATCAGCCAAAGTAAGAAGATTAGTTGTCCTAATGTGTAAGTTTATCACATCAAAAGGAGACTGCTCTCTCCTCTCATCAAGGGGAGGTTCCCTGTGGATATGCTATGTATATGTATAAACAGAAAATAATACTCAAGGGTAGGACCAGTCATCCATCTCTCTTTCTTCAGAGATGATGTATACAAAACAAAGGAAAAACTCAAGGGAATGACAGACAACACTCCTCTTCTTTCAGAAGAACTATTCAGCCAGCCACAAGAATACTTCTGGAAATAAAAATAGAATGTAACTGAGAGTATGGTAACCAACAAATCGAGACAGAGCACAAAGTCTCTACCTAAAATGCTTAAGAGTAATATACAAAGGGAAGTGAACGCTCAAAGTCTTTTCAAAGTCCTTTACACAGCAATGAAAATAAAACACACTGAAGGCAGCTATGGGGGCACAAAGTCTCTCCACAGTTAATTCTTCAGGACACCTTTCTAACTAATTTTACTAATCTTGCTTGTTAAATTAATGGAACAGAAAAGATATCACAGCATAAAGTCTGAAAAAGTTCCTTACTTTATTATTCCATTAACAAAATATGATCAACAGATTGAGCACAAAGTCTCAATGATGCCTCTCAATTTGGGCAGAGTTTCGTTCAGATTGTCAAAAAAGAGATACAATTATAATGAAACAAAGTCCCTTATATAGCCACTTGAAGAAGGGCTCGGGAATAGTAATACATCATGATGCGTTGGGAAATGTTAGGAAGACGAGCTGGAAATTTGGGGCATTTTACCCATTTTATCTTTTCAATATAGATAAACAAGCCGTGCAATTGAAAGATTATAGATTTCAATGTCCACCTGGCGATCTGATCTTGTCTTCATCGTTCTTCCTTTCCAGATTAATTGAATCGGGCCCTGGATTCATCCATTGTTCTATCTTTCCTCACTTTCCACTGATTTTTGTCTTGAATTCTGGAAATGCATTCGCGTCTGTAAATCAAAGGATCAACAGCTATTTCATTGTCTTTAAAATTGACGTTTACATGCCCATTAATGTGATCTCAATGGCTAGTTTACTATCCTGAATTTGACATCTTTGTGGGCATCACCTCTTGGTCTTCTTTTGGCTTTCAAATTTTTGCTTGGCACTTTTTTAGATTGGACTCACCCTTTTGAGCTTTGAGAAATGATCCTTGTCAAGTCAGAATGATCTTTCACTTTGGCTGCCAAGAGTTTCTCGCAAGGGCACCTGCCCTTTGTGTCAGGATGCGAAACACCGGAAGCACACAATTGATTACCAAACCAAGCAACTTAATATGTGAAAATTAACCAGAATCACAAGTAACTAGAATTCAGAATAAC
Organism: Torreya grandis; assembly: GCA_037957365.1. Lineage (NCBI taxonomy): Eukaryota > Viridiplantae > Streptophyta > Pinopsida > Cupressales > Taxaceae > Torreya > Torreya grandis. The sequence goes on along the minus strand of JARHVA010000319.1, from coordinate 2,508,642 downwards.
ACATGATATGAGAGACAATACACAACTTGTATTAATACTTATACAGAAAAGAATACAATAAAGAAGATGCCACTTCTTCTCCACCACCTCTTCAGAGGCTTCCCACACCTCAAGTGAACAGTAATTCTCTCCTCTAAGCTCTCTCTCTCAGGTCCCAACACACAACTCAAATACAGAGTTGGTGTTCACCTCCCATGCTCCACGCACACCACAAGTGCTCCACGCACTCCACAAGTACTCAACGTACTTCAAGTAGATCTCCCATGAACCTGCAACAAACCTGCAATTCAACAGACCTTACTTATGGAAAGAACTCCCTTGCCTTCCTCTTTGCTCTATCCGAGTACACACCTGTACTCCAAGTAGATCCTGCCTGATTCTGCTCCCTGTTGTGTTGCTGTCCTATATGATCTTGCACACCTGCAAATCAACCTGGTTCTGCACACCTGTGAACCTTGACCTTTCACACACATACACCTGTAAATCAATGATCTTACTTACCATGTAGATCTCCTATATAGGCCATGCACACCTGCTGACCAAGATCCTACACCCCTGAAGAATCTTGCTGACTCTCCAAAACCAGCACCCACCTTGGTACTGCTGTGGAACTAGGAGGAACACCCTTGCTCACCTCACACACAGAAGGAGCTAACTTTGCTCAACTCAAACTAGAACAACTTTCCAATACAACCATGAGTCTATTATATAGATCTCATCCAAACAATAATTAGACATCTAATTACAATAATTAGATCCGCAGCTCTCAGTCTAAAAATAGCTCTAATCATGCAAACACTTGGTTCGTTAGCTAACTGCCCGTAATAAACTCACAGTCGAACCACACAGGTGACCGACGTCGGTCCCTGTCTGCCTGGAGGTGACCGACGTCGGCCGATCCCTGACCGACGTCGATTGCTTCTCTTCACTATCCTACTGACGTCGGCTGATCAGACCGACGCCGATTGCTCTGACACTCAGCAACCTTTAGCAACCCCTCCAATGGCCTTCTCCATGTCTGCACCAGTGAAGCTTTTAGCTCCACAACCTAACAATCTCCCACTTGGAGATAAACAGCTGCACTGTACCTGTACCTATACTCCGTCTAATATGTTTCCTGGTTTGTATCCCTCTTCAAGCTCAATCCTGAAGACAACCCACCACACATCCCGTGGTGTATCACCTGTCATCCGAGTACCCTGCCACATCTGAACCTACAAACACATGTAGTGAAGTCCTGACCCTGCATGTATACCTGCTGCTGGTCCCTCTCAAGTACCTGAGAACCCACTTCCCTGAATTGGCTCCTAACTCTCTGATAGCTCCCACTGCATGGGAATACTCAGGTCTATACTAGACCTCATGTGATTTTGGACACTGTACCTGTCCATCCCTTAGTGTGCTCCGGCTCTGCATCCTGAACCTCGCCAACACCTGATTCACATCAGCTCCCACTCGAGACAAAATCAACCTGTGATCTCCATGTCTCCCATGTCAAAGAATTCCGCTGCTCCAAACTCCTCATGACATGCCACTAAACTAACCTTACCCTTAGCTCAACAAAACCCTGTATGTACAATCCTGCTAGCAAACATACCATCCACATACAGCAACAAAATGATGTCATGACTCATCATCCACCTAGTAAGGCAAACCACAGTAGTTACCCTGACATTGACTGAAGCCATGCTTCGTCCTCCACCTGTCAAAACCTGTACCACTGTCCTGCAGCTCCTCAAGACCATATACCTGGTCTTCCGTCTCACGTGTCCATTCACTCTATTCTTCAACTAAGGAATCCATTCGTCTCTGTGCTTTCATACCTACTGGCAACCCTACCAAAACTCCCGTTTGGTTCTTCATCATATCCCTGCCATGCACCCACCTGTTTCTTGGATCCTTCCTGCTCTACAATCAGCAACAAGTATAAAGAAGAGGAACAACGAATTTGAGGGCCTACTTACGTCTTCAGTCCTCCATATGGGTGTTTGAGACTCCTTGACAGCAAGCTGTCCACCCAAAATCCGTTACAGTGACCGACCTCAGTCACTCCACAGTCTGCATCCGACCGACGTCGGTTCCCATGCATCTGTCCCTGACTACCGACCCTGCCGAAGTCAGTGTCCCTGCTGCCGACGTCGGTCCTCCTGATCGACATCGGTCTTACCTACTGCTGACGTCGGTCCTCATGACCGACATCGGTCTTACCCTGCCCGACATCACCGGCTTCGGTCTGCACATGACCGACATCGGCATCTGTCTGTTCGACGCTGGTTCCTCCTGACCGACGCCGGTACCTGTGTTCGCCTGTGAGTGATGACTTTTTACCCGCGAGCTCCTTTGAATCAAAACCCATGTCCAAACTGCTCTGCTCAGAAGTATCCAGCCCCATCCACTGGTTTCTGTCCACCATCTCCTCCAAGTACACCAAGGCTTTCCAGTTCTTAAGCCTATCAAATATATCTATCTTCTGCTTAAGAACATGCATCTCCTTCCTGCTCATGTTACCAAGCCTACGAAGCCACGTCTCCGCAGCAGAAGAGGAATCAGTAATATAAACAAGTAGATAAAGAGTACCTGTTTTCTTACCACCAGCTAATTCAAGTGCATCCGCTGTGAGAGTTCTTGTGCATCTCTCACACCCAACCTTTATGAAGAAATTAGCCATATCTCCAAACCTGGGACCTGCATGACCTTCATCAACACCTGTGTGTTGGCCGCCTGCAGTTTCAGCTTCACTTCCCCTTTGCCAATTCTTTGGCAAGGCTCACCAGTTCCTCTACCTGGGGCTACATGGAAAGAGGCAACCGAATCTTTTATCCAAGATTCAACTTTATCCAAGAAACCTCCCAGAGCATCTTGTGCCACATAACCTGCAACATCTGCTTCTTCAGTTCCTTCATGCGGATCTGCTACCAACCAACAATAATCTTTTACTTGCTCTTTCTTTCCATGGGACCGCAAGTGACCATCTGTGCTTTTCAACTCCTCCATTCTTAGCTTACTTTCATTTGCCATTGCTCTACTCCCACTCAATCAGAAACCCCTGAGAGTGACCTGTAACCAAACACAAACCCTGCTTCTTACAACCTTAGCTCTGATACCACTTGTCAGGATGCGAAACACCGAAAGCACACAATTAATTACCAAACCAAGCAACTTAATATGCAGAAATTAACCAGAATCACAAGTAACTAGAATTCAGAATAACACATGATATGAAAGACAATACACAACTTGTATTAATACTTATACAGAAAAGAATACAATAAAGAAGATGCCACTTCTTCTCCACCACCTCTTCAGAGGCTTCCCACACCTCAAGTGAACAGTAATTCTCTCCTCTAAGCTCTCTCTCTCAGGTCCCAACACACAACTCAAATACAGAGTTGATGTTCACCTCCCGTGCTCCACGCACACCACAAGTGCTCCACGCACTCCACAAGTACTCAACGAACTTCAAGTAGATCTCCCATGAACCTGCAACAAACCTGCAATTCAACAGACCTTACTTATGGAAGGAACTCCCTTGCCTTCCTCTTTGCTCTATTCGAGTACACACATGTACTCCAAGTAGATCCTGCCTGATTCTGCTCCCTGTTGTGTTGTTGTCCTATATGATCTTGCACACCTGCAAATCAACCAGGTTCTCCACACCTGTGAACCTTGACCTTTCACACACATACACCTGCAAATCAATGATCTTACTTACCATGTAGATCTCCTATATAGGCCATGCACACCTGCTGACCAAGATCTTACACCCCTGAAGAATCTTGCTGACTCTCCAAAACCAGCACCCACCTTGGTACTGCTGTGGAACTAGGAGGAACACCCTTGCTCACCTCACACACAGAAGGAGCTAACTTTGCTCAACTCAAACTAGAACAACTTTCCAATACAACCATGAGTCTATTATATAGATCTCATCCAAACAATAATTAGACATCTAATTACAATAATTAGATCCGCAGCTCTCAGTCTAAAAATAGCTCTAATCATGCAAACACTTGGTTTGTTAGCTAACTGCCCGTAATAAACTCGCAGTCGAACCACACAGGCGACCGACGTCGGTCCCTGTCTGCCTGGAGGTGACCGACGTCGGCCGATCCCTGACCGACGTCGGTTGCTTCTCTTCACTATCCTGCCGATGTCAGTTGATCAGATCGACGCCGGTTGCTCTGACACTCAACAACCTTCAGCAACCCCTCCAATGGCCTTCTCCATGTCTGCATCAGTGAAGCTTTTAGCTCCACAACCTAACACTTTGAGGTCCTTCGACAACCCCTTTTGTTTTGACAATCCCTGCGAGCAAATATTTCCCCAGGCCTTCTTCTGTGAACGTTCCCTGCAGACATTTTCCTTGGGTGTTTTATTTGAGTCTCCCCCACGGGTAATTGCCGCAGACATTTGTCTGGGGAAAATCCCCGTGGACAATTTGCCCGGGGAAAATTACCGCAAATAAAAGTCTGCAGAAATTTATTCCGCAAAGTGTTTGGCGAGTCTTCGAATTTGCGTCCGCAGCCACTTGGAATTCTTTCAAACTTTTTGTCCGAAGGAATTCGCTTGGACAAAAGTTCGAAAGAGTTAAGTGTTAAGCCAATTTTCAAATACCTTTAAACAAATCCGAAGAAATTTACTTAACTGTTTCTTTTAAAATAACCCTTTCGAAGGGTGTTTTAGTCGATTAAGTGTCCTCCAAAAAGGCACTTGTCCTTCAAGAAGTCTCCTTTTGCATTGAACTACCCCTTTGAATTTTGGTGATGAACCATTGGATGAACTTTAACATTGAACCAATTGGTTGAACCAAAAATGGTTCAAGCTGATGGTTCAATGAATGAAACAAGCCGATGAACTTGCCTTTGAACCAACAAGAAATTTAATGTTGAAACAAAAGATTGAACCAATATTTTGAACCGGTTCAATGGTTTAATGAAGCGCGCTGAGCCCCTTTGAACCAAAGGCCGATGAACCATCCAATGAGCCAAGTGGTTAAACCAAGTGAATGAACCTGCTGTTGAACCTATTCATTGAACCTGTAGATGTTGAACCAAAAGATGAACTGAAAGAATGAACCAGCTAAGTGAAAATAAAGAGTTGAACCACTTAGTTGAATCAAGCCATTGAACTATCCCTTTGGATGAACTTGCCATTGAACCTTGAACTCGTTGAACCTTTGAACAAAAATGGTTCAATGGTTCAATGGTTCAAGCCGCCTTATTTTGGCCAAGTGTCTTGAAGCTGATGAACCAATTGAAGCGATTGAAATTTGAACCTTGATGAAGCGCTTAACTCTTGACAAAGACGTTGAACTTGTTGAACTTTGAACCTGTTGAACCTTTGAACTCGTTGAACCTTTGAACCAAAATGGTTCAACGGTTCAATGGTTCAAGTCTCTTTTTGCACTCAGATGTCTATCAATGAAGATTTTCAATTAAACCAAAGCTCTGAACCAATTCTAGAAAATGACCAAGCGTTGAAAACCAATTCTTTTGACTGAAATAGCCTACAAAAGCCTTTGAACCTGTATAAATGAACCTGCCTGTAGAATCTAAAGATACAAAGTCTGTAGAAATCAACATGTAAAATTCATTGAACTTGACTAGCAAAGTCTGTAGATTTTTTGAAAAGCTTAGAAAATGAGGAATCTGAATGTCTAAGACAAATTTTTGAAAATGGAAGATACAATTTTGGTCTGTAGGACCAAAATAGTTTAAATGTTGTCCCAAAAATGACTGTTACTTTTAGGGGACAACAGCTGGCTCCAGTTGGGGGAACTTTTGTCAATTACAAAATGAATTGAAAGGAGTAGAATTTAGAAACTCCAGTGTCTTCAAGTGTACCATTGGGATTCGGAGTCATGCTACCCAAAAATGAAAGGCATCAAAAATAAAATAAACAAAACAAAATAGAATTAAAACTATACAAATATACATATATACATAGGCAATGATCTAATACTTCAAGAATTGAAGTGTTTCAGATGTTGCCCATTGTGAGGCAGAGAAAAGAGTGTGCCATCTTGGTATTTCAATAAAAATTTATTTTCACCCATGTGATGATGAATTATGAATGCACCTCTCCAAAGGGAGTCAAACTTTCCATGCATCCCCTTTGGTTCTCTTCTTTTGTCCCACAACAGGACTTTATCTTCAATCTGAAAATCACGATTTTTGGCCTTCTGATCAAAAAGTTTCTTTACCAGACTTTGATGAGCAGAAATTCTATCTACCACCGTGGTTCTTTGTTCCTCCAGTTGAGTCAGGCACATGATTCTTTTGTCAAGAGAACTCTCATATGTCTGATCTTCAATGGCCTTCGCCAATTTCAAGGCTGGTAACTCTAAAGTGATTGGTATATCAGCATTAATACCGTAAAGGAGTTGAAAAGGGGACATATAATTGCCCTCTTTGGCGTGATCATGTCTACCCACAGAGCATCAACCAATGCTTTGTTCCATGTCCTTTGATTATCATCTACTAGATTTTTTATAATAGTTACCAAATTCTTATTGCTAGACTCAGCTTGTCCATTCCCTTGGAAATAATAATCAGAAGAATGAGAGAGCATAATTCCATAACAAAAACAAAATTGTGTAATCTCTTGAGAGGTGAAACAAGAAACATTATCAGTAATAATCTTGAGTGGAACTCCAAACCTAGAAATGATATTCTCTTTGAGGAAGTTGCATACAACTTCTGAAGTAGCATGCTTAGTTGGGATTGCTTCTACCCATTTGGTGAAATAATTAGTTGCAGTAAGGACATAATCATGTCCAGCACTTGAAGATGGGTTTATTGTTCCAATAAAATCAAGTCCCCATTGTTGGAAAGGTTCCTCTATGATTACTGGCTTGAGAGGCAGAGCAGCCAACTTGGGTCTTCCAACAAATTACTGGCAAAGTTCACATTTCCTCACCCACTTATGTGCATCTTGGAAAAGAGTCGGCCAATAATTCTTGGCACGTAGAATCTTGTGAGCAGTCACAGGGGCAAAAAAATGTCTGCCACAGGCCAGATTGTGGAAAGATTTAAAGAGTTGGGTTTGTTGTTCTTTGTCTACAAATGAAAGGAAAACTCGATCTATACTTCTCTTATACATGCCATTATCCCAAAGGATGAAATTGGTAGCTTTCAACCTGATAGTCCTTTTTTCTTTGTAAGACAAATGAGCAAGACATTCACCATAGGTCAAAAAATAGGCAATATCTTAGTACCATTCATTGGTAGTGGAGACAAAAAGGACTGTTGGCGCATCTTTCACTTCAGCTTCTTCACGTTGTGTATCTTATGGCTTATTGTCAACCATTAATTGACAAAGGCCTTTACCTCTGACCAGCTTTATTGGCTTAATATCTAGATCAAATTCTTGGATCTTTGCAATTTAATTACCTCTCTTTGTGCCAAACTCCTGCTGAGTTAATATAGACTTGACTATACTGTCAGAAACTAAGGCAGTAGTATGTGAATTTTATATATAGAAGTGAAAGTGTTTGACTGCTTTTACCAAGGCATAGGCTTGCTTCTCTATATTTGAATACTTCATTTCATGAGTTTTGAGAGGGCAACTCATAAAAGAGATAGGGGATTCCATACCTTCTTTGTCTTGTTGGACAAGAATCGTTGAAAGAGTATGCTCAAACACATAGCTGTAAATAATAAAATCCTTGTGGTAATCTACACAAACCAAGGTAGGGGCGTGAGCAATGGCAACCTTGATATCTTCAAACACTGATTTACCTTCTTTATTCTAGCTGAAGGTTTTCCCTTTCATCATGTTCACAATGTGTCTTGTCTTCTCAACAAATTCAAGAATAAATTTTCGTAAGAAATTCACTTTTCTAAAGAAAGAGTGAACAACATTTTTACTTGTAGGCAAATTCAGCTCTTGAATAGATTTGACTCTGTCGCAGTCAATCTTTATGCCTTCTTTGGACACAATGTGTCCAAGGAGTTTTCCCTCTGTCACTCCAAAAATAGATTTCCTAGGATTCAAGAAAATACCATTTTGATGACAAAGCTCCAACACTTGTTGCAAGTGGCCCACATGATCAGATCGACGTTTTGAAAAGATAGTTAAATAATCAAGATATACCACTATGAATTTGCCAATCTCATATTTGAAAGCCATGTCCATATCTCTCTGAAAGGTAACACCAACATTTATTAATTTAAAAGGCATTCTTTTATATGCAAATGTACCCTAAGGCGTGATGAATGCAGTCTTGTGTTGGTCAGCTTCAGCAACTTCAACTTGATTATAACCGAAGAAGCCATCCAGCATTGATAACATTTATGATCCTATTACTGTTTGAATCACTTGGTCTATGATTGGCAAAGGGTAATTGTCTTTTAGAGATGACTGAGTTAGATTTTGAAAATCCAAAATTTTTAAATTGTATTGTTTGGATTTCTACTTGTAAGGCATTGAATCAACCTTGAGAGGAATATGATGGTGAATTTCATCAAGTTTGAGAGACTTCAGGTCTTCATATGAGTATTCCAAGACATCAATGTATTGACAGAGTAAAGAAGTAAATTTGAATCTTTCTTCAGGTGTGCAACATTTACCAATGTTGACCATCTTGGGATTTTCTTTGTTGGTCAGATTTAATTGGTCAAATCCCTGAGAGAAATTTGAATTTATCTCTTGTTGTTTGACGAATCTATCATGCTTGTCAAACAGCTTCTCAAGAGAAACTAGGCCTTTAGGAATTTTGTTTCCTTTCAGCTGTAGAAACTCTTCATTTACATCTAAATTGGATTCAGAAAAAGATTCAGACTTCTAAGATTCACTGCCTTCAAAATACAGTTGTTCAAAATTGTCTTTTCATTCCAAGAAAGCAATGATCTAATGATCATCATTTAATATTTGCCAATGATCAACATTGTCAGGAACACTTGGTCTATAGACTAGCTCAATGGTATATTTGACTTTTTTAAAATTAGAATGCAGAATTAAAAGAGTTCCTGAAACAGCAAGTGCATCAGCTTTGTCATTAGACTATCTTAGAATGGTAAAAATGTTGAAAGCATCAAAGATTTCAATTTGGTCCCAAACCAAGTTACGACAATGGCCTAACCTTTCATTCTTGGTCTGATATAAATTTCTCACTTGACAAACCACTAATTCGGCATCCATTTTAGCACGAAGAAACTTGACGCCTCTTTCTTGAGCAGTCTTCATACCTAGCAACAATGATTCATATTCAGTTGTATTATTAGTATTGTTGAATTGTAATTTATAGGATGAAGGAAACAAATATCTTTGAGGAGATATCAAGATAATTCTAGCTCTCGAACCAGTAGAGGAACAACTATCGTCTAATTCTAGAGTCTAAATTTCATTAGACACTGACTTTACTTCAGAGTTTTTCTCATCAGAGATGGAGGGTCTTTCTTCATGATCTGTATATAAAAAATAATTACCCATACCTGTGGATTCAAAAAATATTTGAGCTTCAAGAGCTGACGTCTTGGTAACTACATACTTTGCTTCCTTTTCAGGAAGTAATCTTTTCATCACGCCTTGGATAGGGATCCTTGCCTCAAATAGATCCATGTTTAGTTCTCCTCCCATGTCCTTGCAGAAATTTCATCCAAGCAAAATGCCATAAGATGTTGGGACATCAACCACTAATACAGTCATTTTAATCCTCTTGTCCGAAAAGGCTGCGAATGCAAATTGGGCATCTTTGATTTGCCCCAACAATGGCACTTGCTTGTTCTCCATGGAGAAACATCTCCCAAATGTCTTAGTCAATGTGAGACCAAGAGACTCAGTGACTTTAGCAGGCATGACATTGTCAGATGTGCCTGAGTCTATTATATAGTTACTCAGCTTGTAGCCATTAATTAACAGGGAAACATAGAAGGATTCTATTTTTCCAGGAGCAGCTGGAGGAGTAATAACCAAATTATTTAGAATAGGCGTATTCTTTATAGAATCAAAAATTACTTTTTTAGCCTTTTGTCCTGTAGGAATAGTATGATTTTTAACGTATTGAACCAGCTTGTTTAGTTGATTCAGATTAGACTGTAAGTATTCAAATTTAGACATCTGTATTTTTATCCTTTTGACATGATCAATTATGTCAAATGGCTGAATCGAGCTAGGTACAGAGAAAGGTACTTTAGCTTTCTGAGTTTTAGGAGGGATGGTAGTTGGGCTGGTTTGCGAATTAGAAGTAGAAGGGGAAGATGCAACAGATGTATTTACCTTTTGAGTGATTACAAGATCTTTTAGTTGAAAAGGCAAATTAGTCCCACGTTTGACAATTGTGACTGTTGGTTGTGGTTGCTCTTCTATCTTCTCTTTATCAACCTGCTGGGTTGATTGGTTCTAAATTTGGTAAACACTGCATATGATCCATCTGAAGATTTTCTTTTGCTGTCGGATTCATTTTGGTAATTCAAGAAATCAATGTGGGAGTCGTCAGCTGATTCTTCTTGACTGTCTTCAATGATATCAACGTCATTTTCTTAATTTAACTCAGGCTTAAAAGAAAATTCTGATTCTGCTTCAAGATATCCCATTGCTGTATTAGTTGAAGGAGCTTCCAGGGCAAGTTTTCCTTATGGGGGAGGAAGGCGATTTTGTTGTCCTTGGTTTCTAGCAACATTACCCTGATATGACTGATTTGGGAATGTCCTTTTATATGTAGGAGCAGAAGACATTCTTTGAGCCATTTGCTTCTTGAGGGCAAGGAGCTCATTTGCTAATTTTTGCACCATTAGATCTGTGGTGCTTGTAGAAGCAAAATAGAAGATGATGAAGCTCTATTTCTATTGGGATCTCTTCTTATCTTCCCTGTTAAGATGAGATCATCTTCTACTTTAGTGGCTAAAAGTTGAGCTGCAGCGAGATCTATTTGGCCAGCACGTCTCAAGAGGAAATTGACTTTAGGTAGCTGAGAATTAATGAAAAAGCATTTGAGATTCTCAGCTCTAGGTCGAGCAATGACAGGGATTCTGTTTCTCAATTTGTCAAATTTAGCTATGAAGTCTCTCATAGGCTCATGAGGCTCTTCCTTCATCTGTGTAAGTTGAGCCAAAAGTGTATGTGCATCTTCTACAGGTTTGAATCTAGCTTCAAACTTAGCTTTAAGGGTGTTCCAATCAGTCACAGATCGAGCCTGTAAATGGTAAAACCAATCTGCAACAGGACCTTGTAGTGTTTCAACAAAAAGCCTGACTACTACATCTTCAAACTCCACTCTGATTACTGCACAAGCTATATTGAATGCTGCAATGTGTTCATCAGGATGAACTTTCCCATCACCATAGAATTTAGGGCAATTCTTCCTAGAATTGCGTGGAAGCTCATGAAGAGGGGGAGTAAGATTGAGAGGACCAAAAGTATTACTCCAAGGCCTTGAACTGCCATTATAGGATTTTGAAAAGGAGGGATAACAAATCTCAAAGGGGTAATTATAGGCACAGCTTTACCAACAACATAAGTAGATACTTCATCTGGTAATGGAGATTTGGCTTTAGTAGGAGGGAAACTCTTGGTTCATTAGAGATGAGATGGTGAAGGAAACAAATCAAAATCACTTTGATGTACCAGCTTGAACATAGGATCAACGATACCTTTAACCCTTTGGCTTCGTGTATACCTTGAATTTCTCAGATTGTAAAACAAAAATGGAAAAGAATTGACCTTGCTTTAGTTAAAGCTTGGGGCTTTAAACTGTGCATTCTTTCCCTATGAGTGTGGAGGTGAATGAATAGGCTATAAATGGATAATAGGTATATCCCCAACAGAGTCGCCAAAAACTATTGGTTGAATATTTTGTCTATCAGCATATTGGTAAAAAATATATAGGCCTTATCAGCCAAAGTAAGAAGATTAGTTGTCCTAATGTGTAAGTTTATCACATCAGAAGGAGACTGCTCTCTCCTCTCATCAAGGGGAGGTTCCCTGTGGATATGCTATGTATATGTATAAACATAAAATAATACTCAAGTGTAGGACCAGTCATCCATCTCTCTTTCTTCATAGATGATGTATACAAAAAAAAGGAAAAACTTAAGGGAATGACCGACAGCACTCCTCTTCTTTCAGAAGAACTATTCATCCAACCACAAGAATACTTCTAGAAATAAAAATAGAATGTAACCGAGAGTATGGTAACCAACAAATCGAGATAGATTACAAAGTCTCTACCTGAAATGCTTAACAGTAATATACGAAGGGCAATGAAAGCTCAAAGTCTTTTCAAAGTCCTTTACACAGCAATGAAAAGAAAACACACTGAAGGCAGCTATGGGGGCACAAAGTCTCTCCACAGTTAATTCTTCAGGACACCTTTCTAACTAATTTTACTAATCCTGCTTGTTAAATTCATGGAACAGAAAAGATATCACAGCACAAAGTCCAAAAATGTCCCTTGCTTTATTATTCCATTAACAAAATATGATCAACAGACTGAGCACAAAGTCTCAATGATGCCTCTCAATTTGGGCAGAGTTTCGTTCAGATTGTCAAAAAAGAGATACAATTATAATGAAACAAAGTCCCTTATATAGCCACTTGAAGAAGGGGTCGAGAATAGTAATACATCATGATGCATTGGGAAATGTTAGGAAGACAAGCTGGAACTTTGGGGCATTTTACCCATTTAATCTTTTCAATGTAGATAAACAATCCATGCAATTGAAAGATTATAACTTTCAATGTCCACTTGGCGGTCTGATCTTGTCTTCATCATTCCTCCTTTCTAGATTAATTGAATTGAGCCCTGGATTCATCCATTGTTTTGTCTTTCCTCACTTTTAGCTAATTTTTGTCTTGAATTCTGGAAATGCATTTAGGTCTGTAAATCAAAAGATCAACGGCTATTTTATTGTCTTTAAAATTGACGTTTGCATGCCCATCAATGTGATCTCAACAGCTAGTTCACTATCCTAAATTTGATGTCTTTGTGGGCGTCACCCCTTGGTCTTCTTTTGGCTTTCGACTTTCTGCTTGGCACTTTTCTCGATTGGACTTACCCTTTCGAGCTTTGAGAAATGATCCTTGTGAGTCAAAATGATCTTTCACTTTGGTTGCCAAGAGTTCCCTGCAAGGGCACCTGCCCTTCGGGGTCCTTCGACAGCGCCTTTTATTTTGACAGTCCCTGCGGACAAATATTTCCCTAGGCCTTCTTTTGTGAACGTTCCCCACAGACATTTTCCTCGAGTGTTTTATTTGAGTCTCCCCCGCGAGTAATTCCCGTGAACATTTGTCTGGGGAAAATTCTCGTGGACAATTTGCCCAGGGAAAATTCCCACGGACAAAAGTCTAGGGAAATTTATTCCGCAAAGTGTTTGGCGAGTCTTCGGATTTGCGCCCACAGCCACTTGGAATTCTTTCAAACTTTTTGTCTGAAGGAATTCCTTCGAACAAAATTTTGAAAGAGTTAAGTGTTAAGCCAATTTTCAAATTCCTTTAAACAAATTCGAAGAAATTTACTTAAATGTTTCTTTGAAAATAACCCTTTTGAAGGGTGTTTTGGTCGATTAAGTGTCCTTCACAAGGGCACTTGTCCTTCAGGAAGTCTCCTTTTGCATTGAACCACCCCTTTGAACTTTGGCGATGAACCATTGGATGAACTTTAACATTGAACCAATCGGTTGAACCAAAAATGGTTCAAGCTGATGGTTCAATGAATGAAACAAGCCGATGAACTTGCCTTTGAACCAACAGGAACTTTGACGTTGAACTAATCTGTTGAACTGGTTCAATGAAGCGTGCTGAGTCCCTTTGAACCAAAGGCCGATGAACCGTCCAATGAGCCAAGTGATTAAACCAAGTGAATGAACCTGCTGTTGAACCTATTCGTTGAACCTGTAGACGTTGAACCAAAGGATGAACTGAAAGAATGAACCAACTGAGTGAAAATAAGGAGTTGAACCACTTAGTTGAACTGAGCCATTCAACTATCCCTTTGGTTGAACTTGACATTGAACCTTGAACTCGTTAAACCTTTGAACCAAAATGGTTCAATGGTTCAACGGTTCAATGGTTCAAGCCGCCTTATTTTGGCCAAGCGTCTTGAAGCCGATGAACCAATTGAAGCGATTGAACTTTGAACCTTGATGAAGCACTTAACTCTTGCCAAAGATATTGAACTTGTTAAACTTTGAACCTGTTGAACCTTTGAACTCGTTGAACCTTTGAACTTGTTGAACCTTTGAACCACAATGGTTCAACGGTTCAATGGTTCAAGTTTCTTTTTGCACTCAGATGTCTACTGATGAAGATTTTTAATTGAACCAAAGCTTTGAACCAATTTTGGAAAATTACCAAGCATTATAAACTAATTCTTTTGACTGAAACAGCCTGCAAAAGCCTTTGAACCTGTATAAATGAACCTGCATGTAGAATCTGAAGATACAAAATCTGTAGAAATCAACATGTAAAACTCATTGAACTTGACTAACAAAGTCTGTAGATTTTTTGAGAAGCTTGGAAAATGAGGAATCTGAATGTCTAAGACAAATTTTTGAAAATGGAAGATACAATTTTGGTCTATAGGACCAAAATAGTTCAAATGTTGTCCCAAAAATGACTGTTACTTTTGGGGGACAACACACCTTAACCCAATTACTAGTTTTAAAGCCTATGTCAACTCAAACCATGGGTACACCTCCTTTGGTGACTTGTCAAACTTCAAACCTTGATTATCAAAATGTGCAAGATCTTGTCTAAACTATAAAACTTTTTCAAGCTATAGTTAAAAATATTAAAAAAAAATGTATGAAGTCACCTTATACTATTGATTCACAAGAGGTGTTGTATAACCCTCATGCATTTAAAATATATTTACACCCCTTACCAGTTGGTTTTATTTCACTGAAGTTCACATTTTATGATGGAAAGGGTGATGCTAAACAACATCTTTGATCTCTATATGTGCCATGCCTTGGTTGTGTCTCTAATGAATTTTTTGTGAATAAACTATTTCCAAGGAGCCTCAAGGAATATGCTCTAAGAGGTTTCTATGATTTACGATCTAATCAGTAAAAGGATTCATATCTCTTATAGGTCATTTTTTGGCACACTTCTCTATTAACATTACTAATAAGGTTTCCTATGCCCAAATCACAACAATCAAACAAGGAACCAATGAACATATATATGAGTATGTCTTTAGTTACAATACAATGTTGGCCAAAATTACCAATCCAATGGTAGATAAATAACTTCAAGATATCTTCAAGAGAAGTTTGCTTGCCCCATTACATGAGTACAGTGTTTTCAAAAAAGTACAAATATTTTAATTACTTATGCCATATTGTTGATGATCATGAAATGAAACCTATATCATTATACAAACTTAAGTATGTAGCAAACACACTGACTACATCCAATACCAAATTTACTCTCAAACCAATATATAAGGTGAAATCTATAGAACCTATGAAGGAGACAAATATTATAAGTAATGCAGTGTCATGACAACCTAATCACCTTCTCTCATTCAATGCACCAAAGAGACAATTTTCACTCTTACGTAAGTCTCTAGCTTCACTATTTCCAAAGATTGTGGATTGTAACCTTGTACCTCTCCCTCATCCTTATAGGTTAATATGTGTTAACCTCTACCTAAAATATATGATGTCAATACTTATTATATATATCACCAAGGCCCTAAGAATTCTACAAACTGATGTTTTACCTCGAACTATAAGATACAAGACCTTATTGATGACCAAAAAATTACCTTTGATGATCCTCCAAAGGAATTAGGTTCATAACCTGGTGATCACTAGAATAATAAGATATTTAACAATTCTTTGAAAGGATATTTTAAGAAGGAACAAAAAGTTTAAAATGGTACATAATTGACATTCTCTTCCACCATATTATGAGCACCCATTATATGGCATTATTGGTACTTATATGTGATATACACCTCCTATGATTTAAAGACCGTCTATTATTGGTGATGACACTAAGATTGTGGATTATGACTCAAATATTCATTCATTATCCATTTGAGCATACCTTCATCACCAACCTATACACAATGTTATGATTTATTATAGTGCTAGAGAAAATGTTTGCACCATGACATTACTTGTGCATTTGGGATATGCACATGATGATATACACCCTTTGAACAACGTCATCAGAGCATTTGATGGAACCCCATAGCATGTCCTTTGTGAGATTGACTCACCCTTATAGGTTGGTCCAACAGATGTGGTCACTAAATTCTCAGTTGTACGATGAATAGGAGTCTTTAATATGTTATTGGGATAACTTGTCATAATATATAAACTATGCACAATACCTTCTTCAATGCATGGGTGTTGAATAAATTCATGTCAATAGGATAATTATAGTTTTTAGAATTCCAAATGAACATCCACTTGAAAAAAACAAGTTTCTATCTAGGTAGTTAATTATCAAACCTACTAAGGTTAATCCTCCATGAAAGGGTAAGTAATAGGCAATGCCCTTTCCTAAACAACTAATACTTGAGAGACCATTACATTAGAAATACATAACAGATCCCAAAAAATCCTCATCCACTTCTACACAACATATTAAGTTACCTAGAGCAGCAAAACATGTTCCTATATCTATTATTCCAAACAAACCACAAATCACTTAAAGTTGGATTCCATGAATACCCATCCCTTCTATTGTTACCTCACGACCATAGAGTCTTATTATACATATGAAAAGCATCATAAATCCTACAATGCTAGATATTACTCCTATACAAGCTCCTTAGCAGTACCACCAGTTTATTGTACCAAGTTCTGAGTGGAGAGATACATGTGACCATCCCTTGGATGAGATCATAGGATGGTCTTTTCTTTTCAAATATTCCAAAAATACAAAAAAAAAAAAAAAAAAAAAAAAAAAAAAAAAAAAAAAAAAAAAACTGAAAAATACAATTAAAATAGCATTTCCATATCTTATTATCTCTTTGTAATTTATGTTATTGGTTCCATTTTGGTAGATAACATATTATTTCTTTCTATATACACACATATGTTTATGCCTCTTTTCAGTGTGATACAAGCATACCTAGGCACATGATATATACACATGTGGATGTTGGGCCTTCCCTATACTCACATCATCAATAAATTGTGGGAATCCTTTTTCCTTTATCACAATACACCCACGTTACATTATTATATGATCATTTCCATTATCATGTTTGAGCTCATGTACTTATCAATGCCTTTATCCATGTTCAGATTTCTCACAGTGTACTTGATATGTTATGTACTTAAATTTTTTTGTTAACACTTATATCTAGAGATTAATATGACATGCTTATGTTGGTTGCTTATTAGTTCAATATTTTCTTTTAGAGCTTCCTTGAGTGTGTTCCTTGCTTGTTATTGTCTTGCATTGTGTTACCCATTGAAGCATTTGAATATGTTTCATTATGTGCGGCCCTCGTGCCTATGTTTGTCTATTTTGGCATTTGAATATGTCATTATTTGCTATATTTGAACACTTTACTGAGTCATGTCCTTTAGATTGTGTGAAATTTCAACATACCCCTTGTATGAAGTCTCCTTGGACCATTACTTTTTGTCTTGATTTTGAATGCTCTTGTGGGTGTGTTTAATTGCTTGATTACTTTTTGAGATTGTATTATTAGTATTTAGACATTGCCATGATTTACACCATGCCTCTTAGGACTTGATTTGATCACATACTATGTACCTCATTTCTGTATCTAAATATACGTTTTACTCCTATATGTTACATGATCCATACACATATTATACAATTATTTTATTCTTTTGAAGTAAGATACTACCATTTTATACTTCCCCTCGCCTAAAAAGTGGGGGCATGTCATAGACGCATCACTTCTGTACCTTCATAATTTTAAATTCTAGTGGGGGCATGCAAAAAATACATTATCTTCACACTTATTCAGTACTCAACATCTCTAGATTACAGTGGGGGCATGTTATGTAAACATGTTCTCCACACTTACATTAGTAATCAGATTCTCCAAATTATAGTTGGGGCATGTTGTGGGAACATGTCTTCCACACTTTCAAAAATTTCAAATTGGCCAAATTTCATAGTTATATGATTCAGATACACATTTGTGGCAACATTCTATATATTGGTACCATTGTTATACCCAAGTTTCCACTTCAGACATATATGAAGCATATATGCCATGTAAAAGAGCACCTTAAATTTCAAAATAAAATAACTTTTAGATTTAAAATATTACTATGAATTTTTATCATACCTAAGATGAACTTTTATAGAATTCTATTGAGTCAATCTACTGTAGTAGTCGATTCACCATTTGACAAATTTGAGGTGATCAAATCACTCAATCTTACGAAGTTTATAAGTCAAACTTGATTAAATCATCTAACTTCACCAGATTTATAAGATGGAGTGATTAAAACATTCACCCTCACAAAATATATAGTGTTATTTAATTGGATCACTCACACTCACCAGGTTATAAGTATGATTGGGTTGCACAATTGAGATAAGCTCAATAGCCGAGTGGCAACTCATTGTTTCACCAAGGTTGGGGCATGGTGCCTTCCAATATGTGTGTGTGTGTGTATTGATTTTTAAATTATATTTTTTCTATTTCTATTTATATTTATTTATGCAAAGAGGGTTTTGAGTTTAGGTTTACATTAGATTCTCTTGCATTGCCTAAAAAACTTGTATTTCTATTTAAATCTAGATACACACGTTCGATGAATCCATTTCATGAATAAAATGTTAGATAAAACCTTGAACAATTTGATCTTGTACAAGAAGAAGTTTAATTGTATGAATAATTCAACTCAAAATGTCGATAATTATAAATAATCATCAATGGTTTGTGTCACTCTTTAACTGGTACTACACACATTTCACTTTCCAATACACTAGAGATTATTTTTAATGAAGTGGAAAATGTAAATTCACAACTTGATGCAATGTTTCATCAAAAAGAGGTGATGAAATAATTTTATTCTAAAAAATAATCATATGAAGATGTTAATAAAAAAAATAACAAAAGAATTTGTGTGCATTTTGTATATTAAGCTTGGAACTAACCAACCTCTACCAATGAATTGTAAACATATTAGTATTCATTGGTGTGTTCATGAGGAGATGAAAATTAACTTTTGGAATAGGTGGTGGATGGTGTTTGATGAGCCTCCATGCAACAATAATGAGGTTTCATTACACTTTAAAAAAAAATTATATTGTGAGTTTGTGCTACAATAAATTCCAAACTATTTTGACACGAAGGGCTCCCAAGGTATGGGAGGTGGGTCTTCATTTGATAGACTTTGTGCTAGATGAGATCAAAACCATCATAACTGAGCTTAGATAAAAAGAAGGACAATATCACATGCTTTTATTCCTAAAATTTTGCATCATAATGTACAGATAGACTCTTTTGAGGTAGTTATAACTCTGACACAAGTTAAGATTAAGCATGGTATACATAGATTAATGACTTTTACTCAGCCTAAAGGTGGTGCTAGTGGTAGTAGCACTAGTGGTGTTGGTTGTAGTGGTATTGGTGGAAATGGAGGTAGCGGTAGTGGTTTTGGTGATGTTGATATAGGTGTTAATGTCCCTGCTCTTACTCGTGTTATAGTTCATGTGCATCATTACACATTATATGAGAGGAAGTGTATGGGATGCCACATTTAGGTGTGACATTCACATAGTATATTTATGGAGACTAGCATTTCAAAGCGTACACCACCTATAGATGCTTCATGAGCTTAGGAGACTAGCATGTCAGAGTATATGCCACTTGTAGATGCTTTAGTAGTGTATGACACTAGCATGCCAGACACTATGCTAGATGTACTAGCTTCATCAGCTCCTATTACGATATATCAGCCTGTTATACAAGAGTTATTGATTTTACCATCTGTATTTGATACACAAGTCTAATTTTAGTTATAGTTTGTTTATATTTGTACAAGAATATTAAGTTTATTTCTTAGTACGTGTTTACTTAATTGACTAATTTACTGACGAAACTTGTTATTTTTTACTTGTATAGATGATTGGTGATATTTTGGGTAGCTCATCGGCCTTGACTCTATTACAGAGGCTACAATTGGCATGGGTGTACCCTATACACAGTTTTGGAAACTTTAAAATTACATATTTATTCATGTATGTTTATTGTCCTTTGAACAAAAAACTATGTTTTAAGATATATATTATAGTCATTGATTTTTATCATGTTCATTAGATTCACACATTATTACTTTATTGGTTTTATAGATGATGAGGGGTGTTATGTCCACCCTTCATGGATGAGAAGAAGGTTTTGTTGATGTTGCGGCTACATCGGAGGATACACTACCTCCATAGTAGGTCATGATTCAGGGATAGAGAATCGTGATAACACATAGTAAAATTGTTTTTAACTTTAAGAAATGATATTCTATGTCATATTTACATAATTTTATACACATCTAGATCTCATGATATATGTATGCTCCATAGGATTCCCCATCATAGGTGTATATGCAGTCCTATAGCCCTAAACAACCATTTAAATGCAATATGATTAGTGTAGAATCATTTAAAAAAATATATTCTTGAAAATTTTATCATTTTTTATATATAATTTTAAAGCATTAATTTTTATATTTCATATGTTGTGCAGACACAATAATTTTTAGAGGTTATGGATGAAATGAGGGATGACTCACATGCTGAGAGGAGATTCTCTCCTCGTATTGAGACATCCAACACCCTTGTATCTACATCTATGGCACCAAATCTCAATTTATTTGGAAGCAATAAGGAGCAAGAGAGTTGGTTGTTGTGCCAAGGGCCTAGTTGTAGGCCTAATCAATTTTGTATGCAGATATGGCCCACATTGTATAACTATAAGGTGCATTTTATCTATGTACGTGTTATGCTCTACATATTTTCTTGATATATGTTCTATTGTTTATGTTGAATTATGACATAGAACTTTGCATATACACATATATATTATTCAACAATATGATTCCTTTACCTATGCATATTTTCTATTTTGATCATTTAATGTTTACACATATTATTAGTCAATGATCATTATTACTTCATATGGGGTTAAAAAAATCCACATTATTCTCTAAGTTGGGTGCTTCATTATTAGGTATATTTTACATTTATATGCGATATTTACTATTTACTTGTATCAATTACATTTAATTTCATATCGATTTGCAATTATGATGTAAGTGGACTTATGATCAATTTCATGGATCTAAATATTATAAGTTGGACTTGATCATAGTTGTTAGGAGGGCTAGTGATGTAAGAGCAATTTACTATTTACTTATTTCATTTACATTTAATTACATTTCAATTTGTAATTATGATGTAAGTGGACTTGTGATCAATTTTAGGGATGTAAATATTATAAGTTGTACTTGATCATAGTTGTTAGGAGGTTTAGTGATGTAGGAGCAATTTACCATTTACTTGTTTCATTTACGTTTAATTACATATCAATTTGCAATTGTGATGTAAGTGGACTTGTGATCAATTTCAAGGATATAAATATTATAAGTTGTACTTGATCATAGTTCTCAGGAGTCTAGTGATGATGCAAGAGCATCCTGCCAACATGTAATAAGGTCCTTATTTAAGTGTCTTAGAGGTCTTATAGGTTGAATTTAGTCAATAAGAGGCCTCACTTGGCCTTAAAACAATGAAATATAGATCCTAGATGGTACTTTGATGTTTTCCCACCAAAAAATCAATTTGAAGTTTCAAAAATGAATATGTAAGGTTGTGGATAAATTGTAATATTTTGTAAATTATTAAAAGTTTGATAGGTTTAAAATGGTGTTCTACGTGTCTATAATGGGTTCTAATTGTCTTAAAGATCATAGTTGTCCATAGGGTCTTGAAGATCATTGTTGTCCATAGGGTCTAAAAATAGTTTGTTAGTCAATTTTCTAAAGAAAACCCAAGTGAATAAAGAAAAATATGAGACAAGTTTAAGAAACGGTTAACTTTAGTTGGGTTGCAATGAAGTGATAGACATCATTCCTAACTAAGGTGAGACGTAAAAGGATGGATTTAAGCTTAATAATGAAAAGAATCATCACTGATAGGGTTAGAGAGAGTGATGCACAATTTGCTAGTTTTTAACAGGGTTTGTATACTTTTGTAATGCAAAATTTCTTGTAATTAAAAGACATATATTGCTTGTTATTAAAAGACATATATTGCTTGAATCTTGTGTAATCATGTTTTATATTACATTAATGAAAGTGACTTATCCAATTTTGGATTAGGTTTGTGCTTGAGTTGAAGTTGTTTAATTAAAAACCTTGTATACCTTGTTTTCTCTATGTAGACAATCTCTGTAACTACTTGAAATTCGTGTATGAGTTGAAATTAAGGATTGTAATAGTTAAAGGGGTATCACAAAAAATGATTACAGATTTTATATTTATCCAAAACATATTAGGCTTCATAAATCATTATTTATTAGCTCGCATCTTTTGAGAAGATTGAGAAACCCTAATTTTAGTGTTGAAAAGAAAAAAAGGTCAATATATATATATATATATATATATATATATATATATATATATATATATATATATATATTTAACCCTCAAAAAATTGCCAAAATTGGCGGATATATAGACAAAGGAATTTAGAGAAGGATAAAAGTGGTTATATGTTAAATGAGAATGTACAATAGCATTTATGATCGATTGAGTTTATGAAAACCCTAATATCTTAGTGTTGTTGACAACAAAAAGGGAATTTCACATCAAAATTTTCAAATCCGAGTCTATAAATGTGAAGTAAAGTTTAGAACACCATTGTTATGCTTGTATAACCTTCCTAGGTGATTTATTTACATTTGGAAATGAGTATTTTGTGTTTTGAACTATTAGTAGCCATTAGGCCTACTAGGTGTAAAACAAAATTTTGTGTTTACAAAAACCCTTACTTTTATTTATAACTGGTGAAATACCCTCAAATTTGGTATGTAGCTTGTACATTGATTAAGGCAAGTGTTCAAATTTGTTTCAAGCCCCAAAACATCTTTTAGATTTTGTTATTGAAGATTGAGTTTCAAACTGCTTGTAGGTGTCTATTTTCAAATACAGTTAAGTATGGATTAGGGTGAGATTTTTTGTTATTGATGTAAAAAATTTATTTGGAGTATTGATTCCATTTTGTTATTGTTGAATATCATTGATAAAGTGGATTTGTGGGTGTTTAAAGGTGGATATAGTATTTTAATTTATTGAGTGATATATAAGGCCTACAATCCTAAAATAGGGTATTAGAGTTTTAAACCTAATCTCTTAAGAAACCTACAATTCAAATTAGTTTCTTACTCATTTTAAATCAATATAGACCTCCATTGACAATATATAATCTTTTAGTGATAGTATAACTAAAAGTTCATAAGAAACTCATTGAAAATCAGACCTAGAAAGAGTGTGTTCAAAGTGAAAGAGTAAAAAGTACCAAAGGTCATCAAGTGATGTAGGAACATCATCCATCAAGGTGTATATAGTGTGTTTTTGGTAATAAATAACCTATACTAGATTCAATTTGTTTGTAATTGATCAATTAGGGGGTGTTTATATTTTCCTCCAAAATTGAATTCAATTTTGTAATGAGTCTTTGATTTCTTAGAGAAATTAATCACCTATTAAAGGTGCATAACTATTAGAAAGGATAATTTATGGCCTTGCGGTATCAAATTTCATATCAATGTATTGTAATGCATGACTTAGCATTTAATTAATTATGTTTAAGGTCTTATGATGTAAATGAAAAAAAAATGCCTACATTAAATGGGACATACAGTTACAATGGACATTCACCTAGCTTTGACATCTGATTTGAATCTCCTCTCTACTTGGTTTGATCATTTGCATGGATATCAAGTCATTCTTTACCTTCCTATGCATTCTCTTCTTCTTATCATCATCCCCATAATCTCATAATCTACTCGCATAATGGTATTCTCTAATCTTCCTCTAAGTTTGCTTTTTCTTTGTCATAGTTTCAAGGCCTAAAAATCTTGTTCATGGTTTAATGACTCTAAATATCCTTCTAGTGCATATGGGGACATATCCCCTCTCATTGGATGTCTTACATATATCCAATCTAACAACAAAATCCTCAAGTCAGAACTCCCAACTCAACTACACCTTCTTTCTTTGAGTCTCCTTGTCTAGTAGCGCATAAAACATGTAAACCTAGTAGGTAAAAACAAGCAACAAAGTTTATGATTAAAAAAAATACATTTTCAAGTACTCATTATCCTTATTCAACTCCATTCCAAGTTTTATGATGCAACTCTCTATGTAACCTAGCTAACTCAACTCATTATTTTGCCAATTTGGCCTCTTTAGGTCTAGTATAATGACACAGTTTGGAAAACTGTAAATTACATATTTTTACTACTCTAAAACCTCTGTTGGACCCCAAATTTTGACTAAGTATTTTATTTATAAATAAACATAGTGCAAAAAGAGCATAACATAGAAAGATAATGGCATGAAACTAACGTGGCATAAAATGACCATAGTGCAGAACCAATGAGGTACAAAAGGACAAGGGTGCAAAATCACCAGCACGAGAAGACCCAATCAAAGATGGCATATAACTATGAGGAACCCAAGAGCATAGGACTCGAAATAGTAGTGAAATATTTGGGGAGTGCATGAGAAGTAGGAGATGGTTAAGGAGTGATTCTCAAGGACCATGTAGACCTTATCCATCATTGGTTTTGCACTGACCCGTAAAGAGGAAGACACATGATAGAAAGCATCTAGCATATAACAAGTATATAGGGGGCACAAAGGCCGGGGTCCCTAGGAAAAAATAATTAAAAGACTACCTTGACTCTCAATTTATAGAGAGTTCATTGGCTATTCACTCATGTCATTTATTATGTAACTATTTGGTCAAGGAAAATCAAGTATAAATACCCCTGTATGAAATCATTGTAAAGTGATAGAGACTGGATATCACTTTACTAAAATATAATACAGATTTATTGATATTACAAGCAGTTTTTATGTTCATGTTCTAATTAATTGATAGTATGCATTTATTGGTAGGTTTGAATTGAGTAACTTGTAGTTGTAACTCATTATGAGATTTATACAACTTTTACTTTTAGAATTTGTGTAATAACCTTTGAACTCCATGGCATTTATCTACATAATTATGGTTGTTGAGATTAATGAGATAAGGACCAAAGTAGTGTATTTATTTTTCCATGTAACTTATAATTAGATATAAGTTCAAACTCAAGTATATAACTGGTATGATACTATGCAACACAACCCACAAGAATCAGTCTCTTGCTACACGCTTCGAGTGAGTGTGCAAGACCATAGTATCGCATGAAGGGCTAGCATGCTAGCTCATTGGGGCTACACTTTAGTGCTTGAAATGTTATTAAAGATTAAAAAGCTAACATTTTGATTTCATTACTAGGACCTGTAGTGCTTGAACGTATCACCCTTGTGAGTATTTAACAATGGATCAAAGATAATGTTGTGGTTCCTTATATTGAACTAGGAGTTTGTGCATGTTAGTGGGTGGAATGAAATCTCTACAGTACATTATATGAAGCTTTTTTTGTTAAAATCCATGTTCATTTGCATGCTTAGCTATTTGCTTATGGTCAAGGTCGATCACATAATTTTAGGAGAAGATAATATTGGATATTAGAACAATAGAGGGCTTTATCATGACTAAGAACACCATTAACATGAGCAGTTAATTTTTGGTGGAGAGGAGTGTTGAATAGCTACATTTTAGAATATGTTTTAATCACTTACTCCTGTCATGAAGTAGTTAAGTTTTAGTTCCTTAGAGAACTACGTGGCTGGTATGTTAGACATTTTCCACTAGAAGTCAAGAAGTTGTTCATTGACTACGCACTTAAAACTATGCCAATGGAGAGCTAAATCCATCCTTTCATGAGCCATATTATTAGTATGGGAATAAATAAGTATTGGTAAAGGATTTTTGGTTTGGAATGGTAGCCAGTTAGTAGGCATTGTGAAAGCAAAAATATGATGAAGCTCAATAGATGTACATAGGAGGGAGTGGCATGGGAAGGGACCGACAGAACTCAATAAGTACTATTAGGATCTATAGGGAAGCAAAAACACACAAATAGGACTACATCACTTTTGAACCATGTCTCGTGTCACTTTTATCATATGAAGGAGAAACTAGCTGGATAACAGAAACTGAAGAACCAAATTTGAACCAACCAAGTTCCCTAACCATAGTACAAATCCATGCTTTTGAATTAGACAAATTACATATACATAATCGGCATACAGATAGTGTGGAATCAGAAACTGATAATATAATGGAGATTATAGTTGATCCAATTGTAACTCATACATAATTAACACTTTCTTTCCCTCTTCAAGGGAATTTCTTAGCTCAATTTAAGATGCTTAACAGACCTGGCATTTATAGTGGACAAATTACAAGCCCAAATCTTATTAATAAACTAGATAATGTGCCCCATGGCATGGGCGTTACTACTAGAGGCACTAGAGGTGGACTAAGAGGTGGCATAGGAGGAAGTGGTGGACTTCCCCCTCAAGGAAAAGGATATGGGGAAACTTAACAACCACCAGTGTAAGCACCTCAGTTGTCAATAGTAAATTATGAAATGATGCTTCACCTACCTAAATATAGAGGCATGGAGAATGCTACAGAACATGTCCATAAGCATGAACTAATTTGGAGGGTACAAGGCATAGATTCTTATGAGTAAAAAGCCACATAATTTTTTACCACACTTTTGGAGAGAGATCATAAGTGTTATAAAAATTTTGACTCCCAACAAGCGGTAATTCACTATGATCAACTCAAAATGACATTCCTTCAATAATTTGACACTCCTAAATCTGAGCAATAAAGTATTACTGCATTAAATGATATAAATTAGGAACTCACTAAAAATGTAAAGGAATATGACGTACGATTCAAAACACTTCTATCAAATTTGCAATTGGAAATCAATGCTACTCAACATGCATAGTGGTTTATGGGAGGTTTGTTACTTCCCTTTCAACAAACACTGTCCTAAAACACCTTCACTAGCCCACAGTAAACTCTGAAAGTCAACCTTTGTGCTAAAGCTATTGGTATTATTGATATTTGGATTAGTCCTTTCATGGAAGCCCAAATAGCTTTAATGGCATTGCAACTTGAAAAACTAATTTTAAATAATGCATATAATACTTGTAATGGTCTTTGGTGTACCGATTATGAGTTTCAAAGTCATAACTGAAGTAACTACCCATGTAAAAACATCTACATTATACTGAAGTATTCATGTGAAATTTATCAAGAAGAGCATGATGTACACTCTTGTCCTCTCTTGTAGCGAGCTACACATTTGAAGTTGTTTGAATATTGAAAATGTGTGATGCCTACACCCATGACATAAATGATTGTTGGCTAATTAGTGATATCCATGAAGCATGTGTGTATGATACACTGCAAACCTCTATGTCTAACAATAAAGATAATAGTGGCTATCATGGTCGAGGTAGATGGAAAGGATGAGGAGGTACTCATTTCCCACCAATAACATGTTATAAATGTGGATTACTAAACCACTATCAATGGGATTGCCTAGTGTACCCAACATGTGTTTTTTGTAAAAAAGAGCATCAGTTGGAAGAATGACCTAAGTTGTACATGGCCATCACTAAGGAAAGAAATGGAAAAGGTGAAGGAATGATTCACATTGAAAAACCAAATTGGCTCCCTCACTCAAGCATCCCAACAAATCAACAACTGAATATCACTACACGAAGTGATGGACTATCTCAGTCTACATCTACTCCTATTGAGAAGGTACAACATGAAGAGCCTCGAGCAAGGAAGAATCATGATGCCTAGCAATAGAAGGATGTATTCCAGGACATTGTGACACTGGTATGAGAACTACAAGGAGAAATTCAATTTCTTAAGGACCAAGAAGCAATTCAACATGCTGATATGTTGAAGGTAACAAACCCTGAAAATATAACACAAGATGATTTTTAAGAGTTTTGCAAGTGTATATTGGATAAAGATATTCTCCCATAATTGAGTACTTGGATTAAGAATCAGGTACAAGCACCAATTGATGCTCAACCTCAATTAACTTAGCAAACAAAGGATCATCGATTAATTCATGTTTGAGAGCAAGATACCCCTATTCCTCCTAGCCCTCAAGCGGATAAAGAAATACTAGTGAATGTTGCCATCAATGGTTGGGTAATTTGGGACATCTTAAATGACACTGGCGCTAAGGTTAACATCTTGACCAATGATGCATGGAGTAAAATGGCTAGTCCAACATTTTAACCATCACCGCATGTATTGTTTAATGATAATACAACTCGTGCTCTACTAATTGGTATCCTCAAGAATGCAATTGTGGATATCCTTGGAGTGCCTTTGAAAGCTAATTTTGAGGTTCTCGAGTTAGCTGAGCCAGATGATTTTATAGCTCTATTTGGGTGACCCTGGTGTTATGAAAATAACATAGACTTAAGTTTCAAAAAGTGCTACATAAGTTTTTAGAATACTGATCAATTTGTCATGATTATATTAAATCAAACACATGGGATTCCATATGTAGAACCTATTAATGTAGAATAAGATATTAACCATGTCTATAATATCATGGATAGAGATGGTGAGAAACATGATCTGAATCCTAATGACATCCTTTGATAGACAAACCTCAATCTTTTTTTGATACTACAAGCAATGCTTGTAATTAATGGGTCCACAACGATTATGACCTCACTATAAGAGCGTGTAGTGTCGTTGGAAATCATGAAAATGTTTCACACCATATCATAATGCCACAAGTTTATTTGCCTTATTACCGACCAAGTCATGAGGGGACCAATGATGGATGTAGCATTAGAAAGACTTGATGAAGGTCCACATTTTCATGGATAAATGGAAGTTTGAAATATTTATCCAATGCCTTGAAGAATTTTATAACTCTGACAATGATCGTATACGATCACTAGTTCACCTCTTTGATGATACCATCGTAAGTTGGTACCATCATATGATGGTGGTGAACCCATAATGCATGAATTCTATGTTGGGATCAAGTACACTCTACTTCGCATCACCAATTTCATCATGATAACTACACTAGGGGAACAATCTACTATAGCAAAGTACGAGCACCTAAACCCCATATAGAAGCTTGTGAATCCATGTGGAGAGCTGAAGAGTCTTTCTTGCCTGAGTACCTATGGGTACATGCTTTATATGTAACTTCATGAACCTAGGCAAGAGCATGGTATGTTCATGAAGAATGACATATGGGCACCCATTTTAGGCATCTATTCAAATAAATCATGAACTCAACACTATCTTATTCTTCTCTTAGAGTGGATTTGTGGCTCACTATCCAAGCCATGTGCGAGGAAGTTACTAGTGACCCTAGTCCTATTGAATATCACTTGAGATATATCCATGATGTCAAATAATAAGGGATATTCCTCTTCAATGATCCATCTATAGAACCCATTGGCATGTCAGATCCTATCTTCTAACAAGAATGTCATGAAGCGAAACACCCGAGGAAGTAAAAACTAGTATTTCAGGTAGATGAAGGTGAAGGGTCCAACCCACCTAATCCATTAGCAAATAATTTGGAGGTTCCTACAGATTATGGATCATGAAATATTCATGATACTAGGCCTAATAACCCTTACTTCAAACCAATTCAAACTATCAAGTGTAACATCAATATACAAAATGAGCCAAAAATAACTACTATCAACAATTACTGGACTGATACAAAAATTTTAAAGATATTTGAGTTATTAAAAGAAAACCAAGATGACTTCCCAAGAAGTTATAGTGAGATGAAAGGTGTTCATCCATATCTAGGCAAAATGCATATCAATCTGGTTGATGGTGCTCGACTAATCAAGAAAAGGCCATATAGGATGAATCCAAATCTACAACACGTGTAAAGGAATAAATTAACAGTATGTTGCACACTAGAGTGATCACCCCCATCGATGAATCCTATTGGGTCAGTCCAATGGTCATAAGTATAAATAAAGATGGATGAATTAGAATTTGTGTTTATTACAGGGTACTTAACACATCTTGCAGCATTGATCCCTTCCCAACACCATTCACAGTGGAAATACCTGATGGCATCGATAGGTATGAAATTTATACTTTATTGTTCCCAAAATTAGCTACACTCATTTTATGGATAACCCCTATGAAACTTGTCCATTTCATAATCTATACTCTAAGTTTGTCATTTGAGACAAGTTTCTCTTGACTCAAGTGAAGTTGACTGACATCTTGTGAAAGTTTACAACAATCCCTCATCACCGTTTATCAATAATTGTGAAACCCATTGTAGTCTGATCTGATCAAAATGTCAATTTTGATCATTTTTAAGGTGTTAGCCTAATGTCATTCTTTCCATGCAAAAGTGGAAAAAATCACCGCTCTTGCATGTTTTCACTTTTTTCATGCAAAATCAACAAAAATTGCCGCTCTTGCATGTTTTCATTTTTCCATGCACTAGCAGCAATTTTTGCCACTTTTACAATTTTTTCATTTTTCACCTCTTTATGCATCAGTGCCAAATTTTGTCGCTAGTGCATCTCTCTCTTGTCCTATGTATGGGTGGCACTTTTTGCCGCCAATGCATGACTTTCCCTGTCCAATGTGAGAGTAGCAATTTTTGCCACCCAAGCAGAGATTTTGGAAAAATCTTGAAATTCACATGGCATTTATGGCCGCACGCACTAAGTTGGTAAAAATAATTTTGAGGCATTTAAATTACCTTTTGATTGTCATTTTGATCATTTCAAGTTTCCTGAGACTCCTCCCTGTAATCATTCAACTATGCAAGTGAGCAAGATTACGAATTCACCAACTACCAAGCTTAGGACTTCGAGATTGTCGGGTGAGTTTTGGTTTTTATTTTTAACTTATAGGTTTCTATTTTTTTATTTTTATTTTCTTTTAAGTTGGTATTTTATTTTTATTTGGTTTTTCTTTTTCAAGTTCCTCCCTCATTTTATAGATTTACCCTAGTGAGCCTAGTTAGCGGCTAAGTCCGCCAACCCTCCTTTTGTGCCATAGGTTTTTGTTGCGTGTCATCAGTGAAATTAGCCATTCAAACATTAGAACTATGATTTTTTAACCATTTGCTATGTTGGCATTTTTCACCACTTGCAAGTTATAGACTTCATTTCTAACAGTGTAAAAGCGACCAATTTTACCACTGAAGCATTCCTACATTTCTTGAATGGGTGACGAATTTTGCCGCTATGACATCTGAACAAATTTCTTGCTTTATGCCTGGTCAACATTTTTTGTTTCCCCTACACATTAAATATATGCAAGGGTGGCAATTTTTGCCACCCATGCAAATTGAAGTTTCCCTTGTCTGTAACATCAACATTTTTTGCCGCTTCCACATGCAAATGACATGCTTTGGAGGTAAATTTTGCCACCTTTACATAAATACAATTTTCTCCTCCTATAAGGGTGGTAATTTTTACCATCGAAGCAAAAGGCAAACACCCCCATATCCAGGGGCTGTGATTTTTGCCACCTATGCAAACATCCTCTAAAATTTCATAACTCTAGGATATTTTCAATTTTGCCCTTCTAAGCCCGCCTTCCTCCAACTTTTCAACCTACTTGCACTTTAGCCCTTTTAGGTGCATCCCCATGGTTATGATCATCGACATGCAATTTTATCATATTTACAGTAATTCCCCTAATTACATGATCATGACTTTTTATTGCAGTTTCTTATGTGAATCCTTCTTCATCGACATCTTTTTGATTAAAGTCCTTTTAGATGACCGAGTTTTCTCCAAAAAAGTCAAAGGCAATGAAGTATAAATACCAAGGTGTTTTTCTAATAACCTCAGTTACTTCTAATGTTGACAACATTAAAGATACATAGATCAGTTATGTGGACATGGCTGAGTTCATGGAAAGAACTATGTCAAGCAATCCCAGCCACGAAATGAAGAAGATAATTGACAACAATATTCATTTGGTATCTTCTTTCCCTGTAGCGGCTCACAACACATAATTTGTTCTCCAATGTGCTCAGTTCTATAATAAGGATACTAGGGCTGTATTGGACGCTAGTGGCAATGTGATAATTAGATTGGATCCCAATTTCATTGATAAAGTGTTCATGTTCCCTTCTACTACAGAAGTGATAAAGCTTGATTTTGTTGAAGCACAAAGAGAATATGACAACGATCTTAAAAACGAAGAAGGTAATCAACAATAAAAGGATAAAGACTCTAAGGGCAAATTTATCAAGGTGGCCATGGAGTTTTCCAAGAAGTGACTTTACCAAAGAAGTTGGTGATCTAGTAACTCTTCTCAGCATGATAAGAGGTTTGCCCTCTTCCTCACAGTTTGATGAATGGATGCATCCCTTCATCAAGATAATTCTCCAAGGAAAAACAAGTCATCTTTTGGGGAGAATAAGTCAACAATGCCTTACATGAGAAATTGATTAAGGTATCCACTACCTTCAAATTCTATATGACTTCTTACCTGGTCTATATTGCAGCTTCAATGAGAATCTTTCTAGGTTTAACATCAGAAGGAGATAGGAGAATAACCCCAGTATATCAATACTAATCTCAATTAACATTGAAGGGTTTTATTCATCATTTTAGGAGGGTAAATGATGCTTTCTTTGCAACATTTGTGTGTCTTTTTTATCCTCAATTAGAACAAAGAAGAGTGTCAGATGAGGCCTGGACAGTTGTGAATGATTTTGGATGTATGTTCTTACAATTTCCTTCTTTCTCATACGTAAGGGTTGGCTTTTTCCAAAGTTATCCTTATATGCTTCCAAGATTCCCCTTAGACAAATTGGTCTCAATGGAAATATATAGACAAATGATCAGCGTGCATAATAAAAAGATGGAACTCAAGAAGCCCGATTTTAGGTTCCTAATTGAAATTGGCAAGTTTTCAGTGTTAACCGTTGGAAAGGCTAGATCCATGGAAACTGAAATGCAACTCGTGACTTTGAAGCAATTCAAAAGAAGACCAAATTTTGATTACAGAGGTGTGAAAGATGTAATCAGGAGGAAAACCCAATTTCATGAACCTATGATTGAGGATGTTTGGGTAGATTTGAGAACAATGGAAGACGTCAGGAAAATGGACAACAGTAGGTTATCTCTTGAGCAGTTTGAATATCTGGGACTTGCTGATATCCCTGAAAACATGGTGGATGATGGTGATTTGATTAATGATAGATATAATACTTAACAGATTGCCAATGCCCTTTTTCCTCCAATCTAGTGGTCACAAAAAGAGTTGACTTCCTTGAGGAAAATATTTGAACCTATATTGGCAAACACCAATAATTAATTAGAAAATAAAGGAATTACTTTGAAAGAATTCATCATAGGTTTAGAAGCTAAATTTCAAGAGGAAACAAGAAGAAAAGCAAAAAATAGGATGAAGAACAAAAGTGATGTCCCTTCTTCTTCCAGGCCACATAGGCCTGAGATCATATTTGTGATGAAGAAGTTAAAAGTTATGGAAAAAGAGTCAAAAATAGAAGATATGGGAGTTGAGAAACAAGGCACTGAAGAACCAATGATGGAACAGATGGAGATTGATGATAGGCCTACAGATCAATCAGAGAAGAAAACTTTGTTTCTACAAGGGAATGTGCAACAAGAAATAAGAATCTCTTCTTTCTCGCTTAACACATCTATTGCAACTCCTTCACCTATTTCTCTGACTAGTGTTTCCTTTTCTGGATCACCCTCTCCTTCCAAAACAATTTTTGACAACCCTCAAAGCACTTTTGAAGTTATTCTTCATTCTTCAGAGTCAATTCCCAGTTTGTCATCCCCATCTTTTGATATTGAACATAGTTCTACTTTTGATCACTCAACAAAAGGTGTAGTTTTTACTAATACTCCACCTATTATTTCCACTACCTGTGTGAGTGCAACTTCAATAATGCCAACAATGGAGATTGATCCTAATGTAAGTACTCATGTGCTCCCACCATGGTTATCAACATATACACCAAAAAGGAAGAACCAAACCATCTCTCTAGATGACTTTGATTTCAATAAAATGGTGCCAATAAAAGTAAAGGCCCCAAAGAAGCCAAGGATTCTTCCAAAAATGATTGGGGATAAGGGACACAAATTTTTGGAAATTGCAAGACCTCTATAGGATGCAACCATTAAATTTTTTGGTGTAAGTGATTACTCTATCTCTAGAGTTGAATTAGGTAAGATATCTCATGAGAGTGTCAAGAGTGATATGCATTTAGCCATGAACATCTTGATTCAGAAATTGGAGAAAGAGAAAGAAATGATCACTACAAAGCAATAATGGAACAATTAACTGCAGTGGTAAGGAGAATTACTTTCACTCTAGAAATAGTAACTCCTGAGGCCATTTCCATAGAAGACCCCTTTATTCAGAAAGTAGAAAATACCTATCTCAAAGGAAAAGTGCTTGAAGAGTACCTGGATAAGATGCATGCACAAGGAGTTTCCTTACTCATAGAGTTATTTGAGAAGACATATAAAATGAGAAAAATAAGAGCAGAACTTGATGATCTCATTAATGTTATTTCTCAAGATATTAGAATCATAGAAAATTATCTTGACAAATGGATGGATATAAGGAAACTAAAAATAAGCACTCTAATATCAATCGGTGTCATTACTGATAGAGACTCTTACACTGAAACTAAAGAGGCATTGACATATAGGAGTCAGGTGCTTAAGGAGTTGCCCAATGACCTCGAATCTTCATGAAAACTTAGTAAACAAAATGATGTCAGTCTTTTTCACAAATTGGAGGAGCTACCTTGCAAACTTACATCATAAGATAACCAATTTCTTTCAGCAGAAGAAATGATTCAGGAATTTCAAGGTATGTTCCAGAAAGAATTTGAAGATAAGGCATTTTCAATAGCCTCTGTGGACAATATTCTGGATAATCAGTTAACTCTAGATAATCTAAAAACCAGGATAACTAGTCATGCAAAATTAGTCACAGTAGTAAGAGATGCCATAGTCAAAGCTGAGATGATTTTCAAGAACACTGTTAGTCCAGACAGTATCGGGATGTAAGCAGCTATCACTATGTACGATGCTCACATGAAGAAAGATGGGATACAAATTGAAACTATTTTTCCTTGGTTTAATTTCAACTTTTCAGATGTACTTTTGTAACCACTTTGGACATTTTTACATGTAATTTTTTCATATGTAATTACATGTAAAAATATAAGAAATCCTAGGTCAAAAAGGACTCTTATCTTTGACTCGGTCAAAATAATTAGGTATTTTCTAAAAACCCTCAAGGCCTCTCCCTATAAATAAAGTGGGCCTCTATTGTAAATATATCTTTTAGTTATTGGAAGCAAAAGTCTGCCAAAATTGAAATGCCTTTTAAGACTTTGAGCTCAGATTGTAAATCATATTTTATCAAGTGAATGAGAAAGCATGTGACTTTTCAAACTTTGTATTGGAATAACTTGTGTTGTGTAGGAAATTGTTCTTATGTCCTTTTCCTAATACAATCTTATCTATTTGATTAAATAAGTATAGTGAGTGAAAATAATCTGGAAGATGTTTTGAAGTTGATTATGGAGACTTTGTGCTACTATAATTGTCTTCAGTTTGTGTTTTATTGTTTTAGAATGAAAGATATTGGAAAGACTTTGAACTACTTGTATCTTTTGTGATTATACACTTTGTTGTAGTTTTTGGTGAAGACTTTAGGCTGCACCCCACTCTACTGTGATATAAGTTATAAATCAGCAAGAGGAGCAATGATAGGCTTTGTACTCTCGTGGGTTTCTTGTGAATTCGGTTAATATCAAGAAAGTTTTTCCTTTAATTTGAAAACATCATTTCTGAAAAAAGAGAAATGAATGATATGATCTCACCCCTGAATTAATATTTAGTTTAGATTAAGTTTGTGATAGTTTATAGGGAACCTCCCCTTGCTGAGAGGAGAGATTTATCTCATTACACTGTGGTTGATATAATTATTTTGTCCTCAGTTAGTTGATGACAAAATATTCACCCAAAATACTTTCATCAATGGATTCTCGAGGTTCATCAGGGCCAAATCACTGGGGAGGATCAACCTAAGACTATATTTTCCACCTAATGGGGATATTTTACATAAACTATCATGCCATTTGGGTTCAATAATGCACCTACTATGTTTTCACGTATAAGCATTGAGGCTTTTAAATATTTCATCCATAAATTTCTTCAAGTATACCTAGATGACTGAAAAGTCTATGGCTTTATCAAGGACCATTGTTCCAATCTATGACACATGTTTGAGTGTTGTAGAGTCCTAAAAATATAATTGAATCTAAATAAGTGTCTTTTTACTACACCTTTTAGTGTTATTCTAGGACATATTATTTGCAAGGATGGACTTTTGGTAGACCCAATAAAAATATCTATCTTTTTTTACCTCCCAATGCCAAAATCTTGGCGTACAGTTCATGCCTTTCTAGGACATATAGGTTATTATAGGAAATTAATTCGTAGCTATGCAAATATTATCGTGCCTCTAAAAGAACTTTTAAAACATAAAGAGCACTTCATGTGGACTTGATCCTACTAAAAATCCTTTAAGGCCTTAAAGGATAAGTTAGATACTGCTCCAATACTATAGTTCTCTGATTGGACAAAACCATTCCATGTCCATGTTGATGCTTTTGAAATGGTAGTTGGTGCAATACTTACACAACCAGGTGAAGACCACCTTGATCACCCAATCTATTTTGATACTAGGAAACTTACTCCAGTTGAATGGAATTACACTACCACCGAGCGCGAAGCACTGTCAATGGTTTATACTCTATTATAATTTTGATAATACTTGTTGGCAACTCATTTTATATTTTATATACATCATGGAGCCTTAAAGTATCTAGTGAATAAATCTATGTTGTATGGATGCATCTGTCATTGGATAGTGTTGTTTCAAGAATTTCAATTCTTTGTCATGGTCAAACAAATAAAAAGTAATTATGGCCCTGACCATCTTTCTTGAATTGATTCTAGAGAACCACTATGCGCTATTGTAGATGACTTACCTAATGTTCAACTATTTCATGTTTCCTGTGTACTTGAGGAGTTGGAAGATATTATAGCTTTTCTAACTACTCGTTCAATGATCGACTATCTGACTCTTCAGGCTAAGAAACAACTTATGGTTTGCACTGCACCTTTTCAACTCATGGGAGGGGACCTCTAAAAGCTTGGCCATGATGAAATTCTTTGGTGCTATGTTATGAAACATGAGCGCTCTAAAGTACTGAAAGAAGTTTATGAGGAAATTTTTTGTGGACACTATACTAGAGAGGCTACTGTGCATAAGGTTCTGCAAGCCGAATTATGGTAGCCTACCATTTTTCAAAATGCTAAGATATATGTTAGGAAGTGTAATATTTTTCAGTGCATAAGAAAACCAAATCATCGGGATGTCATGACTCTATGTCTAATTCTATCTCAAGAACCATTTGAAAAGGGGATCATTGATTTTGTCGATACAATCAATCTAGGTGGGCAACAAATAGGTTCTCATTATATAATTATAGTAACTGATTATCTCATGCACTCGACTAAAGTTGTGCCAATGTAGGATTGTATTATTTTTACTATGGCATGCTTCATTTGGGAGCATATCATAACCCAATTTAGATGCCCACTAAGTTTTAATACTGATAACGACATCGATTTCATCAATAAAACTATTTGCATCCTACTTGCTGAGTTCATGATTACTCATCACAAAACAACATAGTATAACCCCTAGGCCAATGAAACTATCAAGGCATTTTCTAAAATCTTAGGCACAAAACTTAAAAAAATTTGTAATATTGGCCAAACTGACTGTGATGATAGAGTATCTATGTACTTTGGGCTTATCGAACAACATATAAGTGCATGAACAAGAACACATTGTTCAATTTGGTATATGGCAAAGAGGTAGTTCTACCAGTTGAATTATTGGTACCATCTCTTTGTATTATGCACATTGGATAATATATGAGGAGTCATATTTGAAAATGCACTTGGATACTATGTTGTGGCTAGATGAATCCCATTTCCCTTCTCATTGGAGTCAAGATGTGGAGAAACGCAAACAAAAAGCATGACATGATCAACACATCAATCATAAAACATTTACCCCTGAGATGAAAGTCTTGCTCTGTGAATATAAATTTGTGCACCATTCTAGAAAACTTATAATTCACTGGGATGGTCCTTTTGTAATTAATAACATTCGACCTACCGATGCTTAACGATTATAAAGGTTAGACAACCAATTTCTTCTTGGGCATAATAATGGAAGATGACTACGGTCTTATTTCACCTCTAAATAGTTTAGATTTTGTAACAATAAGGCTCATGTCATTAGTTTAAGATTTATTATTTTTAATAAAAGTGTTTCCTTTGTTTCATGCAGCATTTATTTCATAGAGAGCAGTTTAAATTTTGTACTTGTACTTTTTTGGAAGACCATGACACAATTTCAGTGTGGGATAAAAGGTATTTATACTCATGTTTAAGGATGCGCGCACAACTTATGGCACACAAGTTACTTAAGGCATGCAAGTTAAAATCCCAAAGACAAGATATTCTTGCCAAATAGTTTGAAAATTTAAAATAAACAGAACAACTATCTTCCACTCTAAAGAAAAACACATGACACAATTATCTTCCACATCATAGAAAAGCATGGGACATGACGTATCATTAATGTGAAATAAATAGTGGTTACTAGAAAAGTGCCAACATCATAACAAGACAATACCGTTAAATGCATTTATGGTAAGAAATAATGGTAGAAGAACGGTGGCCGTTACAAGTGTATTAATAATGATAAATGATGAACAAAAGGAAAGGGGGTAGTAAATGTGGGTTACCCCCTAGAGCGTATAAAAGGACAAATAAGCTCATTTTTACATTTTACCTTTGCTTCCATTTGAGTTTATAGAGCTGAAGAACAAATTAAGCCAAAGTGATTCTAGAGCAGGTAAACAACATTGAAATTCTATAAATAACTATTTAGCTAAGAATCAAGCACATAGTGGACTCTAAAACATGACCACTACAAAAAGAACTGATAGTTGCATGTTGTAGAGGTAGACGTCTACCATTCGAGGGCAGTAAAACAAGAAAATCCAAAGTCATCTGCATGACAATCATGCATTCTTTTGGGAATGTTGGATAGCCATGCCTCAACCTTGGAGCTCCTCGGAGGGTGATGTGGCATAAGAAAAAGGCTTTAATAATAGATCCATTGCCGATTATTCCAAAGGAAAAATAAGTACTTGGGCGAAGCAACATTAATCAGGGAAGAGATGCCTAAAGAACAAGCACAACACATCAAAGGAGAAGAGGTTAGGATGGTGTGCCAAGCAAAGAAGGCACAATCATCTCCACGTCCACCATTAATGATAAAGGAAATATAGTACCCAGAGATGCTGATGCACATGGAAAACCGGGTCTCAAAATCACCCTTTTGCACCATTTTTATTATAATCACCATCAACTTGGGAATGAGGTTGAGTTACAAAATGATTACCGGGTTGAGGGCCAGAACACAAAAAGCCAATTGGTGTGTGACCTCAAAATTTTCAATGCTTTAGACATTGCAGGTTTGTTTCAACTATTTAACCTTCCATACTTTGTAAAGCCTATGGAAGTAGTTAAGTTTCTACTCTATCTCATCCACGGGAACTACCTCTACTTTGTTAGGCACAACTTTAAAATGACACCTAAAAGGATAAGTAAAGTGTCAGGGCTCTAGTGCTCCAAAATGGATGTAGAGTTTGACATCCAAGACTAAGTGGAGATTAAAAAAACAACAATGATGCCAAGGTACCGAAAGTAGGGCCACACCATGTATATTAAGAACCTACAAGATCCTACCCTCCGGGTGGTAGTGTGCATCATAATGACCAATATCAACAACATCGATCGCTGGAAAGAGGTGGATATGTCTCACCTCTACATCATTCACCAGGTAACTGAGGGATTGAGGTATAATTGGGTAATGTATTTTATCGATGAGAATGTAGAGAATGTGGATAAGACCCATCAGATACCCAATCATAGGTTCTCATGGGGGGTATTTTTGTTATTGATGGTGTTTGAATGGATCGATGCACTTGAATACACCATGAAAGAACTGAAGTGGGCATATCCACCCAAATAGTCCCCTACCGAGAACTATAAGGTGTTCACATGCCCCAAACACATCACCCACACAAAAAACAAGATGAAATCTTGGCTCAATGGACTGAAGGAAGCATTTGGTAATGAATGGTGCATTCTAAAAGACTTGCCCATCCAAGTTTTTGAGCAAGATCAATTCATTGTGAGTTAACATTTTTCTTTGGAATGCAACAATATGGTCCCCTGTAGAGAACACTCTACACGGTTGAACCTACCATATGCCTTTTTAACACGGTAATTTGTCAACTACATAAACCATATTTTTTATGCATAACCTCTTGCTTGGAAGTAAACTAAATCGACTTGGAGATTCACACTATTTGAAAGATGTATGTCTATCCTGGCAAGAAGGTCTACCAAGAGAAGTAAAGACTAACCAGACCGATATCAATGTGAAACAGATATTAGTGGGAGAATAGGTGCATAATATGTTCTATAAACTACAACCCAAGAAGAAGACTTCAAAGGGCATGAAGAAGACTCAAGAGAAACTTCCACCAACAACACAAGTGGTGAAGAAGAAGCAGGTTGGGCACGATGTTAGAACAAGTTCACAACAGGATCCACTGAAATCGTAGTGGACTACCCAAGTGCCACCTTCTAAACCTTCTCCTCCTAGACCTTCACTACCTAAACCTTATCCACCCAGAACTTCATGTTCATAGGTTCCTCCACCCCTACTGTCACCTCTATACATTCTTCCACCCTCAACTTCACCTCTAAGAACTTCACCACCAAGGATTTGACCATTAGGGGATGTTTCATGAAAAATGCCAAAGAAATAACTAGTGTAAGAAGAACTTGCAAGCCAAAAGGAAGAGGTAGAGGATTCTGATTCCAATAAGACACACTCTTTGGTGCAAGAGGAGGACAACACCTTTGATGACTCACCACTAGACATTGGGGGTCCATTTGACAAAGAGGGGGATGGTGATGATACTCAGTAGATAAATAGAATGGATGTCAACATAGAGGTCAAGCTTATAGAGCATGACCCAAACAAACGAAAGGAGCTTGTCGGTTCTGAGGGAGAACCACCCTTAATTCATGCATCCACAAATCTATGAGCTCAATACCAAACCAAAAAACTAGATAAGATGCTCTATCCTTGGTTGTACTTCCTCCCCCAAGATGTAACCATTGACAAAAGACAATAAATGTCTTTCCTTTTAGACATGTATAATGAGGAGTGCCATTTTGAGCTCCCTTTAGATAGCATCCTCTTAGATTTTTAAGCTCCAACGCTACCAACCCCACTATGGGTTCATCCCCATAAGATCACCCCTTTACAAGCCAACACTACATTTTTTAAAATGGCTTTTGAAGTATACTTTCAGATTCTAATATGTGTGACACATAGAAAAAACATGGCCAGGTAGTGGCTATGTA
This sequence comes from Torreya grandis, assembly GCA_037957365.1. Classification (NCBI taxonomy): domain Eukaryota; kingdom Viridiplantae; phylum Streptophyta; class Pinopsida; order Cupressales; family Taxaceae; genus Torreya; species Torreya grandis. Next base: position 2,466,970 of record JARHVA010000319.1, on the reverse strand, counting down.
TGAAAAAGAGGTCACCGCTAGGAAGGCACTCGAAGAAGAAATGGTTATATTGAAACATCAAATAAAGGAGGCCACTTAGGCCAAGGTAAAACTTTAAATTTATGTAAATCAATTTTGGGTGAAGAATCGACATTAGTGGATGGAGTGCCTCTAGATGGGGATGTTGTAAATAAATTGGAGACCCTGGAGAATCTCCTATTGAAGCACTACAAGGAAAAACCTACACCAAGGGATGAGGCATTAGTGTTAGCAGAGCATTTGACTAAAACTGTAGAGGTGTGTAAGCATGCCTTTGAAAGAGTTAAGGAAGTAATTCTCATCTTGGATGAGATTTTTGAGAGATTGGCATGACTTGATAAAATCTTAGAGGCTCGACTCCATACAGAGGAATCACAGAGGCAACAATTAGTAGATGTTACCCTCTTAGTAAAGGATCACACTAAGCGTGCAAAGGCATTCAGGGATGTTGAATCTATGGAAGAGAAAATAAATGTGCATCAACAACAACTGAATGCTAGTTTTGTAACTCTTCAAAGATAGGTTGTCAATGAGGTCTTGACATTAGAAGTTTAGAAGGATGTCAGCACATCTTTGGATGAAATGGTCAAAAAGGCTAATGAGAATTCTAAACAACCTGAGGAGATGAAGAAATCCAAGATGGTTGTTGAAGAAATAACATCAAAGCTGCTTGACACATTATCACATTAAGACAATGTCAAAAACCAGATTAAACAAATGGGGCTTGAATTTTTGGCGAAGGCCGCAATCGAGACTTAATCTAGGATAGACTAGGAGTGTAGTTTGGGGTGATGTTAGACCCCAATTTTTAACTAAGTATTTTGGTATTTTGGCATGGAATCAACATGGTATGAAAGGAGCATAGTACATAAAGACTATGGTACGAAACTAATGTTGTTCAAAAGGACCGTTGCATGGAGCCAATTAGGCATGAAAAGACAAAGGCATGAAAGCACTAGTGTAAGAAGATTTAGTCAAAAATGACATATAACTACAAGGAACTTGAGATCATAGGACTAAAAATAATAGCAAAAGACTTATGGAGTTCATGGGAAGTGGGAGACAATTAGGAGTGATTCTCAAGGGCCATCCAAACCTTATCCATCAATGGTTTTGCACTAGCTTGTAAAGAGGATGACACATGGTAGCAAGGATCTAGCATAAAACAAGTATATAGAGGGTACAAAGGCCTAGGTCCTTAGGACAGAAAATAATTGATCAACTACCATGACTCTCAATCCATAGAGAGTTCATTGGCCATTCACTCATGTCATTTATTATGTAAATACTTGGTTAGGGAAAAATAAGTATAAATACCCTTATATGAAATCATTGTAAAGTGACAGAGACTGGATATCATTTTATTGAAATATAATATAGAGTTACGGATATTACAGTTAGTTTTAATGTTCACGTTTCAATTAATTGATAATATGCATATGTTGGTAGGTTTGCATTGAGTAACTTCTAGTTGTAACTCATTATGAGATTTATACAACTTTTATTTTTAGAATTTGCATAACAACCTTTGAACTCCATGTCATTTATCTCCATAATTATGGTTGTTGAGATTAATGAGATAAGGATCAAAGTAGTGTATTTATTTTTAAAAGTAACTTCTAAATAGATATAAGTTTGAACTTAGGTATATGACTGGTATGTTACTATGTAACATAACCCACGGGAATCGATCTCTTGCTGTACACTTCGTTAAGCGCACAAGACCACAGTCTAGCGTGAAGGGCCAACACACTTGCTCACTGGGGCTACACTTTAGTAATTAAAACATTATTAAAGATTAAAAACCAAATAACCTCATTAATATTGAATAAATTGATAAGTTACACTAGATTCTAAGATTTTAAGAATTTTTAAAGGTTAAAATAAAAGATATTCTAGTTACAATTTGGAAACCCCGAGTTGACCTTATATAGGACCGTGTAAGGCCAAGAGACTATAAAATTAGATAGGATTTTTTTAAAACACTTCACTCACATTTGAGACCTATTTAAGGTCTATTTATGTTATTTTCAACTCCTCGAAAAGGTTATAAGCCTTGATTTACCACCAAACGTCCATCCAAGGCATATTTACAAAGTTTTATGCTAATATAGGTAGATTTTGAGACTTTTGCTACCATTCTGATCCTTAAAACATTATCTACTCATTCTAGAGCTACCATTCATACCTATACACCTTAAATTTCATGTTTCAAAACTTCTCCTTCATTTCTAGGTCTCCAAAACTACTAAAATCTTACTTGATAGTTTTCTTTTGACAAGAACAACAAGGTTTTTTAAGATAAACAATCCTATAATTCCTATTACTCACTCCTTAAACCTCTAAATAACTTATAACCTTATCTAATAGTTTATCTACATCATCTTCTAGACCTCCTCTAAATTTGAGAGCATTTGACTAGATAAATCATAAGATATAAGGCTTTTAGAATGGCTTAGGGTTTAATGGCAACCTATAGGTTGAGATCACCTAAAAAGGTCTTATTTGATGTTGGAAATGTTGACCAAATTTACCCACAGGCAAAATTTTCGTCTCTCTCTTCCCTTGCTATTCAATGCCAGTCATTTTTTAGGTTACCCAGGTTCAAGTGGTTCAGCGACCTTTGGTTCAAAGGTCCATCTTCAAGATCAACATCTCGATTCATCAATGGTTGAACCATTGAACCGTTGAACCATTTTTTGGTTCAACGTGTTTGGTTTAATGGGTTCGATTCAATGCAAGAAGTTCTTCAGCCTTGGTTCACTAGTCCATCGATGCGCAATGGTTAAACCCTTGAACTATTGAACCATTTTTGGTTCAACGGCTTGGTTCAAGGGTATGCCCTTAGCCGAAGGGGAGTCTCCAAGTTCAAAATGCCCTAGTGGAGGGCCGGTGCTTCAAAAGAAAAGGACCTGGGTAAGTTTAGTTCAAAGTTCAAAGTTCAATTTTTTAAATAGACTAAGTCCCGAATTCCTTCAAACTTTTTGCCCAAAGGAATTCATTCGGACAAAAAGTCTAAAGGAATTCAGATGCAGTCCAAAGTCAAAGCGGAGGGTAGACAAAATTTATGTAGACTTTTTGTTCGCAAGAAAATGTCTACAGATAAAAGTTTGTCAAAAATACACGAAGTAAGCAAGACACAGGGAAAATGTCTGCGGGAGCCCATGGTGCAATCAAGAGTACAAAGTGACTCGTCGAAGGACCCCGAAGGGTAGGTGCCCTTGCAGGGGACTTCCAACCAAGTACAAAAGGGACATTTCTGAAGGCCGAAGGGTCACCTTCCCTGCAAGAAGGTGACATAGACTGAGAAAGAATGATCATGGAGGGCCAAGGAGGATAAGCCATAGAAGAAGCCATATGGACCCGATGACATTGTGACAAGGACGATGACGTCCCAGAAGATGTCAAGTTTAACAGAACAAGTTAGCCATTGGTTTTCAAACCAATGACGGCCATACGAACATCAAAGTTAGTGAAATGAAATGGCCATTTGTTTTCAACGAAGAGAGAGCTAACCAAGGGGCCAAAATGCAGTGACCCACCAGAATGTTCGCTCTCGAGGGCCGAAGGAGCTAGATAGAGACAAAATTGAGAAAAGACAAGGAGACAAGCATGAAATGAGCAAGCAGTTAGTCCAGGTGGTGCCAATTTGAGAAGTGATTCCAGCAAGTGAAATAGTTCTTGTGAATTAATCACGAGAGGACACAAACAACTAGTAAAGCAATTAGTTTCTCTATTTTACATTTAATGGGTGGACAAACTGTCTATTGACCTTGAAAAGGTAGGCTTCAAACAGACAAAGCGCACGGCTCATTAATGTTTTGAGCAACTTGTTCTTCCCAATTAAGGGATGCAATGGCCACTTGTAAACAAGGAACGCTAAATGGGCCTCCTTGCTTCTCATATATATTGTGAACTTGTCATTTGAAAAGGATCTTTCACATTTTACAAGGCGTAGCCTTGCTAAATTTTCCACCTGAATCAATAAGCATAGTTTTTTTTACCTCCTCTTGGATGGATATTATGTGTATGTCCTTAGTGTTAATTTGTGTTTAGTCATTGTCTTTTGATGCTCTCACAGGTTCAACACCAACACACCAGTTATCTACAAGGCACCATTTTCTACAGCTAGCAGGAGAAGAGCTCTATTTGGAAGTGTAGAACTGAGGAAGTTACATGCTGTGTGCATCTCACACCACCTTTGGTGAACCTCTTTTCTCTGTATTTTCATTCAAGCCTCCCTACCAGTTTCTTGCAGCCTGGTCCTTCTGCCAAGTGAGAAGTGTATGTATGCATTTGTCTGAATTTTAAGAGTGGATGTGTGAAGGTCAACTTATTTTGGTGCATCACCTCTTTAGAGTAGTTTGTTTGCATGTATCTTTCTCCCTTTTCACCCCTCCATTATATTTATCTATATATATATGTGTTTTACACTTGCTGGAACAAACATGATGCATCAAAGGGAGCTAGACCTTATTTAGAGACTCTCCCCTCCAGCTTCGTCAGTCCCACAGGCGAGAGGGGAGTTTCCATGTTGTGAGGAGAAGGCAGGAGCTCGACTTCCTGCCAAAGGGTGCATTTTTCCTACGTCAACAGTTTTGGCACGCCCGATGGGACACACAATTTGACAACTCAGTAAGGTTTCAGGATTGATGCTGGTCCTGTCACATCAATTTTAAGTTTTCCAGCATCTAGCGACTCCACTGGTAAGAGCTTTAGTTTTCAAATTAAGACCAGTTTCTTAACTTTCTATGCCTAAGGTCACCACAAGGTCTGCTTCAAAAGGGGTTCCTTTCAATTTCATTGAATTACCTTTAAACTCTGCTAAAAGACTACAATTTGAGAGGACCCATCCTTATCCAATAAGCAATCCTCCTAGACTTATTGTAAGAGACGCAGAAGAACCCTAATTACAACCAATCCTAGCCATGGCATTGCCTTTTGTGGCTTTTCATGGTGAGATCCCCCTAAATATCCCACGCTATGATCCAATTCTGGGAACAGCCCTAAAAATGTGCCTTTTTTGATGGAGAGGGACCCATTACAGTCATTGAGCATATTAGGAATATTGCTAATCTCTGCAATATTCACAATGTCACGGAGGAGAATATTGCCATTAGATTGCTAGAGTTGTCTCTCAAAGGCAAGGCTCTTGACTGGTATGGGACCTTGCCTGTAAATTTAATACATTCTTGGAATGAATTGCGCACTTAGTTGACATATCATTTTGGGTAAAAGAGTGATGGCCTCTTGATTGTTGAGCAGCTGACGACCATAAAGAGAGCTCCGCATGAGTATATGCAGGATTTCAACACGCGGTTTCAAAAGACTTGGGATAGAATTCCCATCCTGGTAAGGTCGACTCCCAGCTATGCTTTCTTGTACTATTTAAGAGCATTAAATAGTGATATTGTTGTGATGATCCAATCTATGGGAGGGCATATATTGCCTGATGCTTATGACATAGCCATAGCAAGCAAAAATTGCTTGGTTCAGGCAGGGAAAATAGCCCTTAGGCCTCACATGCCACTTTTTCCAAAAATGCTGGCTACCTCCAATTCAAATTATTGCTCCCACATTAGCCCCTCTACCTAGCAATGAGAAGCCAGTTGTTGTTCCATCCAATGAACTAAATGAAGTTAAGAGTCTGTTGCAGAGCATGTCAAATGAACTTGTAGCTCTCAAAAGGCAGCAGGCTCAAAGCAACAGACCAAATTAGGGATACCAACATTATGGTCAAGCTCCTAGACCCCCTTTTCAAGGCTATAATCAAGGGCAGGGTGAGCTCACTCAGACCAGGCCATTTCAAAATTACAACTCAGGCCCCCTTCGTCATCTAAAGTCATGATGCATATTCAGAACATTCTAGTATAGGAACAGCCAAGTTGTTTGACCATGGGATATGGTCAGGAATAGGCTGTTTACACAAATGAGATGATGAGTTATTTCTAGAATGCAGACAATCAGACAGCTGCTCATTCCCAGATTTTTGAGGCTCCAACTCAACCCAACACGAGTAGCAATCAGGCCCAGCTTGATTCCACTCTCATGAATCATATGGAAGGGGAATTTTATTTAGTGAATTATGTGGGCGTTGTAGATAATCAAGCTAATTGTGTTGTAGCCAACACGAGATTTAAGAGAAGGGCAATGGGAGAAGCCCAGGCTACCACTCAAGCGACAACAGCGCCTTCTCCATCACACTCAAATCAAAAGGCCCCAAATTTCAAACAGTCATTTGCACCTTCAGCCCCTCAGCCTGCAGTTTAGCTTGGAATCAACCCCAAAGAAAACTTGAAGGGAGGTAGTCCTTAAATCAATATAGTGGACCAGATGAAGACGCTGCATATGAACATCTCTTTATGGGATTCATTGTCTCTACCAGGACAAAAAGATGTATTGAAGAAGAAATTTCATGAGCTGGATCAACAAGCTATCCCAGCAAGCACTGATAATGTCTTAATGACAAATAGACAGCCTTCCACTTTAGGTCAGGTAAAGAAAGAAGGGAAAATTCCCCCTTTCTATGTATCCTTAGTCATTGGGGATTTCTTGGTACACAACTACATAATTGATAGTGGGGCTAGCACCTCAGTGATGCCCAAGTGCATAGCTAACAAGATGGGACTAAAATATGAAGAGATGAACAAAGGAGTCCTGTAGCTAGATGGGACACCTGCAAAAATAGTTGGGATTGTGAAGGGTTTAGGTTTGACATTGCATGCTTGCCCAACCTTCTCAATTCCCCATGATATAGTGGTAGTGGGTGTTCCCCCTTATTTTGCAATTTGCTTGTCCAGAGACTCCACATCAAAGATAGGTGGCTATCTAGCAGTGAATTGGTCATATTTGGTTTTTAGAACCAAGTACAGGACCAAGGTAAAAATTGAGTCTGACCCACTCTACAAGGACCATCTAGAACCATATTCACCCAAGGCAACCAACGTCAGTTACACCATTATCGACCCAAAAGAGTCACAAACAGACTAATCTCTGTCCTCTGCTCTTGAAGGAGTTGCAGACTTACTCTTGGATGAGTGGGGAAATGATAACTTTTAACATGATCCTTACAAGTTCATTGAGGAGGCAGACCTTGGAGTATATTGCATGCACGAAGAAGGCACCTTCATACCTAATATAATGAAGGCCAGCCAAGATGACCTTGGTCTATGGCAACTTTATTTTGACGGTTCTAGAAGTAGGCTGGGAGCTGGTGGTGGGGCGATGCTGGTCTCCCCTTCAAAGGATAGGTATTTTTTAGCTTTCCATTTCCATTTCTCTTTCACAAGTAATGTTGCAGAATATGAATCCCTTATCCATGGGCTAGAATGGGCAAGGAAAAGAGGGGTTAAGGAGTTGCAAGTTTTGGGAGACAGCGAACTAATTGTAAATCAGGTGAAAGGCCTGAATCTGACCAAGAATTCCTTGCTGAAGTCTTGCAAGCATAGGGTCTAGGACCTGGTAGAAGATTTCCTTACTTTCAATATCTCCTCCATTCCCAGAGAGCAGAACAAACAAGAAGACAGGTTGGCATCAATTGGCACTCAGCTTGATGTTTCAAGGGAAATAAGTCGAGACTATGGTTCACACCACTTGAAAGTGGTGGTTCGGCCCTCTGTCCCGAACGACATTGCAAATTGGCAAGTTTTCAAAAGCAACCAGTAAATAGCTTTCTTCCTATAGGAGGAAGCTGAGTTCGCAACACAGAATCAAGCGAAGTTGCAGCAACAATATAGCAATCAGATTGTTCAGTTAAAGAACAATAAACTCCCTAAAGGTTTGGTCACGCTTGAGATCATCTTCAATGGAGATGACTAATTGAGAAATGACAAGGCATGCATCACAACTAAAGAGGAGAATTACAAAGGGGTTGAGATCTTCAAGGACAAGTTGCTTGCGCTTGGAAAAGTCTGCATGACTCAAGAAAGGCGGGATTTCATTTTTCCGTGTCAGGAGTTCTTCGATGTTTTTGCATGGGATTACAGTGATATGAAAGGCTTCGACCCAAGGCTTGCCCAGCACACCATCAAATTAAAAGAAGGTGCCAGGTCAGTCACGCAAAAGCAAAGACCTATCAATCTGATAATTGAGCCCCTCATGTAGAGGGAACTGGCCAAGCTGATTGAGTCTAGAATTATATTTCCAATCAAACATTCCTCTTGGCTAGCCAACCTTGTTCCTGTTAGAAAGAAGAATGGGGAGATCAGGCTATGTGTCGACTTTAGAGACCTTAATAAAGTCTCTTTAAAAAACCATTATCCCCTCCCGAGCATGGAGCAAATCCTTTAGAAGGTAACAGGTAGTGAGCATTTCTCCCTCCTAGATGGTTATTCAGGGTATAATCAGATTCTGGTGCAAGGCTGTGACCAGCACAAAATGGCCTTCACCACTAAATGAGGAACATTTGCCTACAAGAAGATGCCATTCGGGATATCTAATGTTGGTGCTACCTTTCAATGAGACATGGACATGGCTTTTGGAGGCTTGATAAACAACAACATGCTGGTATACCTTGATGATGTGATGGTATTCTCCAAGGAAGCGAGCTGACACATAGAACACCTCAGGCAAATTTTTGAAAGGTATAGGGAATTCGGTATCTCTCTTAATCCAAAGAAATACATGTTTGTTGTTCATGAGGGGAAACTCCTTGGCCACATCATGTCTAATGAAGGCTTATCCATTGACCCCAAGAGAGTTCATTCTATCCTAGAGATGTCCCTACCAAAGCACAAGAAAGGCCTACAGAGTTTCTTTGGCAGGATAAATTTCATTCAGAGATTCATTCTGAATTTTGTTGAGATAGTCAAGCCCTTGACCTCTATGCTGAGGAAGGGTGAGGAGTTCAAGTGGACAACACAAAGAAAAGATATCTTTGAAGCCATCAAGCAGGCTATAACCTGGGCTCCTACGTTGATCAGCCCCACCTTCAACAGAGACTTCAACCTCTACACTTTCAACAATGAAGAGGTAATATCTGCCATGCTTACCAAAGAACATAGCGATGACCTCGAACAACCACTTGCTTTTTTCAGCCAAGGGTTAGAGGATTTCAAAGTCAGATACACATATGTAAAGAAGCAAGTCCTGGCAGTAGTGCGGAGCCTGAAGAAATTCAAGCATATGTTGTCTAACAGCAGGATTCACCTCATGGTCCCACATCCTGGCGTCAAGGATTTCTTGACCAATCGAGACTTAAATGAGAAAAGGGCGGGGTGGATCACCAAAGTGATGGAGTATGATGTAGACATCAAGATCACCAAGCTGGTGAGGGGAAGAGGCTTGTGAGAGCAACTTGTTGCAGACTTCAAGAAAAAAGGGGAAGACAACTTGCTAATTCACAATACAACCACCGCAGAGGAACCATCTGTCATAAAGGATTGGACATTGGACCTGAAGCATTTCCTTCTCACTGGCGAGTGCCCACAGGGTCTTGATAAGACTGACAGAAGGTATTTTAAACACCAGTCTCTCCCTTATGTCTTGGTAGATGAAGTATTATTTAAGAAGGATATCTCTGGGGTCCTTCTAAGATGCATTGATCCAAACCAGGCTGATAAGGTACTGGCTGAGTTCCATGATGGGCCAGCAGGCAATCATTTCATTCCTAGAGCTACTGTAGCAAGGATAATGAGAGCTGGCTATTTCTGGCCTACTCTTTTCAAAGACACCCATGCCTAGGTAAGAAAGTGCCAGAAGTGTGCACTATTTGATGGAAAACAACGGTTGGCTGCCATGCCTCTACAGCCTATTCAGGTGGAGCAACCATTCATGCAGTGGGGCCTGGATTTCATAGGGATGATCAATCCTCCTTCTAGTGTTAGACACAAGTGGGTCTTGACTGCCACAAACTATTTCACAAGATGGGTGGAGGCTGTTGCTCTAAAAGAGGCAAATGAAAGCACAGTCTTGGAGTTTTATGAGGACTTTGTAACAAGATTTGGGGTCCCAGCCACCATAATCTCAGATAACGCCTTGGCATTTCTGGGGACCAGGACAAGTGAATGGGCACTAAGGTATGGTATATATCTCAGCACTTCATCAAATTATTACCCGCAGGTAAATGGCCTGGCTGAGTCCACTAATAAAAATTTGATCAGAATCATAAAGAGGACCATGGAAGAAAATCAAAGGACTTGGCATGCCAAGCTAAAGACAGCTCTGTGGGTCGATCGAATCACTCCAAAAATAGCAATAAGAAACTCTCCATATACGCTCGTATATGGAAGGGAGGCTAGGCTTCCCATGTCACTTAAATTGCCAGCACTGGACCTCGCTCACCAGCGGCAATTAGAAGAAGGAAGTAGCATGGAGGTGAGGCTGTGCGAGCTGATGGAGCTCCAAGAGGTAAGAGACCGGGCTATGGCTTCTATGACCAGTCACCAACAACAAGTAAAAAGACAATTCGAAAGGAAATCTTCGTTAAAAGATTTCTCTGAAGGAGACATTATCTTAAAATGGGATGAGGACTGAGCCAAGCCTAGAAAGCATGCAAAATTTGACGCCTTATGGAGTGGTCCTTACATAATTACTCAGTGCAAGCAACATAATGCATACCAACTCTCCAAGTTGGATGGTGAAGAACTGCGTATCCCAGTTAATGGGATATATCTGAAGCATTGCCACTGAGTCTCTGTTCAGCTGTATATATTTTCTCTTGTTTTATTTCCTATTTTTCCTAAGTGTTGTTGCATAGGTAGTAGTTTTCTTAGTCTTGTGTGTGCTTTCATTTCCTTGGAGGTAGATATGCGTGACTGGTTCTAAGATTTATCAGAACTATTGCTGGTTTTCAAGGTTACCATCCGACTCCATGCCCAATGGATTTTCAAGGCAGCTGGTCTTTAAGCATAGCAGGCATGCTTCCCCTGGGAGTTGCCAATTTGTTGACCAATTTTGTCCACAGGCAAAATTTTGGTCTCCCTCTTCCCTTGCTATTCAATGCCAATCATTTTTCAAGTTACCCAGGTTCAAGTGGTTTAGCGACGTTTGGTTCAAAGGTCCATCTTCAAGTTTAACATCTCGATTCATCAATGGTTGAACCATTGAACTGTTGAACCATTTTTTGGTTCAACGAGTTCAGTTCAACGTAAGAAGTTCTTCGACCTTGGTTCACTAGTCCATCGGTACGCAATGGTTGAACCCTTAAACCGTTGAACCATTTTTGGTTCAACAGCTTGGTTCAAGGGTATGCCCTTAGCCGAAGGGGAGTCCCCAAGTTCAAAATGCCCTAGTGGAGGGCCGACGCTTCAAAAGAAAAGGACCCAAGTAAGTTAAGTTCAAAGTTCAATTTTTGAAATAGACTAAGTCCAAAATTTCTCCAGACTTTTTGCCCAAAGGAATTCCTTCAGACAAAAAGTCTGAAGGAATTCAGACGCAGTCCAAAGTCAAAGCGGAGGGCAGACATAATTTCTGTGGACTTTTTGTTCGTGGAAAAATGTCTGCAGACAAAAGTCTGTGAAAAATACACGAAGCAAGCAAGACCCGGGGAAAATGTCCGCAGGAGCCTGGGGCGCAATCCAGAGTACAAAGCGACTCGTCGAAGGACCCCAAAGGGTAGGTGCCCTTATGAGGGACTTCTAGCCAAGTATAAAAGGGACATTTTTGAAGGCCGAAGGGTCACCTTCCCTTTAGGAAGGTGACATAGACAGAGAAAGAATGCTCGCAGAGGGCTAAGGAGGATAAGCCTTAGAAGAAGCCATATGGACTCGATGACGTTGTGATGAGGACAATGACATCTTGAAAGACATCAAGTTTAACATAACAAGTTAGCCATTGGTTTTCAAACCAATGACGGCCATACGAACGTCAAAGTTAGCAAAATGAAATGGCCATTTGTTTTCAACTAAGAGAGAGCTAACCAAGGGGCCAGAATGCAGCGACCTGCCAGAATGTTCTATCCTGAGGGCCGAAGGAGCCAGATAGAGACAAAATTGAGAAAAGACAAGGAGACAAGCATGGAATGAGCAATCAGTCCAAGTGGCACCAATTTGAGAAGTGACTCCAACAGGTGAAACAGTTCTTGCGAATTAATCACGAGAGGACACAAATAGCTAGTAAAGCAACCGGTTTCTCCATTTTACATTTAATGGGTGGACAAACCGTGTATTGACCTTGAAAAGGTAGACTTCAAACAGACAAAGCGCACAGCTCATTAATGTTTTGAGCGACTTGTTCTTCCCAATGAAGGGATGCGATGGCCACTTGTAAACAAGGAACGCCAAATGGGCCTCCTTGCTTCTCATATATATTGTGAACTTGTCATTTGAAAAGGATCTTCCACATTTTACAAGGCGTAGCCTTGTTAAAATTTCCACTTGAATCAATAAACGTAGTTTTTTTACCTCCTCTTGGATGGATATTTTGTGTATGTCTTGAGTGTTAATTTGTGTTTAGTCATTGTCTTTTGATGCTCTCACAGGTTCAACACCAACACACCAGTTATCTATAAGGCGCCATTTTCTGCAGCTGGTAGGAGAAGAGCTCTATTTGGAAGTGTAGAACAAAGGAAGTTACTTGCAGTGTGCATCTCATAGCACCTTTGGTGAACCTCTTTTCTCTGTATTTTCATTCAAGCCTCCCTACCAGTTTCTTGCAGCCTGGTCCTTCTGCCAAGTGAGAAGTGTATGTATGCATTTGTCTAAATTTTAAGTGTGGATGTGTGAAGGTCAACTTATTTTGGTGCATCACCTCTTTAGAGTAGTTTGTTTGCCTTTATCTTTCTCCCTTTTCACCCCCCCCATTATATCTATCTATATATATGTGTTTTGCACTTGCTGGAACAAACATGATGCATCAAAGGGAGCTAGCCCTTATCTGGAGACTCTCCCGTCCAGCTTCGCCAGTCCCACAAGCGAGAGGGGAGTTTCCATGTTGTGAGGAGAAGGCAGGAGCTTGACTTCCTGTCAAAGGGTGCATTTTTCCTACGTCAACAAGAAACATTTTAAACCATCATTATTTTCCATAATGTCTATAATAACCCCTTAAAATTTTATCATTTTATGCTCGTTGAAGGTCTTTAACATCTCCCTCTTAATGAATTCAATGCATATCAGGGATTTCAAAGCTTTAGCAAGCTTATAGTGCCTAATTTTGGTTAGGATCCTCCTCCAAATTTAGTCACACATTGTAGGATGAGTGCTAGAGATGACCCATTAGCTCCTAAAAGTGAACAAATGAATGCTATAATAACGCTCAAGAGGATTTTTTCTAACTTGAGTGATCCAAAACTCAGAAGTTCTGGCTGATAAATATCACAATAACATAGAAATAACACAATAACAATGAATTCTCTGAGAAGAGATGTAGTATTACTCAAAATCGCAATATAGAAATATGCTTATCTCTGGGAAGAGATGTCTGTCTCACATTTCGGGTTACCTATTCTTTTATACACAATTTGAAAGCATGGGAAGGATGTGGAAGGTCACCAATCTCGAGGGAGATGAAGTGGTACGACTTCCAATATTTAAAACAATACATAATTCAAGAAATTACTATTTTTAGAAACTTACTATTTTTAGACAGCACTATTAAAATTGAAATTTGAGGCACTTCCGTTGAGTTTTCGGGGGTCAAACTTCATTTATCGGAGCTCAATGCCATTTCATGATGTTCCCCTCGTTCCTAGCTTTCCAACGGTTTAAACGACGAGTCAATTGGAGCTACGGTGCAAAAGTTATGGCTCCCGGAAGTTCCGTCATCAATTGGGGTGGAACTGTCACCCGAATTGTCGCCTGAATTGATGCCTGGATCATTGAGACGGGTGAGATGCGACAATGAGGTATCTCTCATAACCAAATCTCTGAAAATGGGCCAAAATTTGGTTAGAAAAGTCTATATATTATGACTCGATAGCCAATCAATGAACCATTTGTGTAGATACACCCAAATAGGAATTTTAAGGCTATAATGACCATTGTCCAATCTTGATATGGGCTCAAAAGAAAAAGATTTAATGGATCAAATGCATACCTTAAGAGAATCCACTCATTTTTGAGCATGTAAAATGACTCAACTTCGATCACACATTATAGGATAATCATGAGGACTAAAGATGAGTTGTCAACTCCTATACATACATGGACAAGTCCTCTAAAAAATCCCATGAATATATTTTCTAACTCGATATGGGTGAGACATTGCATTGAGGTTTCTCGCATCACCAAATATCTTATAAAGGGCCAAAAGCTGGGTATCTAGGGCCATATATTGTGACTCATTATCCTAATCGATGATCCATCTATACAGACACATCTAAATGGGGATTTTAAGGCTAAAATGGCCATTTTATGATCTCGATTTGGCCTTAGGAGCGAAGGTTGTAATTTATCAGATGCATCTCTTAAGAGAATCCACTCGTCCCTAAGGGTGCAAAACAAGTGAACTTTGATCGTGCATTACAAGATAACTGTGAGGGCTAGAGATGATCTATCAGCTCATACACATGCAAAGATGAGTCCTCTAAAAAAGCCCAAGATAATTTTATCTAACTCAAAATGAGAAAGATGTGGTAATGAGGTTTCTCTCACATTTAAATCTCTTAGAATGAACCAAAAGTTGATCAGTAGAGGTTGTATATTGTGACTCATTAGCCCAATTGATGAACCATTCACTTAGACACATCCATATGGGAATTATAAGGATAGAATGACCATTGTCTAATCTTAATATCACCCCATGAGTAAAGGTTTCATTTGATCAGACATATCCCTTAAGAGAATCCACTCATCTCTGAGTGTGCAAAATGAGCAAAATTTCATTGTGCATTATAGGAGAACCATGAGAACAATAAATAAGTCACTATCTCCTACACGTGCATGGATATAACCTCTTAGAAGGATCAAGAGGATTTTATCTAACTCAAGATGGATGAGACATGACAATGAGGTTTCTCTCACAACTAAATCTCTCAAAATAGGCCAAAAGTTGGTCAGTGGGCCATATATTCTCATTCATTAGCCCAATCGATAAACTATCTATGCAAATACATCTAGATAGGCATTTTAAGACTATAATAACCATTGTTCAATCTCGATCGCATCCTATGAGTGAAGGTTGTAGTTGATCAAATGCATCCCTTAAGAGAATCCACTCATCCTTGAGTGTGTAAAATAAGTGAACTTCTATCATGTGTTGCAGGAGAACCATGATGGATAGAGATGAACCATCAACACCTACACGTGTACGAATGAGCCCTCTAAGAATTCTCAAGAGAATTATCTCTAACTCAAGCTGAGCGAGACATGGCATTGAGGATTTTCTACAACCAAATCTCTCAAAATAGACCAAAAGTTGGCTATTAGGGCCGTATATTCTTACTCATTCGCCCAATCGATGAATCATCTATGCAAACACCTCTAGATAGGTGTTTTAAGGCTAGAATAAATTTTATCCAGTTTTATTTGCACCTTAATAATGAAGATTGTAGTTGATCAAACACATCCCTTAAGAGAATCCACTCATCCCTGAGTGTGCAAAATGAGTGAAATTCCATCACGTGTTGCAGGATAATCATGAAGGTGAGAGATGAACCATTAGCTTTTACACATGCACAAACAAGTCTTATAAAAAATCTTAGAAGGATTATCTCTAACTTTATTCAGATGATATGTGACAATGAGGTTTCTCTCGTATCTAAATCTCTCTCAATGGGTCAAAAGTTGGTTAGTGGGTGTCGTATATTCTGACTCGTTGGCCCAATCGATGAATCTTGTGGAAAAAAATGTCTAGATAGGCATTTTAAGTTTATAATGGCTATTATCTAGTATTGATCACACTGTAGGAATGAAAGTTTCCTTTGATTGGATGCATTGCTTAAGAGAATTCACTCGTCCTTGAGTGTGCAAACTAAATGAACTTCCATCGTGTGTTATAGGAGAACCGTGAGGGTTAGAGGCAAATTGTCAGCTCTTACACGTACATGTATGGGTCCTCAAAAAAAGTCTAAGAGGATTCTCTCTAACTCTAAACATTAATTAAGGCATAAATAATAATGATTTCTTATTTTCTTGAAAGGACAAACATAGAGAAGGTGAAAACGTGTTTACTTAAGGTAGATAACATTAATATGAATTCTTTTTTAGTTTTTCTTCATTTCAAAAAGATAATCTTATATACTCACATCACCAACCACGTGAAGGTGGAAGCTCATTTGGTGGCACTAAACTACATTAAAATTATTAGTAAAAAATTTAAACACAAATAAACACATAATGATAAAACAATTGAAAATTAAAATACAATAAATCAAATAAGATAACTTTATTAATTTGAAGCACAAGATTAACTTATCAATTCGATCTAACATACCTTTAGGATCAACTTTGTTTGTAAGTGTTTCAAAAATCATTTCATGGTCAGAGTCACGCACTTTCCATAAAGTTCTGTTGTGAGGCTTTGCATAATATTTGATCATTTAAATATTTGTGGCAATGACCAGATTTGAATAATGAAGCACCACCCTATGTGTTTCAAAGTCCTCAAATTATATATATATATATATATATATATATATATATATATATATATATATATATATATACTAACCTACATTAAAATTATTAGTAAAAAATTTAAACACAAATAAACACATAAGGATAAAACAATTGAAAATTAAAATACAATAAATCAAATAAGATAACTTTATTAATTTGAAGCACAAGATTAACTTATCAATTCGATCTAACATACCTTTAGGATCAACTTTGTTTTCAAGTGTTTCTCGTTTCATGGTAAGATTCACACACTTTCCATAAAGTTTTATTGTGAGGCTTTGCATAATATTTGACCATTTTAATATCTGTGACAATGACCAGATTTGAATAATGAAGCACCACCCTGTGTGTTTCAAAGTCCTAAAATTATATATATAACCACTACGAATCTAGTGAGATAAATTAGCTCTTCTCCATCCATAACATTTATGGTCAATTTTTTTGACCTCTACACAATGACACAAATAGTAGTATGTTCCCTTATCATTATCCTTAGGTGCAATGATTGCAAAACCATGCCCTACATTTAAAGTATAATTAAATTGTAAGCACATCTAGGAAAAAATAAATATATCACTAAGATCTAACTAAGGTTGTATATTTAATTAAAGAATAAATTGTCCCTAGTTTCACAAGATTCAAGATGTGGTCAAAGTCAACCGATGATGTCATTTCATGATCCATCAATTATTAGAGTGAATGGATACTCTTTGTAGATGATATGGGTCTATAATGCCATTCATCAATCTATTTTTTTGACTCGCCTTCATTCCAATTAAATTCCACACATGCAGAATAAAAACATGCCATATGCCTAATATAAATAGTCCATGAATTTGAATTTGAGCTTTGAATGGAGTGAAAAACACTCAATCTAAGTAATGTACTGTAATCTTCAGACATTGCCTTGTGTTGTTCTTCTATTAACCAATAGAATCTTCACACATGAGAATGTTTATCCGATCCATGACAAATATTTTCATTATACCAAGTCACAATACTTACAACATAAATCAAATTAACACCATCTTTGTGGTTTGCCTACCATATTTTAAGGGATCTTTTTACACATGCCCCTGCACTGTCATGTTTTCTTTTTCCATTCCTAGCCTCAAAGAAGCTTCAAATATGTTAAACGTCATTCTTCTTATGTATTCTGCTTAATCAGTAAAACATTTGCGAATTATTAAACTGCCCTGCACAATTGTCCAATAAAATGTAGTGTATATCAAACATGATTTATTTGCATTAATATTTATATAAAATATCTCATAACAACCTTGAATAAACTCTGGAGAATGCGATCAGTCATCGCTCATATAAAAGTGGTACTCCCTCAAAATCTTTTTATTGTCATTTGTGCTGTCAGGTGCATGTCTAAATATAATATGAATAAAAATTCTAATTGGAATTGAATTATAGTATTGGGATTGAACCTCATTCTGTGGTTGTAGTGTGTAGTTCTCAGCAAAGTACACAACTAAAACAATGGTGCCAACTGTGAAGTTGTCCTTGCATACCTTGATTTGATTATCTAACCATTTTGATTTGTGTGTGTGTCTTACATATTGGTAGATAATATTTTTCTTAAATTCAAACATTAAGTTAAGTACAAAAACTTTGGTCATAACTAACTCACATCTTGAAAACTCTTCCATCTTTTAACACATACTTTATAGATTTGTATTTCTTATAATCAACTAGTTGCTTTCCAAATTTATGCAATTTTTTTTTATGTATACAAATCGTCATATTTGACAAACCACCACAATTGTTATATGTTCCATCTAAACATTATCCCTTAGGTCTTTGACATAAAAGACATTGGATTAATTCTCTTGATGTCTTAGGTGGGGAAGACACGATACATTCCTTCAAAATCTCATCAGTATGTAAAGTACAACCTATATGATGAAAAATATCAAAATGCATAGCAAATTCAATATGTACCCTACAACATGTGGTGCACACTTGGTAGATTTTAACATAGAAAGGCTTCCTCATCTGAAATGACCTTTGGCTAATTATCAATCGGCCATTAAATTTTTTAATAGACTTTTTATAAAATTTTGTTTAGGTCATGTCTATGAAATATTTTGCATGTGGCTCATGATTTTTTGAATTTTTTCTTCTTTTGACATCTTTTACATTAGATAAGACCCTTGTATTGTCATGCCAAAAAATTTCAATCAAATGTCTTGTTTCTTCAATTAATACCTTATATTTTTGTGAAAGTTTACCACTAAATGCCCAACAATCTATAAGTGAAGGGTCATCAAGCCTTGTTCTTATTTTTAAGACATTAAAGTTTTTCTATTTAAGTTCAAGGATTTACTTGCTTCACTAAGAATTCAAGCTTTAAATGTTGACTTACTCACGATAGATTCTATTATTAGTCATCTTGCCACATTACTATATTTTTTTTTATTTTTATTGCCTATTATTTTAAATGCATTAAATAGATTCTTTACTATTATACAATTTCTTCCTTCCATTTTGAATGTTTTAAACCCCAAATTATGCAACACAGGGCATATTTTTTACATTTTTATTAATTTAACAAATAATTGACATCATTTTGTATGAGTTTCCTCAAATGCATCGTCTCATACACGTTGAATACGACATAAAACCAATATTTTTGATATTTTACCTTTCATAGGTTCCATTATTTTATCATCTATTTCAATCAAATACCTCGGTGTTCGTCCTATTATCCTTGGAGGTATGGGTGTAGGAGCTATATTTTGTATTAAATTAGTTGATATTACTACTTCAACCATAGTATAGATAGTAGAGAGTTCACTATCTACATTAGACCGTATAGGTGAATTGAATTCCTCTTCATTAAGAGACATATGATTTGGGATCATTGCTTTATGTTGATTACCATCATACTCAAAAACAACATTATGAATAAATGTTTCATTATGTTGTCTTTGTCCATATGTTTTATCACTTGTTACAAATTCATTACTTACATGCTCTAAATTTTAAATTTTATCATGCAACACATATTGATTGAGTTCTCTTAACTCATTTGAAGACATATCTAAACTAAATTCTATAGAATTGAGCATGTTATTTTTATTTGAAATATTATCTGGTGTGGAGAAAACACCTTTACTTTGTCTAGAAGTCTTTATGAATGCTCTTCTATCTTCTTGTCTTTTTATTTCTTTTTCTCCCTTCTTTTCAATTTTTTCATTTGTTAACTCTTTGATTGGTCTTTTACAATGACTTCCCGACCTCATTATTTATCTTTACTAAATTAAGATAATTATAGATTTAAACTTGAAGAATTTGTATTGATTCAAACAAAGTGAATAGAGAATTTACCAAATTTACATAGTTATAACAGAAAAACCAATTTATAATTTGCAAAGAACAAAACAAATGAGCAAATTTCATGAAAAATTCGAGAAATTCATGAATAACAAAGTGTGTGCGTGATTTTAAAAGCACACACACCCTTTTTGATTCACAAAAAAATGGATAGAAATAATAAATGTGCAAAAAGTTGGTTTACATAGGGTGTATACCCTTTGTAATTTTACAAAAAAATTGGTTGCTTTCCCTCTAAAATTACCTCAGTTTTAGAGCTGGGGGTCCCGAACAAGGTCCAAACTGTCATGAACCAGTGAAGTTTTCTAAGAAATTTAAGGTTTTTTCTATCTTTTTTGACATGTCTGATCAGACATTTTATTATTTAAAAAAAATCTATGGGTTTGTAGAAGGGAAAGCACATTTTTAGAATTTATACTTTTTTCTAATGTTAAAATATTATTTATAATTATTACTTAATTTCTATATAACATACCTCATTATTGACTATATATATATATATATATATATATATATATATATATATATATATATATATATATATATCGTCACAATTTTTCTTATAACTTTTTGAATATTAATCAAACGTTTATAAAACTTATATCTCAACAATTTGCACATTGTCAAGTATGCTTTAAAAAATAATTTTCATGAAGTTAAGGTCAAAAATTTGTGTTCGTATACTTGTAGTTTTAATTTTCTAGTTGTCTTGACTTTTAACATTATTTAAAAATTATATATATAGTAAAAAATTAATTAAAAAAATTCTCAACAATCTTCAACATTTTATGTATCATATATGCAGTTTCATACAAAAATTCTTTCATTTTCTAAAAAAAAATGTTTTCATACACATGCAATCTCCTTATCATTTCACAAAAAATGACTAACTTATTGTCACAAATATCTATATTTTGCACATTTTTATCATCTGGCTATTGAAAATATATATATATATATATATATATATATATATATATATATATATATATATATATATATTTAGAAACTACATTCAAAATGCCACAATTCATGTTCTTATGTCAGTGTCAAATTCTTTTTTGAAGTGTCTCTAACATTCTCTCCAAGTTTAACTATTATTATTTTAAGAAAAAAGTGTCACTTTATACCTACCCACTTTTGTCTCCCATTATCATACATTTACCCGTATTGGCTATGTAGGCAGCTTGACATTATGTGCCCACTAACCCATCTTATCTACAACCACTCCAAGGGTGAAGAAACTAGGGTTTGATCACTTGACAAAGAGCGACAACTTATGTGTAGGATTTGTACACACTAAAAGAAAGGTGATAGAAAACTTAGAAGACTCCATATGGTCACATCAAGATCCATTCATTATTATATATTAAACACCTATATCCAATTCAAATACTAACATCGACATAATTATCTAGAATCGATGCAAGTGTTTGAGGCCACAGAGTGCAAAGTTTTAGAATCTAATGATGGTTACATAATCTTGATCCACTCCACTTCTAGTCTGTTCAACCCAGATTTGCATGTACACAGTAAATCAACTAAGTACTATTATTTTCAATTTATTATAATATCAATCAATAGTTTTATTTTTTATTTTTGGCATATCTCATTATTTTAAATTTAAAATATTATTTATCCGAGTTTATGAATTAATCGACCAACTATAGATCTATTAATCGCTTCCTTGCATATTCATTTCTATATTCTTAATCCTGTAATACCCTTGTACCTAAGAATTCAATTTAGGGTTAAACATATAGACATCACACAAGACTTTACACCTCTATACAATACTCTTTAGTTTATTTCATAAATTGTATTTTAGAAGAATAACAAAATTTTGTTTAAAGAACACCTAATCCTAATCACATATTTCACGTGATTAATTTCCTATTAATCTAAAATTAAATATTAGATAAATACTCAACCAATAAAAACTTAACTTCATTATTCCAAAAGTTGAAAATTTAAACTACAACCCAATTCAATTTTTAAGTACATTATTTTAGTATATTAAAAAAAAAAATTATACTAGCATAATCCCATAATGAAGATGACAAGGTGGTTACACCTGTATCAACATTAATAATTGAGCATCAATATACCCTTACTGTTGACAATAAATATAAATAAATAATGTTTATCCATATGAACTACAAGCTGATCTTAATGTTAATAAAATCCAGGAAAAGAATGAATAAACTACATGTACAATTTATAATTCAAAACTACCATCAATTCTTTAAAATATATAATTTTAACGTTAGGGTTTACATATAAAAACCTAAAACTTGGGCGCTAGAGGGAAATATATTACCCAACTCAGCCCACTATGCAACTATCAGTTTTTATTTTTCCACTAACTTATCTCGTCCGCCAATTCTCCAATGTGCCCATGACAATAAAGAAGCTAAGTTTTTAATAAAATACCAATTTTTCATTGGATTCATAAAGCAACATATTTGTTTACCAATAGTAATGTACCAAATGCGTAATTACTTCAATGATATAAGCATAATTAAATGATATAAGCAATGCTCATTTTAAATGATGATGATATTTGTTTTTTCCCATTAAATAATATTTGTTTCATATTAAATAGCTATATTAACAAAATCAAATATGCGAATAAAAGGTAGTGAAAATAATTTTTATGATTGAGTTGAAGACGTCAAATATAAAATTACTATGGATAAAAGATGTTCACGAACAGACCTGAAGATACAAAGACTCAATAAATAAAATCTTTATAAGCATGTTTTAACTTGAATATCATCTCCGCCAATCACGAAGGGTTGTTGCAATGACTTTGCACGGGCTAGAAATTTTTTGCGATTTCATAATTTAAGAACGCATGATGCATTGTGGTTTAGATTATGACCCTTACATATATACTGTCGACATTGTTTACCATGGCCAACAAGACATCACACATAAAATACATGCACAAGTAAATTGAAAGATGCATCACATATAACGAATATGCCAAATACACAAGGGAGCATTAGCTCACCAAGAGGAATATTACATTCTTCCACACTTAAAAATGTCATCATCCTCAATGTGTTGACAAACTAGGTGATGAAAAATGACACAAAGCATGAGATACAGTAAGTCATGACTCACACAAAATAATTTTCAACTACAAAAAATATTCATTGTGTTTTATGGATGACATATAACATGAATCCATGCATTATTTAATTTCAATGTCCTTTAACAAGTTAATTTTTCTTGAAGTCTTCAACCAAAACTTTACATGCCATAGAAGAGTTTTCATATCAAAATTTTTAAACAATGATTTCTCTTATTAAAAGTTTTAAATATCTCAAATTAGATCATCATCCTCATGATTTTACGTGTGGATTAATTATGAAAAATACAATTATATATATATGTGTGTGTGTGTGTGTGTTTTTTAAACCAAGTGGTCGATGTTAAATTTCCAAATAGTTCCTATTACACCAACTTCTATCCAAAATCTGTCACAAGCGAATTGATATCTTAAGAAATTTTTATGTCAATTAACCCTTAATAAGAGCATGTGCAAGAAGTACCAATATTTTGTAATATAATGTTGAACAAACTCTGTGCCATCCCATGGAGAAAATACACTGTGATGAAATAGGTGCCAATCCATGATAGAACCACATAAAGCAATATCAAGCAATGTTGACTAATACTGAGCCATACTGGGTCATACTGAGCAATATTGACCCATAACATTTAGTGTCATCTGAATAGAGCAATCCCAATGCCGAAATAAATGAGCAATCACTGTGAGAAACCACCACATCTGGTGGGAGGGAGGATAGTCCCCAGATTTCTTCAATAAGCTTGTTCATCCCTCCCTATAAATATTTTCCAAGCTATTTCTCCTCCTCCATACTCGCACTAGGTGCAAGTTATACACATACTTAACATATATGAAACCCACATATACAATAAAAAAAATAAAAACTCAAAATCAACCAATCAAACATAAAATACAAAATTGTTAAGACCAAGTAGTATAAAAAATGGAAATTGTAACTTTAAATTTTAACAAACAATTCAATGATCGGTTGAATAATTTATCACTTTCTTAAAAAACAAGAAAGTGGCGTTGGTTTCAAAACAACTTAAATTATCAATCAAATCAAAATTAGTTTTAACAAAACAATATCAAAAAACATATCATATGTGGCTTAAGAATCCACCCAAGGGAAAAAGGAAAATATAGGTCTCGATTACCTCCAAGAGGTAAGAGAAAAATACCTCAATTACCTCCCAAATATAAGATAAAACTATTTAATTACCTCTTAAAGATAAGAGAAACGTGCTTGATTACCTTCCAGAGGTAGGAAAAAATAACTCGATTACACCTGAAGGTAAGAGAGAAACAACTATAATATCATCTTTCGTCGTAATGCTACCAAAACATTTATCACTATTGTAGTAGAAAGAAAAGGAACAAACAGGCAATCCCTGTACATGACATCCCAGTGCCTCAAAAGTATCCCATGAAAATATACCTTTACCCCATGTCTGATTGGTTATGAAACTCAATTGTTACAAAACTAACATCCCTCATGGAGAATATCCTTGTCAAAACATTGGCTTTTGAAGATATATTATTAATAGGTAGTTTGCTATGACATCTCTCTGTGTGATTGGATGCATCATATGTACTTTTTAAAATATCAATGACCTTTGACCAACTGTGAAACACATTATATGAGTTACAATTTATTTAATTGTCTTGATGCTAAAAGTTTTTAATCTTTTTAGGGATTATTGTGTATGTTGGCTTGGTTATTAATATATCTTATATATATTAAGTTTAATTTAAAAGTCAATTTATCATGGGATTGAGGTGTTTCTATGATAATTTTGTCAATGTACAAGAAGGTGTGACTATCCAATAATACAAATATAAGTAAAAGTAAACACTTTTTCATAAAATACATAGAATTAAAATTTTATAGTTTATATCATTCATGGCAAATAATAGTACGATAATGATACACCACATCTTTCAAAAGCAACACAAACATCCATCAATACAACAAAGTAATATAAGCATAATATACAATTGGTAAAATAAGATTTGGGTCTTGTAACCATCTCACCTAAAAGCCTTGATGGTCCTGGCCTAGATGCTTTATCGTCATTGTCATGTTGATCTTTTGAATTTGTGTTAATTTCAATGCATCCATCCCACACGTTCCCATCTAAACCAAATTCCAAAGGTGCTCTCTGCAGACATTCCTGAGTGGAGTGGTCAATAACTCCACAATAAAAACAAATGATTGAAGGAGGTACTCTCTTTGGTTTGGCCCCCAAAGCTTTATTTGGCTCTACACCTATAACCTCTATACGTCTAGCATGTGCATTCTATTGAGTTTGAGCAAGTCAATCTTGCTATCTCAAGACTACACACCTTGTAGGATAACAAGTAATTGTCCCATGAGGAATATTAAGGTGTTCCTTATGAATTAGTGCATGAATCATAACTCGGCACCTCGGGCGACAAAATATACATGCCCTTTGTTGAAGTTATTACATATACTCTACCATAAACTAATGTTGATGCAACATTTCCTCTAAAAAGTCCATATCCATATGCAGGGTTTGAAGGATATGCAAGTTAATCTTTATAATCCATGCAGATGGTGGGTCCTAATGAACACCATAGTTAGAATTGCCTACACTCTCATGTGAAACATTTTGCAACACCCATGAGGTAACATAAGTTTTTAAGGTCACAAATAAAAAACCAATTAACTTAGAGCTCCCAGTGTTTAACCTGGGCTCTGATACTAAAATGTAATGCCCCAAATTTCCTCATAACAATAATACACACACACCAACCACTCAAATTTCTTTTTATACATCATCCACTTACATTTCAAGAAAAGAATGATAGCAAGGAAATGAATATCTTTTCAAATATTGTCTGGCACTTATGATTTTGACTAAAATAAATGGTGTGATTGCTTAACGTCCTCTCATAAATTAAGAGATGTCTTATGAATATAAGACCATGATCAAACATCGATGACCACTTAATTAAAAAAAATGTTTATAAATTCAAGTTATTGATGTGATAAAGTTCATTTGAAGTTCCATGCAAGTAATTTTTACATGCTTCTAAATCTTGTTCATTGACCATAAATACCTAGTTCCACACTTTGTTATGCTTTGCTTCTTATCTATGTCAGAAAGAGAACATAGTTCTAATGTAGAGTACCATGGTACCCTGAGGGAGATATCCCATTATGATCAACAAATGAGAGCAAATACTTAAAAAATACCATACAATGCTTAAATTACGGGTCACTTGACTTTATACTCCACAATCTTTTATAATAAGGAATGGTCACATCCCATTGTTATAACAATGATCTAATGAAGGCCAAGTTTAATCTTATCATCATTACATCTTAGTACGATCCAAGACATAAATTACATGTACCAATTATGAATGTATATATGCATTTTAACAACCATTGCTATAAAGAAACTATTGAATAATACCCCACATAGCCATCTCTTAGCAAGTTCCCCCAGTTTTGTTATGCTAATAGAGAGAGAATTTGTTCTGACCCTTGAACCAATTCTATAAGAAGGATTGACTGAGTTAAGGCAACAAAAAATTACTATTGCAAAGATATTATAAATCTAAACTAGAAATCAAGAATGGATTTAGCGACAGAAAATAACCTTACAAAAACCCTTTGCAAATTGAGTTTGGAACTACCCTGCTAAAAATAGCTAATGTCCAAACTAAATTTATTTTGAACATACTACAAAAAATTTAAATCTAGTAGAATTCTGCTACAGCTTTTATTTTCAAAAAATTCTATTTTTGTATATTTATTTAATGTTAATTCCAAATCAATTCTAAAGACAAAAGTGAGATAAAGAGATTTTGCTCTTGTAATTGCCTTTCAGAATTGTATGAGAAGTGCAATTCCTAAGAGTGATAAAAATGGTTTGATTATTGATTCATTATTTCATAGTTTAAAAGGATTGGAATCGAGTCTCAGTTCCTATATTTAGATTTAAGTATTTATTTTAATCGAGGGCTAAATTGATTTTTTAATTTATTAAATGCATGATAATACTCATTTTGTAAATGTATCGTTTGGTTAAAAACACATTTGAGTTCTTGTCGTATTATCTAGATCAAGAGAGAGATAGAACATTATTATCCCATTTCTCAATTAATTGCACACGAACATCGAACTCGTATGAGTTCTAGTATATTAAAAAAAATCACCTCAAGGGTATATTGGACAATAATTGTTTACTATTTGAGTTACTTGTCACAAATCACCTTCATTGACAAGGAGTTAGTTTCACTTACTCTAATAGGAGACATTACTACATTACATCATAAACATAGCTAAGTGATTTCTCAATCATTTCACATAAACATAATTCATGTAATTGTAAATCAACTAAAAGCAAAATATTCGCTTATTGCAATCAAATTATAAACATTCTTAAGAGAAGTGAATAAAACCACAAGTTCTCATTCTATTTCATATAATCCATCTTTTAAATAAACAAGACATTTATTAACTCAAGGACTAAATTGTTAATTCACTTATCTAAACATGATTACAATATTCATATGTAAATGGTTTAGCTACGACCACATAACATACAAATTCGAACAAATATCCTTTTAACAACAAGAAAATGCTTTAAGAGATTATAATCAAAGGACAACTAGATATTTTATATTTTGGTATATCACAAGCTAGCAAAGATAAATATTTCCATTAAATGAATAACTCTATTTGACATGAATAACTTTAGTTTTTAGTATACAATCTGTGGTTGGACACCCTTCACCCTTTGCTAAAACCATGCACAAATTGTGCTAGTGTTACGCTGGCAAGTGTTTTATTTTCACAAATTCCACTTGGCTATTCAAGAAATAAACATGTTAAAATGATGTAAGCAATAAATACATGTCTTTACCACAGAGGTCACAAAAGACTTAACACCTCTGGACAATACTCTTTAGTTCAATTTATAAATTATATTATAGAAGAATAACAAAATTTTGTTTGAAGATCACCTAATCCTTATTATATACATTAGGTGATTAATATCCCATTGATCTAGAATTAAATATTAAAGAAATACTAAACCAATAGAAACTTAACTCTGTCATTTGAAAATTAAAATTACAACCCAATTAGGATTTTAGATACTTTTTTGTTTAAAAAACATGGAGTTTATATTGACATAGTACCGAAGTGAATAAATGTTACCACCAATGAAGATAACATGGTAATTATACCTCTATCAACATAAATAATTGAGCATCGATATACCCTTATTAGTGATGATAAATATAAATAAAGAATGTTTATCTATATAAACTACAAATTGATCTTAATGTTATTAAAAACCACAAAAGGAATGAAACAAACTACATATACAATTGTATACTAACATTAACACCACCACACATGCATCTATGGCACTTAAATTTGAACGCTTCACTAAGTCTATCAATAATAAGTACCAATGAAACAAAGGTCAAGACAAGGTTGGCACTGTAGATAATTGTTAAGCTTTGTACAACCAAAGCAAGTCAGCGAAAACAATACATCTAAGCAAAAGTAAAGAGAAGCCAATTTTAATGAATTAAATATTGATGATACCATCCTGACATCTTATAAAAAATAGCTCGAGCAAAGCGTTGACTGGAATAATTTTATGAACTCAATTATCAATCCTTACAATTGTAACAAGTTGCACTACAACTAAACTATTATCAGTACTTTAAAATATATAATTTCAACATGACATTTACATATTCATAGTTAAAACTTGGGCACTACAAGTAAATATATTAGCTAACTCAACTAAAATATATTAGCTAACTCAACTAAAAATAAACACTACAACCGCTATGTAGTCAACAAATAATAAATTAAACATCCAACTCAGTGAATAAATGTACTCTAAGTACCATACCCACTTAAAAAAAATGCCATAAAACACAACCAATATGAAAACAATGAACAATTGTTAAAAGTGCTAAGACCGATCAACTATCCTTCACACTCCAAATTAAATCATAATTCAACCCCAATTTGTTGTTGTAGGAGAATAAAAGACTGGTTGTGTTGCTCATGGAAGGACACATAAATTATTGGCCAAGACATTTTACTATTGGTACACCCCAATTAAACTATTGTTGATTTAACACCAACTAGTTGTCTATTCACTACCAATACGCCTTAGTTGGAGTTTCAAGAGGACAATGAAGACTCAATAATAATATTTAAACTATATACAAATACAACTAAAAGCAATTTAATATTAATCAATTCCAAATACCTTCCTTACAACAACAGTACCTTGTAGCCTTCTGACTAAAGTTTGAAGTTTCAAAAAATGCTTTGGACAAACATATGCAAGAGAAGGATATAAACCATGTAGCCCAAACAACAAGTACTAAACCAATCATAATTATACTATGAATAACAATATGGGTGTCATGAGTAGATTTCACTTACCTAAAGAAATGGAAATTCTTCTTATCAAAACTTCTTCTTTGTTGTGCTCTTCTTCCTTGATGCTTAGAGTAATAAACCTCCCTTCTCAATTTCTTGCTCTTTGCTCCATATACAAAGCTTATTAGTTCCCACAACATCTACCTTCTTTTCCCATCTCCCTAGAAAATAACTATGAATTCTTTCCTCTAACTTGCCACTCCATTTATTTTTCCACTAATTTACATTGTTTTTCACTTCTTGTTGCTCCCATGTGCTCATGACGATAAAGAATCCAAGCTTTTAATAAAATGCCAATTCTTCATTGGGTTCATAATGCGCCATAATTGTTTATCAATAGTAAGGTATCAAATTCATAATTACTTAAATGAATTAAGCTATCCTCATTTTAAATGATGACAATACAGGTTTCTTCCCGTTAAATTTGCATATTAAATTTCATTTATTAGCCATACTAACATAATCAACTATGAGAAGAAAAGGTAGCGAAATTATTTTTTATGATCAGGTTAAAGACATGAAATATAAAATTGTTATGGATAAAGTTGTTTATGAACAAACCCGAAGAGATGAAGACTTGATAAATGAAATCTTTATAAATGTGTTTTAACTCGAATACTGTCTCCATCAATCACGAAGGGTTGCAATAACAACTTTGCACTAGTAAGAAAATTATCTCAGTTTCATGATATAAAAATGCATAACACATTATGGTTTCGATTATGACCCTTACAAAGTAATCACAAACAATATTTACCACGTCCCACAAGGCATCGTGCACAAGTAAATCGAAAGACGCATCACATACAACGAATGGACCCAACTCCATAAGGGAGCATTAGCTCACTAAGAGGGGTATTGAAGATTTCCATTACTCCCCACATTGTAAAGACACTAAACTCCATAGATAACATGATTGATGACATGTTTCATATTCTTTCCAAGGTTGTTGGCCACTTCTCAAACACGGGTTAGAGATTGTCAATGAGAAATGCAAAGTCTTGCCCCATCGAAGGCTTATAAGAGACCTTGTTCATTGGAGGAAAGGATAATGAGATGAGACACACCCACCTCAGAGTTTGGTGGAGGGAAAATTATTATCTGGGGAGGTGAGCCAACAAAAGAATTTGTGTATTTTGAGGCAATAGATGATGTGCAAAGGATGGTAGAGTCGTTGAGTATGGTGCTAGACAATGAAAAGGATGTAATTTTGTTGGATTAGGCAAAAAACATCATGAGGATGCTTAGTGAAAGCACAGTGACTCATGATTTGTTTGGTGGATGAGTTTATGGTGCTTTTAGGAAAGCATAACAAGTCGGTTGACCTTGATTGGCTTTCAATCCTATTTTTCAATGTTTTTTGAGTAGCTCTAACAACGATGATAACACATCTCACATATATTTCAAGGATGATGTTCCCCTTGCTCAACTAGTAAATGATTTGAATTTCACTAATGATATGTTGCCTTTAGAGATTGTACCTGATATTAATGATATTGCTAAGTGTATGGTGGGTGCAAGGTATGTGGCAACGTGCTGCCAAGTTTATGGCCTTCCAGATAAGAAGCACTGAAACATATACTGTTAATTTTTGAAAAATTAAATACATGAATCAGATATGTACAAGGAATGACTCAATGTTAGCATGTAGTTAATCTATCCCCCTCTTTAATGTTTTCCCTACTCTCATCAACAATGATCTCAATCATCCTCAAGGCATATTTGTTCCTCAAATCCAATCACAAAATATTAATCAAATTATATGAACATATATTGACATGTCCACGCCTTGATGAGGATCACATAACACTTTATCCACGTGCTTTCACTTCGCATTGACGTGCAATGGGGAATAGATACACAGTCTTCAGAGGTGAAGACGTTGGATCAAAATCCACGTCAGGAATTGGCACTGGCATTGACACTCATTGTAAACACTAACCAACGTAGAAGTGGGAAATTATTATTTATTTATTTATATTTAAGACATGCAATTTAAAACAACTACTTAAGCTCTCAAATTAGTTTAATTTTTTTTTTTAAATAAAATATTTGACAATAACAATTTAAGGAATATTCTTAAATTTTTACATGTCAACTTTTACAATTATTACAATAATATGTAAATCAAGCATTATAATTAAATACAACTAAAAAATTAATTACTTCAACTGAAAATATAATACCCTATCTTAATAGATCAACAAAAAATTATTTCGTAAAGAATCCAAAATTTAATTTCAATCGAAAGGGTTGTGGTCCAACTGTTGAGGATGATGGTTGCTTATATCCATCCATCAGGGACAACTCCCTCTAGGTACTCGATATGGAAAGTCAAGCAGTTAAGGCCAGGATCATGCCTTGGGTGATTTTGACGACATGGATGCCCCTTACTTGTAGTTGCTTAGCTGAAAGAGCTCACTGATTTAAATGAATACTTACTCATCATTGTAATATGTGATATATTTATTTCCCAAATATAAACAAAAAGGCCGATATTCTATGCAATTCAATGATTCCATATAAACGTTGTTTATTATAACATGCACATTTTAAAAAACAGATTAATTTCAAAATTATTTATAATTACACATATTTGGTTCTTTTCTTTTTGTTTCCAATTCACACATAAAGTTCCGCTCCCATATCTATGTAAAACATCCATTTCAAAAAATCCAAAGCAATTATTTAAAAAAAAAAAAAAAAACAAAAACAAAAAACAAAAACTCTAAACTCTTCCCAGAGGTAACAGAGACTCCGGAAGCTTAATAAAGTAAACAATCGAACCCTCGCAAATTAATATTCTTTTTCAAAAAAAGAGCGAACTCAAATTTTGTACTTCCCCACCCAATCATGCGAACAATTGCCAGGTGAGAAATTGTCCCGCCCATATTTTTACATCCCTTACTGATGAGCGGATCCTTGTACAGCGCCTAAATAGTCAAAAGGAAGCAGGGTTTTTGAGTAAGCAAACAATGGCGGGGAGTAGCCTTGGATATGCAGTGACACCCCACAAAATATCCCTATGTATTCTGCTTCAACTATGCGTGCCATATTTCTATTCAGCCGACAATGATGATGCTGAAGCTGTCGCTACAGAAGGCCTTAACATGCGTCAACGCCGCCGTTTGTCGTACTTTTTAATCACTCTTTTCACGGTACATTATCATCTCCTTGCATATACAAAACACACTCTGTTTCTTCCAGGTTTCTTTTTAAAAATGAATTCGTTGCCGAGGCCAATACAAATCTAGGTCTGAAATTTGCCAACATAAATCACTTCCAAAGTTGTTTTAAACTGAATGTTCAGGACAAATCCAGTTCTGAAATTTGAAAATCATTGCCAAAGCTCTCTTAGATTGAATGTTCAGCCATATAAATTCAGGTCTGAAATTTGCCAATAGAAATCATTGCCAATTTGTTTTTAAATTGAAATTTTGGTTAACAAGTGCAACTAAGCATCGAAATGGTTGTAGTCCAATTTGTGTGGATGATGGTAAAGTGTATTTGCATACCATCAACCAAGGTACAAATTTTATGAGATACCAAAAAAGAGATATCAAAAAGGGATGATGCTGGGTTCGAGTCTTAGTTGAATTTGATGGAATGGATACCCTTCAGTCCTTGGCGCTAAGATGAAGAATGTTGATTATTCGAGTGCCAGGTTTCAATGGGCTGCGACTTTCCAGATTCAGGATGTTTATCCTTCGATTGAAAAACACATACAACTAGTCTATATCTGTAGAAATTCAACTTTGAAATTTGCCAATAGAAAACACTGCCCATTTGTTTTTAAATTGAAAGTTTATCAGACGTATATAACTAGTGCAGACCCATATAGATTCAGGCCTGAGATTTTCTGAGACATTGAGAGTGACATCATTTCCAAAGTTTTCACACTCCTAAATTTTGCTTGAGAATAGGAACGGAGAATGCAAATTTGTATTGGAAAATTTTAGAAAGTAGGTAGGTTTTCAATGGTTACAATGCTTTCTGAAAAATAAAATTGAAAGTCTGGTTTGAACACATAACTATCTTGGACCTATATAAATGCAGGTCTCAAATTTATGGATAGGCATCACTCCCCATGTTTTTGAATACTTATGTTTGCTTAAGATTAAGAAAGAAAGATTCAAATACATTGAGTGGGATGTCTATCGACAAATTTTATACCTGGATTTATGTGGGTTTGAGCTAGTATACAGTTTTGTTTCATGATGTGCTTGTTGATGAATATTGAAAGCACATTACTGTCCAACCAGGATACTTGCACATAACTGTTCTTGTACTTGCACAGAAGTTCCACAAGTTAGTAATCAAACTCAATAGGTCTAGTACGAAGGAAGACCATTGCTAAACCGTGTCTGTGATGATGGGCATCTCTTGATGTTCATAGCCGATCCCATCGGGGTACTTGGCTCACTACTTTGAAACTCCAACTTTGCCCTCTCTGTCTAGCCCAATAAATACAATATAATGTAAGTTCAATATTGATATTCAGGCCACCGTGAGCTATCTTAACTGTTTTATTTCCTTAATCAATGGCCCATGAGTAATCTCCTCTGAGCCTTAACTAATCAAAGGCCAACGAGTAAGCTTTGTTGAGCGTCAACCAATTAATGGCTTAAGAGCAATCTTGACTGAGCCTCAATCAATTAATGACCCATGAGAAACTTTGACAGAGCGTCGACCAAATTAATGGCCCATGAGTATCAACGACTGAGCCTCAACCAAATTTATAAGCAAACCTTTTTTTTTTGATTGAAAGATTTATAAACAAACTTGATTTTGCCTCTACCAAATTTATGAACAATCTTGATTGTGCCTCATCCAAATTAATGGCTGATGAGTACCTTTGATTTAGCCTTATCTAATTTAATCTAAATGAGTAATATCAACTAGTGATTTCAATCAATTCAATTGCGCATGAGTAACGTTGACCAAGTTTTATCCAAATTTATCCACACAAGTAACGACAACCTAGCCTTATCCAAATTTATCCTCACATGTAACCTTGACTGAGGAATTCAACCAATTGATACAAGTTCAGCATCAATTACGGACAAAGAATTCTATTTATGGAAGTCAAAACCTTATATTAAGTCAATACTACATTTATTATTCTTGTAAGAGCATTAAATTCAATGGAAACAAGTACATCAGATCAATCTGGTAAAAAATCAACCTACCAGCAATTTTCATTCAAATGGTAGAGGTTTCAGTCAGTGCAATGGTCTTGGATCAAGTAAGCAGTAACTAGTCAGCCAGTCCATGGAATCCCTGGTCAATATTTTGCAAACTTGCTGGTGTAAGCTGCAGTTTGGTCAGCAGTCATTCTCTCTGTGAAGTCCTCCTTTTCTGTCTTGGAATCTGTGCTTGTCAATAGAGCATCATTGACTTCTACGATGCACTGAATGCGGCTCATTAATGGTGTTTATAGGGAGTAAATTAGGAAGTTTAGGGCTGATGTGGCACAAATTGGTTCAGTTCTCTATACCACAATAATTAATTCTGCCATAAATGCCAGGTTGGCCGGAAGAGAGAATATAGGCTTGTGTATACTTGTGCAATCAGGGATTCATAATCAATGTAACTATTATATATCAATCAGGTCGTGAGCATAAAGGATGTTGTGATGAGGTTGAAATAATGAAGGTGATGTCATCAACCTATTTTAAGTCTTACTTGTACTATGTCATGCCTCCAGTCTCGGGCTGTGCTTCATTAGTTTGAACATGCAATTGATTCTCTTTTCTTGTGAAAGCTAACTCAAGGCTGTCCCAGCAGAAATTATTGCTATAATGTTATTCTTTGGAGCATATTTACCAAAGCTTTTTTCAAGCCCAGGAAGTATCTGCTTGGAGATTCAAATTCTATGGATGTCAAAATTTGGAGTCATGCCATCTTGTTATGTAAGCGTTTTCAATTAAAATACAAATTTTTTAGACATGGATAGCACATGCACAAGAATAGTTCACAGAAAAAAAAAGAATATTACCAAAATTTATTGGTCTTTAAAATCTGGCTTGTCCAGGTTTCGTTAACCATTGACAAACACTTTCTCAATAGGAATTTTAGATCCCTAAGGGAGGCAGAGTGTTAATTTTTATGCACTCAAGCAGTTATGCTTGTCTGACATGGTTCTGAGTATCTTGTATTCAAAAACCAATAAAATATCTTAAAATCATGTTTAATAGTTTCCGTGACTGGCCCTTGCATAGTCTTATTGAAGCCAATGTTTCTGCAATGTTAGTAAATTGTGGCGTGAAGTGAAAGTAATTGCTTACAAGAATCAGCTCTGCTCTGATAAAAGATTTTATCATAAAATTGTTAATGGATCTTAATCAGAATGCTGACTTTCGAAGACGGCCAAGCCATTCAATGTTGATTTGTAATAAGTATAATTATTTTTAGTATTGGTTCTTGTTGGTTATCATTACAATGCTAACTTTAGAAGATGCTGAAGCCACACAATGTTGATTTGTAATAAACATGATTTTTTTAGCACTGGTTTTTGATATTTGTCATTACGATCTTCAGAGACAATTGCCTACTTTTTATTCATAACTAAGGTTTTCCATACTAAAAAAAATATAACTAAATAGACTGACACTTTAGTCATAACAGTTATCTATCTAACTTAACCAATTACTGGAGAAAGACTGTCAAAACATTCATATGATTTATGTGACAGTAAATGCAAAATGCAAAATTTATGTCAATATTGAGATTTTAGGCTCATTTTACAAAGGTATACATATCTATATCCTAGATAGATGCATAGTTATCCCCTGCCATCCCACTTGATTATTGTGTTAATAATTTGAACAAGATTCTGGATTTGAATGTGGAAACCAATTTTTTGTGCTAGTGCCATAAGAGTAATGTAGAGTCTTAATTTTGGACATTTTCTGGAAAATGCGAGAAAAATTTAGTTATAGAATTTTCTTGACTTTGATTTATATACATCAAGTGACAGACTTATATACCAACATGTATGAAATATCAACGGACATGCAATAATGGCTATTTAACTTGTACAGCTGTATTAAGAGAAGTCTGATCAATTAATTTCTCAGCTCCATCTGAGCCAATTCACAGCTTGTTTCCATCCATAGCTTACTTCTTGTGTTCTCCTTTGGATTTCAAGTTGAAGACAATATATTTTATTATCTTCTTGCCTTTTGAAGATACCAGATTGCTCACAGTAGTATGAATTCAAACTGGCAAGTGATTACTAAGTTCCACATTAAAGTTGACTATAACGTAAATGTCAAATATTTGTTATTTGAATTTCCAAAGCTCTCAGAACTCAAAATCCGAATCCTTCATATGCATTCTTGAATTAAATTTTACAAGATTTATGTTTTTCCCCATTTTAGCTTCTTTTTTTATGCATGCATCAACTAAGTGTCTGCTACAGCCTTTTGACAACTTTCTCGAGCCGTCACTCAAAGAACTCATATGCCAATTAAAAGAAGCTCAAGAAGATATTGGGGAAGATTTGGTTGGACATCTAATGCCGCATATTAAAAAGTTGACTTCTCCGGATGACTTGGTCAATCTTTTTGCAGGTTTACGAGGTAAGTTGTTTTTCAAATCTTACATTTACATGTAAGGTGGAACCTTAGGTTTTCTCGATGTATTGACTTCAATTCTTTATCTGTTTTCAGATTTGCTATCTCGTGCTGTGAATGAAGACAATGAAATAGCCAATACGGAAGGGATTGATAAGAAATTGAATCCCCATAGTGTTTTGGGAAAGTTTCTTCGCCGTTGTATACTTTCATTCAATCTGTTATCTTTCGAGGTATGAAGTTACTGCAAGCATGCTTTAATTGATCAAAATTAGTTTGTGCAGTTAAAATATTTTGCTGGTGAAAATAATCTGAATATTTTTGTGGAAGCACTATGGGGTTGGCTCAAAATATGAACAGCCACCTTGTGAAGATTGGGGGAATCAGAGCCATACATATCCCACCATGCACCTGTGACCTGACATATTTAATTTTTAATAAGAACTAAGAAAATCCATTAAATTCAGAATTCAAATAAGAAAAATAAAATCATGATTCACGAATCCTGATATTAAATTACTAAATTTCAAGAAATTAAGTGGTACTTGGCAAAAATTCTTTCAACAACTCGATTGAATTCATATAACCAAAGAATCCCTTTTCCCGCTTGTACAATGTTAGATGTTGAATAACTTTACCTCACATGTCAGGATCAGGGCAAAACCTCTCAATGCACTGAAATAATGCCAGGCTCACCTCCGAATTAGCCTTGAATGATTCATCATAAAAGAAATCTTGTGCTTAGATAGTACCCAGCAGCAATCAAGTGACAATATAGCTTTTTGTTCTGCCACTCATCAATGACATTCCACAATGGCATGTATTTGGCCTCATCATGCCTATATGTTGCTTTTATAGCATGCATTGCCCTATCCATCATCTCCTAAATATATCCCATGGTGTGCTTATTTCCAACTGTCCTCAATACTACCACTATGGTTTTGAACTTACCACAACCTCCGGTGTATCCTTCCAAAGGTTCTCAAGGAAAACAAGGTTTGATACATCACTACCATCAATGTGTGACATTTTTTAATTATATCCACTTGGGAGAAGTGGACATTCTTTCAAGTTCATGTTCTGTGATCAAGTTTTTGGCAAACCAAGAGAATTTATGGAAAATCTGGTCACAGTTGGGCGAACAAGCATTTTGCCCTCTGTGAAATTCCTCATCATATCGAGGACCCTTCTATGATTGTAGATATATAGCTTGTGATACTTATGTCCTCTACGACATAATTAATCAATGGTAGTTTCTAGGATCAAATCAATGCAGCATACATAGGGTCCAAAGTATGAAAGGGTACCTCTCCATTAGAAGCTTATTGGTAGACACAATTTGCAGCACTGTTTGTAACAATCTACACAATATTCCACATTCCCAGCATAGTCACAACTTCCTTTAAAAGGCCATAAAGTGATTGATTTGATTGGATTGGTCTGAAGCATTGCCAAATTTTAAAAATACCATGCCTTTTCTAGGAAACCGCAAGAAATTTGATCAAAGCCTGACTGCTTTTTTAAGAAATCATGAGAAATTTGATCAAAGCCCGACACCTATCTGTCCACTCATCAGCAATCTGTTTTGGCTTATTGTCTGTGACTAACAGCAACGTCATGGGTACATTTCAGTCCTAATGGTTTCTGGTGAAGGAATTTTAAAGACTGGACCAACAAAGGCAATGGATCAACCATAGCTTGCCAATAAAGGGCCCTTGCAACATTGAATAATGCTTAAATAAATACCAAAAATTGCTTGTTGCCTTTTTCCTGGTGCATGTACATTTTCTTTCCAGCATGAACTCAAATTCACATTGCCCCCCACCGGTATTAGGCTTATAAGCATGGGGAGGTGTAGCTTGAGTTGGAGGCATTGGATTTGGCATAGGATGATCCAATGTCAATGTATGTCCTAGCCATTTTTTGCTTTACTTAAAGGCCTCAATAGCTACTCTTGGTTACGAACATTAATAGGGCATTTGCGATCACAGAGCTTAATATCATGCCCTGGTGTTTTTTCTAAGTACTATGTGAGCTTCTTGATCCGTCTGCCCAACACATTTTTGCAATAATTGCATTTGATCTTATCAGTATCAAGGATGGGCTTGCATGTAATGTCCTTAAATGGGACGAATTAATGCAAAAGGGGTTTTCCCCAAAATCCACAAATCTGAAATTGCAATCAACAAACCCTAGATTACAAAACACGTTGTCAAAACCCTTAATGAACCCTAAAAATCCTAGGTGTCAAAATGATAGGGTTTTATGGGTAAAATCCAGCCAACAACTTATTCCAAAATAATTGAAAATGTGTAGGGAAAATTTAGAATTTAATTTGCACAAATAAGTACATTTTTTACCCATTTTTTAAAGCTCAAACACCACAATAAGATGGTAGAAAATTTTGATTTATTATCAAAATTACAACTACTATTCGGAGTGAAATTCCTTTTCAAACCCCTGCCAAAAATAGCCATGATCCTCCGAAAAATACTAGAAAAATTTCAGCGACCCATTTGGGTATAAAAAATGCCAAAATAGCCCCTTTAGGTCAATCACCCCACTTCCAAAGTGCTAGGAAAAATAACAAAAAATTATAGAAAATATTCTTGCCTTCCGCAAGTGGAAAATACTTCGAAAACCTGTCAAATAATTAAATATCAATTCTATAAATTATTATTTATTTTCTCCTTCAAACTCTTCACAAACCGTTCCAAAACTTCACACAAATAATCATAAAAATAACAAATAAAATCAGATTATTTAATTTGCAAATTTTAGATCAATTGAAGCTTTCAAACCCTAGATCCAAGCTCTCCAAGTGGTTAGCTCCACTTGCAAAAATAACATAATAAATTAGCAAATTCAAGATGCAAAGAAAAGACCAAGAAATCCTCATAAACATGCATACAAACCCTCCAAAGCAATTCGTTCCACTCCTTAGGGCAAGAACAAGATCTCTTTTAGCAATGGTGGTGTCAAAAGACATCTTTTAGATTGATCCATCATTAACAGTAGCGAACTTCTATTGGGCATGCATCCCAATTGTTTTCTTCAAGCATGAAGAACAATTTTATCAAAATTCAACATATCCTCCATAGTAGCCTTTGCTATGTTTTTATAACTTCCGAAGAGGGTGAACCACTTTGAAAAGAAAAAAGTCCTTTCTTTAGCTCCCATGCCAACATCGTTTTTTTGAATAATATATTAATTAATTGCTTTATTTAAAATAATAATTAAAATTAATTTAAGGCAAATAAATTAATAATTATTCATTTAAACACTTTGGTGGTAAAAACCACTTTTTAAATATTCTATTAATTAATGATGCCTTATGATAAAAATCACTATTTCAACAATTAATAAAATAATATTCCCCAAAAAGGGCTCCTTTAGTCTATGGAGAATAGACTAAAGGTATTCAAATCCTATTTATTCATGATGTGGAAATGGGGACATCATAGTCCTCCCGACCCAAAATTACTTGTTCTAACACACCTTATCAAGCAATGTGCACATTTACTTATTTTTCAACGAAGGAAATCCTCAAATGGCTTTTTCATATTGCTGTATTTGTACTTTGGGGGCTGCCTCCTCGTGTTAGAATTGTCTTCATAGCCTTCCGAAGGCTCCATATGCACCCAAACATTCCCACAAGAAGACTGTACCTTCCCATTGTGAATGCTTCTTACATCACCTTCCCAAGGTGTCAACATAAGTATGTTTTCAAAATCTTGTATGAGCTGGACCAAATTGTTGGAAATATTGTCACTGATGTCAAAGGTCTAACATTGGTGATAAAAGCCCCATTGCATTTAACAGTGTTTTTAATATTCATATCTTGGTTAATGTGTTAATATTTATTTAATATTAACAATTATATTTTTTGTTGCATAAAGTCAAAAGAGGGCCCATGGAGAAGTTAAAGAGTCACGGGGTGAAGACAAAAGAGGAATGGGACGCATTTTCTCATGAAGAGTCATTTTGAAGAATTCGAAGAGTCACCGTGTGAAAACAAAAGAAGTTATGGCGAATTTTTTCATGAAGAGACACTTTGAAGAATACGAAAAGTCACCAAGATAAAAACAAAAGAGGAAATGACGCATTTGCTTATGAAGGGTCACCATGTGACTTTTTAAATGCAAGGATACGAAGTGTAATGCAAGTTTGGTGCCATTTTTCATGAAGATTGAAGGGTCACAAAAGTTGAATGCCAAAGGTCATTTGGAAAGCTATAAATAAAGGCTTGATAAGCCATTTGTTTTATGCAAGAGAGTGCATGGTTTGTATTTGTTTTAGAGGAGAGAAAAACATGAGATATTGTAGAGTTCTATCATTTGTTGAGTAAGCAACATTGAGAGATAGTTGTGTTTTATACACAAGAGGGGTTGGTGCTTTTGTGGGTTGGTGCTCCTGTGGGTTGGTGCTCGCAAATAGTTGTGTTGGTGCTCGGCAAACGGATTGGTGCTCCTGCAAGTTGGTGCTTGCGAACTTTGTAATTTGAGTTGGTGCTCATTCATATATTTGAGATTGTTCTCCGTGGTTTTTTACACTTTGGGTTTCCACGTAAAAATCTGGTATCTCTCTCTCTTGTATGGTGCATGTTATTGTTCAGTTTTATTGCGTATCTTGAATGTGTGATTAAGTGGTTAAAGAAAAGAAATCAGATTAAGTAAAAGATATATAATATATTGATTCACCCCCTCTTTCAGTATATTTCGTGTTTAACAATTGGTATTAGAGCAAGTTCTTTTGGAAAAAGTTTTATAGTTTGAACGTAGATTGAAAAAGCATGATGGCTAGATCACATGAAGGTTTTTCTACAAATAAGGCACCTTTGTTTGATGGGACAAATTTTGCTTTTTGGAGCATAAGAATGAAGACTTACTTGATAGCCTTTGGATTTGACATTTGGCAAACAGTGGTGGAAGAATATGAAGATCCCCAGACACTTGTAATTACTTCGATGGAAAAGAAGGCAAGTGAAAATAATGCTAAAGCTTTAAATGCTATTTTATGTGATTTATGTGAATTTGAATTTATTAAAGTTATGTAATGTAAATCTGCTCATGAAACTTAGGTAAAACTTGAGAATATTTACAAAAGTGATGGAAAAGTTCAACAAGCTAAGCTTCAGACTTTCAGAGACAGTTTGAGAGTTTGAAGATGGAAGAGGAAGAAAATATAGCAAGTTATTTTTTGTGGGTTGATCAAATAATTAATCAGATTCAAGGTCTTGGAGAAAAGTTAGAAGAATCAATTGTGGTACAAAAAGTTTTGAGATTTTTACCATTGAGATATGATGCAAAAGTTTTGGCAATTGAAAAGATGAAAAATTTAGCCAAGCTAAAGATGGATGAGCTACATGGTATTCTTATGGCATATGAGATGCGGACTGAACAAGAGTAACCCTTAAAGAAAGAAGTTGCTTTCAAGACATAAAAGAAAAATAAGGCTAAGATTCAAGAATCAAGTGACAGTTTTAGCGATGATGAAGATAACAACGGAGCTCTATTTATTCGCAGGCTGAAAAAGAGCACAAATAAATATCAAGAAAAATTACGTTTTAAATGTTTTAATTGTGAAAAGATTGGATATTTTGCAGTTAAGTGCCCAAATAAGGGTAATGGTGATAATGAAGAAGGAAAGTCTACATACAAGAAGAATTTCAAAAGAAAATTCAAGAAGAGATTCGAGAAGAAGAGTTTGTATTCTAAAGATCTTAGCTCAGTCGAAAATAGTGGATTCAGTGATTCAGAAGAAGAAGAGATTCTATTTATGGCCATATATGAAGATGCCTCCGCAAACAAAAGTACATATGATTAAAAAAAGAACAGGATGAAGTCGAAGTAAATCTGAAAAGAGAACTCGTTTGTGCCTTAGAAGAATTAAAAGCTCTTGAGAAGAAGAATCGAATATTAGAGCTCCAGATCGAGAAAAATGAAAATGAGTCAAATGAAACAATTGAAGAGCTACAAGCACACTTTGAAGAAGCCAAGAAGAATGAAAAAGATCTAATGACACATTTGCAAAAAGTAAGTGAAGAATGGAAAATATATGTTATTGAAATTGCTTTTTTAAAAACAGATCTTGAAAAAACAAATAAAACAATCAATGATACAGCAACCAATGATTTCAAATTTGAGATTAACACTAATATGTTGAATAAGATATTAGAAAGTCAAAGATCAATGCCAAATAAGACATGTATCGGATTTGAAAAAGAGAATAAGGAGGCCACTACTTTCATAGACAAGGTTAACACAGAAAAATGAAAGAGCTATGCTGAAACTCTTACAAAAGTGGAAATAAAAAGAGAAGCTAAGAATATAGAGGACATCTCAAACAAAGAAGGTTGGAAGGAATAGAGCTACAAAAGGCAATTTGATCAGAGATACACAAACATGACCTATTTTTATGGTTACTGTTTTTATTGTAATGGATATGGTCATAAAAAATAGAATGTCGAAAAATGGCTAACAATTTTAAAAATAAGAAGTAAACTCATGTAGAGTCAAGTAGAAGCCACAACTCTTTTGCTCCTCTGTCAGGTTTTAATAAAAAGGCCATAATATGTTACAAGTGCAACAATTTTGAACACATAGCTCGATACTATAGAAGCGTGTTTGAGTCAGTGAAGGATCAGAGTTTCAAGGTTCCATTCATCAAAAAGAAAGTTCAGACAGGGTCATGGCAGAAGAAACAATCTGAAAAATCTATGTTGGTACAGATAGCTTTGCATGCAAGAAATGAAGAAAAACCATAGTTCATTGATAGTGGATGTTTGAAGCACATGACAGGAGACAAAAACAAGTTCATAACCTTGAAGAAGATCAATGGTGGCACAGTGAAATTCGGAGATAATACTACTGTCAGAATTATCGAAAAAGGTACACTAAGTTTGGATAATGGTAGAACTAAAATTGAAAATATTCTGTATGTAGAAGGTCTTAAGCATAATCTTTTGAGTGTAAGTCAAATGTGTGATCAG
This sequence comes from Torreya grandis, assembly GCA_037957365.1. Taxonomy (NCBI): domain Eukaryota; kingdom Viridiplantae; phylum Streptophyta; class Pinopsida; order Cupressales; family Taxaceae; genus Torreya; species Torreya grandis. The sequence continues at coordinate 2,423,019 of JARHVA010000319.1, read as the reverse complement.
GGGCACACACTAAAGTTTTATGCAAAAAATTGTGAAATTAGGAAAAAAGATTCAGATGTATTGGTTGTAGATGCTCAAAGAACATGCAATAATTTGTATATGTTATCAGACATCAAAGGTCAAAGATGTTTGAGTTAGATTGAAAAAAATTGGCAATGGTACATGAGAATGAAACACATAAATTTTGACAATTTTGTCAACATCAACAAGAAGCAAGCAGTTAAAAGTCTTTCAAAGATTACAAAGCCATTCAATACGCTTTGTGAACCTTGTCAGCATGGGAAGCAGGCTAGAAGACAGTTCAACACAAAAGAGTACTTGACCACTCAAATATTAGAGCTTATTCACACTAATTTGTTTGGACTTGTAAGAACTCAAAGTATTCAAGGTGAGAAATATTTCATGTTGCTTATTGATGTTTTTTTACTTATGATTTAGGTAATGTTTTTAAAGAGAAAATCAAAAGTTTTCAGACATTTCAAAACATTAAAAATATTAGCTAAAAATGAAATCGATTTGAAGATTAAGTGTCTAAGATCAGATTGAGGAGATTTCATGTCAGATCAATTTATTGAGTTTTGTGAAGACCATAGAATAAAGAGACATTATTCAACAGTCATAACTCCACAATAAAATGGAGTAATTGAATGGAGAAACATAATAGTTTAGGAGATGGTGAGGACAATGCTAAATGAATCCAAGATACTAGATAAATATTGAAGAGAGGCAGTTGCTACATCAGTGCATATTCAAAACAGAGCATTATTGAGAGTCAACAGTGACAAGACTCTTTATGAGCTATGGAAAGACAAACCAACAACTGTTGATTATTTTAGAGTTTTCGGTAGCAGATGCTTCATAAAAAGAATCGATGATAAACTTGGTAAGTTTGAATCCAAAGCAAATGAAGGTATATTTTTTGGTTATTCTTGCAAAAGTAAAGCTTATAAATGTTATAACAAAAAAATCAAAAAAATAGTTGAAAGTGAAAGTGTCAGGGTAGAAGATGGAACACAAAGAATCAATGATCCAATAGACATTCTTGAAATTATTGAAGAAGAAGATTTTGAAGAATCAGATGAAGATGAACAGAAAAATGACACCAAAACTTCTTCCAAATATGTCCAGAAAAATCATAATGAAAGTGACATCATCGAAGCCATAAATGAAAGAATTCGCACTAAAAGAATGATGGTAAGTGAATTTGAGCAAGTTAATTTTTCTTTGTTATCCAAAATTCAGCCTAATTTTTTTTCAAAAACTAGCCATGATAAACATTGGGTTAAGGCAATGGATGAAGAATTAAATCAGATAGAAAAGAATGATACTTAGGAATTAGTGCCTAGACCAAAAGATCATAATGTGATAAGAACAAAATGGGTTTATAGAAATAAGTTGAATGAAAATGGAGAAGTAATCATGAATAAAACAAGATTATTATGTAAAGGATATGTTCAGATTGAAAGAATAGATTTTTAAGAAACTTTTGCACCAATGGCAAGGCTAGAGGTTATTACAATGTTTCTTGCATATGCAGTGTTTAACAATTTCAAAGTGTTTTAGATGGATGTTAAATTTGCCTTCTTAAACGGGAATCTAGAAGAAGAGGTCTACATTGAATAGCCTGAGGGATTTATTTTTTCAAATATTAGTAACCATGTATGCAGATTGAAGAAAGCACTGTATGGATCGAAACAAGCTCCTAGAGGTTGGTATGCAAGATTTGATAAGTACCTATAGGATCAAGGTTTCAAGAGAATATTTGCTGACAGTAATCTCTACATCAAAATAGAAGGTGAGTATCAATTGATTGTTGTTGTATATGTTGATGACATCATTCTTGAATGAAACATTGAAAAGATGACAATTTTTTTTTTTGATAATATGCAAAAAGAATTTGAGATGTCTATGCTTGGAGAATTGTCATTTTTTTAGGGTTGCAAATATTTCAATCAGATAAAGAAATTTTCATAATCCAAATTAAATATGCCAAAAAAATGTTGAAGAAATTTGGTTTTGAAGATTGTGCACCAGTTGGCACACCAATGAGTACAAGAAACAAGGTGAGCAAGGATGAAGATTTTTTTGTTGCAGATCAATCTTTGTATAGATTAATGATTGATAGTCTTTTATATTTGACAACATTGAGGCCAGACATCATGCATGCAATAGGTATGGTTGCAATATATTAGTCAGCACCAAAAGATAGTAATGTTTAGTTGGTGAAGAGAATATTCAGATATATCAAGGGGACATTGGATTATGGATTGTGGTATTGTTGTCAACCTAGAGCTGCACCTTGCATCGAAGACGTGCATGAAAAAGCCAATCCTCTATCCGATTGAAACAATGGGATCTTCTCACGAGGGTGGATGTCTCAATGGTGAGAAGAACCTCCAAAAAAGACAGTTCCTGTGAGATATATCAATGAAGATCTTTACTCTGTGCTGCAGACTACCTTGGAAAAGGGAGAAGGAAACTTTAAGGGGAAATCCTACTTAATAACAGTGATACACCAAAAGATTGGAACACTCTACTTGGAACCTTGAACACTGAACAAACAAGGAAAAAGGAAGACCTTCGATTTTAATCGACCACTATGCATAAGTATTTCATGAAAAGGTTTGATCCAATGACAAAAATGAGGAAAAACGATAGAGAGAGGTCTGATACAAGACACTTTGTAGTCACTTAACATCCACTTCCAGCTTCAGCAAAAGACATAAAAAACACTTAATATGACCTGCATAATATGATAAGCTAGCAACTAGGTACGAATCGGAATTTGGGAAGGGAGAGAAATCTACCACATATGCAAATTACTGAATGAATATACACTATGCCAACACTTGAAATCTGAAAGTACAATCTTTCTATTGATTGAAGAGGTTACACAACTCACCAACGATAGAGTTTGGTCTTGCCAAGAGAGGGATGTTTTTAATCTAAGGTTGAAAAGTCATTAATACAGAGAATTACAAAAGCCAAAAGATTGGCATTGAAAAAAAGAGGAGGGTCAACTTAGATTAACTCAAGGTTGACTTTGTCTTTCAATAAAATATGTTTTCCCTTTGTCTTTGCATGAAGCTTCTTGGCGTTAGAGGAAGTGGACTTGTCTTTGCATATTGAAACGCCCACCTCTCTTTGCATGGAAATCCACATCAATGCCAATGTTAGCTTCTTTATGAGCTGCTGGAATGTTTGGAAGTATGAGATGATAATATCATGCATTAAATCCAACGCCAATGTCAATTTAGAACTTTGACTTGATCCGTTGGAAGCCGAGTTGGAACGTTTGAAAGGCTGAGTTGGACGAAGAGATTATTCTCCTTTGCATGGCAAACTCCTAGCAGATGTGGCGTTTAACAATTAGTCAATTCTAAATCTAAAATAGTCAACTCGATGTCTGAATTTGGAACTCCGATTGACCTGTTGGAACGTTACAAGCTTGAGACGGACGAAAGTGCTTGCATGGAAAACTATCTTGCTGAGTGAGATAAATTCAGGTTGAATTTATTTCCTGGCTATCTATTTTTTGTGCATGCGTTGCTTTTGGGTTTATTCCCACGGATTGTTTTTTTTGCTTTATTTCCCTTCGGATATCTCCTTCGGCTTTATCTGCTTCTCACTTTTCCTGCAGCTTTATTTCCCTCGAATTATCTGTGCTCGGACCTTGCCTTTTCAAACCCTCCGAAGGATTTCCTTCGGACAATCATTTCGCTTGAATTGTCCTTGACTTATCTTTTCCTGCGGCTTCTGTCTTTTGGATTTTCGCGGGCTTTCTACTTTGCGGGTTTTTTCATTTGTTCTTTTACCAAATTAATCCTTCAGACAAAAAGTCTGAGGGATATCCTTTGTTTTTTTCTCTTTTTGCCTTCAGACTTTTTCTGTTGGGTTTTTTGCTTTGGCAAACTCTTCGAATTTTTTCGAACTTTTTGTTCGAAGGTATTTTCTTTGTCTTCTTTGGCCACTGGCAGAATGTCCTTGGAAAAAATTTGCAAAGGTATTGCCACCGACCAGGTGCCCTCCGCAAGGGCTTGTGTCCTTCCTCTGTGCCCTTCGGGAAAGTTGGAATGGTCTTGTCACTGACCAAGTGCCCTCCGCAAGGGCTTGTGTCCTTCCTCTGTGCCCTTCGAGAAAGTTGGAATGGTCCTGTCACCGACCAAGTGCCCTTCGCAAGGGCTTCTCTCCTTCCTCTGTGGCTTTTCGAAAAAATTGTAGGGCACCCGGGTTTTTTGTAGGGGTCCTTATTCCTTTTGGATTTTCTGACTTCTCTCTCAAATTTCTTTGGATTTTCGTTCGAAAGAATTCCTTTGGACAAAAAGTCCGAAGGAATTACTCCTTGGGCTTTATTCATTGGTGACTGCGGTCTTTCCTTTGTTTATTCTCCGAAGTATTCCTTCGGACAAAAAGTCCGAAGGAATTCCTTCGGACTTTTTTCCGAAGGATATCTTCCTTTGTAATTTCCTTTGCTGTAGGCTCTTTCCTTCGGACTTTTTTCCGAAGGATATCTTCCTTTGTAATTTCCTTTGCTGTAGGCTCTTTCTTTGGCTTATACCTGACTGTAGATGGCTCCTTGGGTCGCTGTAGATATGCATTTAGGCTTTGACAATTTTGCCCTGTGAGGCAAAAATGTCAACAGGTATCCCATAGGCAGAGATTTCACTTTGGTTGCTTATACAAATTTAAATTGGGCAGGTTGTTTAGACGACAAAAAGATTAGAAGTGGAGGAGCTTTTTTTCTTGGTGATAGCTTAGTATCATGGCTAAGCAAGAAACATAATCCAGTATCACTTTTTTCGCTGAAGTAGAATATATTGCAGCGGTATTTTGTTATACTCAAGTGCTTTAGATGAAGCAAACTTTGGAAGATATCAAGGTAAAATATGATGAACTTATTTCTATTTTTTGTGACAACACAAGTGCTATTAATATTTCAAAGAATCCAGTGATGCATTCAAGAACAAAACATATTCCCATTAGATATCACTTTTTGAGAGAGCAGGTTGCAGATCAACAGGTTAAGATGAAATATATCAGTTTACAGAGCAGATTGCAGATATTTTCACAAAGACACTACCAAAAAACACATTTGAGTATTTGCGAGAGAAGTTGAGAGTAATTTCTTTTACTTCCTACCATTGAGGATCAACATCAGTTGAGGGGGAGCTAAGTGTTAGTTCTAGGATAGGTCTTTTACCATTGATGTCAAAGGGAGAGTAGAACAGAAATAGGTCTAGGTACAGATGCAAAAATAGGCTTAGAACAGGTACAAGGAACAGGTATAGGTTGCTATTGTAAGGGGGAGTTACTTTATGTTTTTCAGATGGCAGTATGTGCAGGTTTCAAGATGTGACTGTTTCAGTTTGAGGTTGCCATCAATGACAATGGGGGAGATTGTTGAAAAAATTGTCATTGATGTCAAAGGTCTAGCATTGGTGATAAAGGCCCCATTGCATTTAATGGTGTTTTTAATATTCATATTTTGGCTAATGTGTGTTAATATTTATTTAATATTAACGAATATATTTTTGGTTGCATATAAGTGAAAAGAGGGCCCATTGAGAAGTCAAAGAGTCATGGGGCAAAGACAAAAGAGGAATGGGACGCATTTTCTCATGAAAAGTCATTTTGAGGAATTCCAAGAGTCACCATGTGAAGACAAAAGAGGGTATGATGCATTTTTCATGAAGAGACACTTTGAGGAATACGAAAAGTCACTAAGATAAAGACGAGAAAATGATGCATTTGCTTATGAAAGGTCACCATGTGACTTTTCAAATGCAAAGATACGAAGGGTCATGCAAGTTTGGTGCCATTTTCCATGAGGATTGAAGGGTCACAAAGGGTGAATGCTAAAGGTCATTTGGAAAGCTATAAGTAAAGGCTTGAGAAGCCATTTTTGATATGCAAGAGAGTGCATGGATTGTGTTTGTTTTAGAGGAGAGAAAAGCTGGAGATATTGTAAAGTCCTATCATTTGTTGAGTAAGCAACATTGAGAGAGTTGTGTTTTATACACAAGAGGGGTTGGTGCTTCTGTGGGTTGGTGCTCACAAATAGTTGCTATGTTGGTGCTCGGCAAAGGGGTTGGTGCTCCTGCAAGTTGGTGCTTGCGAACTTTGTAATTTGAGTTGTTGCTTATTCATATACTTGAGATTGTTTTCCGTGGTTTTTCCCACTTTGAGTTTCCACGTAAAAAATTGGTGTCTCTCTCTCTTGTGTGGTGCACATTATTGTTTCAGTTTTATTGCATATCTTGAATATATGATTAAGTGGTTAAAGAAAATATATCAGATTAAGTAAAAGATATATAATATATTGATTCACCCCTCCTCTCAGGATATTTCGTGCTTAACACAAATCAACTTTTTCTTTATGGTAACATGGTTGTATATGCAAGTAGATTACTAATTTTTCATGTGGACAAACACGAAAATAAACATACTTATACTTTTTTTGACCCAAGAGCTGGAACATGTCATAAAATTTAGAATTTTCCCCTTCCATGCATTGCTGTGTTTGACCTCATAAATCTGATTTTTCTGGATGACAAAGTTTAGAATTAATATATGCATTCATCCATCCTATGAGCTGAAGCATGCCCTGATTTTGCAATTTTGTGATCATGTTAAGTGGTAAGAATTTTACCTTTGACTCAGAAATTTTTGAGAAACAAAAATCAGACTTCATACCATTTTTTCTATCTTTCTTCCTTGGCTGCCATGTGCAAGATAAGTTGTTCTTTGCATAGAGTAAGGAACATGAATGTATCCAAATAAATTTCGAATTTTTCAGAGAGAAGGAAAACCATTTTTTCACCTCCTTGATCTCATGACTCAAATTGTTATTTCCAACAATCGTTGGGCTCAATACACAGAAACAAATAGTGCTTTTCATACTTTGAGGGTTGTCCCAGCTTAGGAAAGTCTTGGTTCTTTGCTGCCTTTATCCATTTCTTCTTGAAAAAGACTTTTTCCATAGTTTTTGATGTCACTTCCAATGCAAAACAAAATTCAGATTTAGTCATACTGATTTAGTGGAACGCTTAATTTTCTTTGAAGTCATTGGTTGTCCATGATCAAAATTTGCAGTCTTTTGCCATGGCCTAAAAATCACAGTTGCATCCCATAACAATTTATAACCTTGATTTACATCCTTATCCATTTCAAACAATGGATTGTCCAGACAATGGAAATCACTTGCATTCACAACAAGTTCGAACTTCGATCCATTTCAAACAGTGGATTGTCCATACAATGCTCAATTTCTATTTTTGTATCTTTTGGTTTTTTCGAAAAGCAACCCAAGTGAAAGTCTTCTTGGAGCCTAAGGAGTTCATCAATCACTTGTTCAATTTCTTTAGCCCTTGCCTCATCCTCTTGCTCCTTTAATTGTTTTGCCATCACAATTTGAATTTCCGTCTCTAGAAGTGCCCTTTGACTACCTTTTAAGGAGTCCTTGGTTGATTCTAGCTCAAAGGTGAGCTCCTCCACCTTAAGCTTCGTTGCCTTATGTAATGTCTCCTTCTAGTCAGACATTGTACTTTCAATAGGATTAGCCTATCAGTGGCCCTTGTAGGCTAATACGACAAGGTTTGAGGGTCCTCTCCGCAGTCACACAAATGGCAGTCGGTTTCTTCGGAGAAGTTGCGACATATTCTAGAGGTTTTCTAATGATTTATTAGAATGTTCTATTTTTAGAAACTTCATGTTACAAGATGATGTTATATTTGTGCTTTATGATATAATTCATTATATTATATTAAAGTGCAAATATGATATATTAAAAAAAGGAAAAAAAATAATAATAAAATATTATGATGTTTCTAGAAGCTTCTCAAATGAAAATAAAGAGTATAAAGGGAGTTGTGGGCTGCCATTATGAATTATCCCGATATGATGTAGTCTTTGCTGTGGTACGCTGGTGGAGCCTAGAGTTTCCTGCAGTGAATCAATTTGTCTTTGAGAACGATAACTCCCATTGATAGCATAACTGAGGGAGTGAAATATCTCTTGAAGGGTTGCATTTTGGAGGTGATATTTTAGTCATCTCAATTGGAGCAGAATTTGTGGCCATTGGCCAATTTTGGAGAAATCGATTTGGTGAATTTGTGGAGGCTGCATAGCTATCTCTTTGGTATTGGTTTCTATATAGCTTAGCATCAATTTTTCCTTGGTTAAGAGAGCATATTGCATTGTAGAGAAAGCTGATATAAAAATTAAGTATTTACAGTCAAGGAAGGACGCCATTAGCAGGGATGTTTTTGCTTTTGGGGATTCCATTTTGCATCGATTTTCTGCTTGGCTTGGTGCGTCCACCTTCTTGGAGCATGGAGATGATATTAATTGCTTGAGGCAGCGCATATTCAGTGCATATTATTTTAAATTTGAGATCAGACCAAAAATAAGGGCGGCTGGCTGGAAAATTCGATTTGGCTTGGGAGATCATCCTTTCATTGGGAAATTGCTTGCTCCTTCATTTATTCTCAAGGGCGCTTCAATCCCACCAGGGTTCATTGCATACAATCCATCCTTTAGTATAGTTTATATTTGCAGCTGTAGGTGTATGCCCTTCATACTAGCATACCATAATTGTAATTCTTGTTTATGCCAAGAGTCTTGGCTAGTTTAGTGGAGCATTGTATCAAATCATCAATACAATTAAGAATCACAAGTTGCTGATCATTTATGGTTATCTTTTGAGCATTTGAATTGAGATAGTAGGTTGCATGCCAACTGTTTGACTAAATGTCCATTGGCTGTAAGTGATTAGTTTGCTTTGTAAATTCATCTAATTGCATATAAAAGAACAAAACCTGCATCTAGAACTCAGCATTGTCATTCTTAAAACTTCTTGAAGCTTTAATCCATCGTCATTTAAACAAATCATCAAAATTGTGACAAAAACCAGCAAGAAGCACTTTGCTTACAAAGTGACTGACAAAATTACTGTTGTCAACCTGAGCCGCGCCCTGATTCGAAGACGTGCGCGAAACGGCCAGTCTTCTATCCGACTGAAACAATGGGATCTTCTCACGAGGGTGGGTGCCTCAATAGTGAGAAGAACCTCCAGAGAAGGTTGGTTCCTGTATGATGTATCAATTAGGATCTCTACTCTACGCTGCGGACTATCGTGGAAAAGGGAGAATGGAAACTTAAAGGGGAAATCCTACCTAAAGGGGGTGATACACCAAAATTTTGATCCTACTCAACTTGGAACCTTTAACACTGAACGAACAAGGGAGAAGGAAGACCTTAGACTTCAATTAATCATTTATGCATAAGTATTTCATGCAGAGGTTCGATCCAATAACTAAAACCTGAGGGAAAACGATGGAGAGAGGTCTGATAAAAGACACTTTGCGGCCACCTAACATCCACTTACAGTTTCAGTAAAAGACAATAAAGAACACTTTAACATGACCTGCACAAGGATAATATAGCAACTAGGTATAAAACAAAATTTGGGAAGGGAGAGAACTCTACCACTTATGCAAATTGCTAAAGAAATATACACTATGCCACGCTTGAAATCTGAAAGTACAGTCCTTATTGATCGAAGAGGTTACACAACTCACCAATGACAGAGTCTGGTTTAACCAAGAGAGATTGGATGATTTTTTTAAACAAGGCTGAAAGCCATTATATAGAAAATTACAAGAGGCCAAAGATTGGCATAGAAAACTTGAAGAGAAAGATTCACTTTGGTTAACTCAAGGCTTTACTTGGCTTTTCAATAAAATATATTTTCCCTTTTGTCCTTGCATGAAGCTTCTTCGCTTGATGAAGCGAACTTATCTTTGTTATGAACTTCCCACCTCTTTTTGCATGAAAATCTACGCAAATGTCAAATTTAGAACTCCATGTGAGTTGCTTGATGCCGAGTTGTAGCGTTTGAAAACATAGTTAACCGTTATTTAAGCTGAGTTGGACAAAGAGATCATTTTCCTTCGCATGGAAAGCTTCTAGTGGATGCGGCGTTTTAATCAATTAGTCAACTCTAAATTTGGAACAGTAACTTGTCATTCGAATTTGGAACTCCTGTTGAAGCTGAGTTAGACTTTCGGATGCATGGGCTGACTGGAGATGAACAAGACTTTAATAATCAGTCAACTGAAGCTTTCATCGATGTTCGAAAATAGTTCCGATGTTCGAAAATAGCTCCGATGTTTGCATGTATTCCGTTCTATTTTGGTCTTCATGTTCGTGTCTATTTCTGGCAGGATTCGTATTCAACTCTTTCGTCGGATTATTTATTTTCTATTCTCTTTTGCACAGTCGGCCTCCATTTATTTCGGATTTCTTGTCTCTTTGGTTTCAACGGTTACTTCCCACGGTCAAAATTTGACGGCTTGCGGGACGTCACTGGAAGCTTTATTCTTTTAGACTTCCGTCTTGCCAGTTTTCCGTGGCTTTCTTTCCTTCGGCTTTATTGGCTTTGCATCTTTCCCGCGGACCTTCCCCGAATTCCTTCGGGCTTTTTGCATTTGTATTTTGCCGTCGGACTTTCTTCGGGCTTGTCACCTCTGCGAATTCCTTCGGACTTTTTGTTCGAAGGGATTCCTTTGGACAAAAGTCCGAAGGTCTCTTTTGCGTCTTGGCTTCACTTGTGTTTTTCAAAATGTGCCCCTCGGCTTTTTAACCGTGGTCTTTCTTGCCCTTCGAGATAATCTGATGGACTTTTGTGGAGGACACATACCCTTCGGGTTTATGTGTTGGACTTTTGAGCGGCTGTTCCTTAGAATTTCTTCGGGTTTATTTTCCTCGAGCCATTTCTTCGAATTCTTTTGAACTTTTTGTCCGAAGGAATTCCTTCGGACAAGAAGTCCGAAGGACATCTTTTTGCCTTTGCTTCTTGTTTTTCTGTCTTTCTTCGAATTTCTCTTTGTGTAAGCCTTTTCCGAATTCCTTCGGACTTTTTGTCCGAAGGATTTTTTCTGTTGCCTTTCCCTTCGAAATGTGCCCTTCGGGATTTCAAATGTAGCCTTCCGCCGACCAAGTGCCCTTCGGCAACCGACCAAGTGTCCTCCGCAACCGACCAAGCGTCTTCCGCCCGTGCTCTTCGGAAAAATTGGAGGGCACCCGGGCTTTTTGCTAAGGTCCATCTTTTTGGTATTGTGCCTTCCCGAAGGGTAGGTGCCCTTCGAGAATATTGAAAATGATCTGATCGAAGGGTAAACTACCCTTCGGACTTTTTGCAGGGGTCTCCTTTTGCCTTCGAAATCCCTTTTTTGCAATTCTAAGGACTGTCCGAAGGAATTATTCTTTCGGCTTTTTCGCTTTTGGGCTGGGTTTTGCAAGGCTGAGGGTGTAAACTCTCCAAAGTATTCCTTCGGACAAAAATCCGAAGGAATTACTTCCTTTGTTTTAGGCTCCTTCTTTTGTTATTTCCATTTCTAATTTTTTGCGGACTCAAGTCCTTTGCAAATGAGTTATTTCAATTGGTCTACCTCTTGTCCAATGTATTATTTTCTTCTTTGGCTAGAGACGTGAATTTTCTGAATGGCAAGAGACAATCTGCCATGTAAAAGAATTGTCAACAATTACAAGACAGCAAATTGAGATAATTAAGAGCAAATTGGGCAAGGATTGTTACACCTTATGTGCATTTAAAGCCTCATCTGCAACTTTTATAGCCACATCCTTGTCCTTGATCATGTGAAGATAATATGATTTTGTTGTCTCCATTGCAACTTTGATTGTGTGCAAGTCCATCATAGTGACCCTTCTCTTCAAGCATTCGCCTTTCACGGAGTGCATTAATCCATCAATAAGCCTTTTTGTGCCATCCCACCTTGTTAGGATTTGTACTTCCTGTTGGCAATTCTTCCACAGGTCAGGGTTGTCTATTGCCATTCGGAAAATTCACAGTCTCTAGCCAAAGAAGAAATAATACATTGGGTAAGAGGTAGACCAATTGAAATAACTCATTTGCAAAGGACTTAAGTCCTCGGGAAATGAGACAAGGATAAAGGACCAAGGAGGAGCTGAAAAATCAAAAGGGCAGTGTTAGAAATGGCACAAAGCAATAAGAAAAAAACAAAGGAAAGAGCCTACAACAAAGGAAGTAATTCCTTCGGAGCTTTTGTCTGAAGGAATACTTCGGAGAATTCAAAAGAGAAAAGCCCAAAAGCAAGAAAAGACCAAGGAATAATTCCTTCGGACAAAAGTCTAAAGAAATCCGAGAGAGAAGTCAGAAATTTCGAAGTAATAAGACCCTTGCAAAAAGCCCGGGTGCCCTACAATTTTTCCGAAAAGGGCACAGATGAAGGACATAAGCCCTTGCGGAGGGCACTTGGTTGGTGACAGGACCATTGCGACTTTCTCGAAGGGCACAGAGGAAAGACACAAGCCCTTGCGGAGGGCACTTGGTCGGTGACAGGACCTTTGTGCATTTTTCGAAGGGCATTTTGGTAAAGGCAAAGACAAGAAAATACCTTCAAACTTTTTGTCCGAAGAAATTCCTTTGGACAAAAAGTCCGAAGAAATTCGAAGAGGTCCGCCAAAAGACAAAAAACCCGACAGAATAAAGTCCGAAACCAACAAAAAGGAATATATCCTTTGGGAAAAAGTCCGAAGGAATTCCTTCGGACTTTTTGTCCGAAGGAATACTTCGGAGGATAAACAGAGACAAAAGCCTGCAGGAAAAGATAAGGGACAATTCAAGCGGACATTTTGTTTGAAGAATTCCTTCAAAAGATCTGAAGGAGATAAGCTCGAGGCAGAGAAGAAATAAAGGCCGAAGGAAAGGTGAGGAGCCATAAGTCCGAAGGATTCCTTCGGAAAAGTTGCTGCGAAAAAGTGCATGGACAGAAGCTTGAGGGAAATAACAAGGGTCAATTCATTTGGGCAATTTGCGTAAAGGAAATCCACGGGAAAGGCATAACAGGAAAGTTCGAAGACAGGCCCGAGAAAATAAACACGAGGCAAATGCAACCAAGAACAAAAGATCCGAAGGAGATAGACCAAAAGCATAAATTCCGAAGGAAATCCAAAGCTTCGAAAAAGTTGCAAACAGAAAAGATGAAGGAGATATCCGACAAACTGTCTGCTGGAACGTGGACTAACAAAGTATTCGAAGAAAAATCCAAGACCAAAAATAAGTCCCTGGGAATAAACCCAAGAGCAATGCATGCACACAAACAGAAACAAAAAATAGATAGACAACTCAATTGGAGTTCTAAATTCGATCGTCGAGTTGATTGTTCTGGATTTAGAGTTGACTAATTGTTAAACGCCGCATTTACTAGGAGTTTTCCATGCAAAGGAGACTGATCTCTTCGTCCAACTCAGCTTATCAAATGGTCAACTCAGCGTTTCAAACGTTTCGACTCGGCTTCCAACGGATCAAGTCAGAGTTCTAAAATTGACATTGGCGTGGATTTTCATGCAAAGAGAGGTGGGCGTTTCAATAAACAAAGACAAGTCCACTTCCTCTAGCGCAAAGAGGTTCATGCAAAGACAAAGGGAAAACATATTCTATTGAAAGGCAAAGTTAGCCTTGAGTTAACCTAAGTTGATCCTCCTTTTCTTTTTTCAATGCCAATCTTTGGCTTTTGTAATTCTCTATAAGATGGCTTTTAGCCTTGATAAAAAATCATCCCTCTCTTGGCAAGACCAGACTCTACCATTGGTGAGTTGTGTAACCTCTTCGATCAATAAAAGGATTGTACTTTCAGATTTCAAGTGTTGGCATAGTGTATATTCATTCAACAATTTGCGTGTGGTATATTTCTCTCCGTTCTCAAATTCTGATTCGTATCTAGTTGCTAGCTTATCATTATGCAGGTCATGTTAAGTGTTCTTTATGTCTGTTGCTGACGCTATAAGTGGATGTTAGGTGGCTGCAAAGTGTCTTGTATCAAACCTCTCTCCATCGTTTTCGCTCATGTTTTGGTCATTGGATCGAACTTTCTCACGAAATACTTATGCATAGTGGTCGATTGAAATCGAAGGTGTTCCTTTTCCCTTGTTTGTTCAGTGTTCAAGGTTCCAAGTAGAGTGGCAATTTTTTGGTGTATCACCTTTATTAGGTAGGATTTTCCCTTAAAGTTTTCTTCTCCTTTTTCCATGGTAGTCCGTAGCATAGAGTAGAGATCTTCATTGATACATCTTATAGGAACCAACCTTCTCTGGAGGTTCTTCTCACCCTTGAGACACCCACCCTCGTGAGAAGATCCCATTGTTTCAACCAGATAGAGGACTGACCATTTCATGCACGTTTTCAATTCAGGGCGCAGCTCCAGGTTGAGAACAGTGTTTGGTACGTCTAGTGGGACCACGAAAAGAGTTCTTTACATAGGGTTTTTGCAGCAGCGAAGGATATTCATTTACATCCAATTGCAGAGTTCATAGCATCATTCAGATAATTCGTTCATGCCAAAGGTTACCACAAGATCAACAAGCAAAGGTATTCCTTTTGAATTTATAATTTATAAAAGAGCAAGGTCTAGGAGGGCAAATCCATATCCTCAAAGGGATTATTTACCTCCCCCTCATCCTATTGTTCTAGACACTGCACTCCCCACCATTGAGATGGCCGTTAGAAATCAAGTGTTTACTCCATTCAATAGGGGAAGTCCTCTAAATCTAGCACAGTTAGATGATATTCCTGTATCTACCCTCAATAGTATTTCATTTTTTCAGGAGAAAATCAACAAGCCCTATTGAGCATATCCAAGATGTGGCTAATCTTTGTTTAGTTCATAATGTTGTTGAGGATAATGTTGCTATCAGATTACTAGCTGCTTCTTTCAAAGGAAAAACACTACAGTGGTATAGAACCCTCTCACTTAGGTCCGTTTCCACTTGGGATGACTTGGGTGCTGCCTTGGTCAAACAGTTTGAGGACAAATTTGATCACTTATTTTTAGTTGAGCAATTAGCTGCCATACAGAGAGCTCCTCATGAGTTCATGTCTGATTTTAATCTCAGATTCTAGAAGACATGGCACAGGATACCGGTTCTGATTAGGCCATCACCTGAATATGCATTTCTATATTTTTTGAAAGCTCTCAATTCTGACATTAGTGTGATGATACAGTCAATGGGTGGTACTACTTTCCCTGATGTTTATGAAGTTGCAATAAGGACAAAAAGTAGTCTGATTCAAGCAGGTAAGCTTTCCCCAAGAGCTCCAATGCCCATATTTACAAAGATAAGTTCTGTACCAACCCTTCAAGTTTCTTAAATTCCATCCTTGGCTCCAATTGCAGCACCTCAACTTCTTATTGCAGCCTCTACTAGTCAATCTAGTGAGATAGGAGAGTCGAAAAATTTGTTACAATTTTTTGGAAATGAAATAGTACAGCTCAAAAAGCAGCAATTTCAGTCAAATAGGCCTTATCAACAGCAAAATCAGAACAACTATCAGTCTTTCAAAGATCAAAGGTCTCTTTATCAGGGTTTCAGAGAAAATAGACCACCCTATTAAGCACAAGGGGCCATAACTCCAGCTAAGCCATATGTTGCTCTTGATCCAAATGCTCTTTCCACTTCAAAAGCCATTGTTCCAACCGTACCTCACTACAATTTGGTGCAGGATTCAAGTTGGCAGCCCTCAAATCTCAATGATGTTCAAAACCAGAACTTGGTATCACCAAACAACACCATTCCACAGATGACACAAGAGGAGTTCTCTTTTCAAGAGAGTCAATATCAAGATACAGGTTTGGCATTACAAAGAGTGACTCAAGGGCAGCTTGATGCTATTAATGTAAATTGACAAGTAGATGATCATGTCACTTTTATTCAAGATGTTAAAACTAATGCTTCAAATGATCAAGTTGCAGCTATAACCTATCAAAGAAATAAAAGAAAAGCTTTTGAGGAAGCCCAAGCAGTAGCAAATACTTCAAGTGCTCTTAGTATTATTGCTCAAAGTACAAAAGAGCAGCTTGCTGCCCTCACAACCCAAAAAAATCAGAATGTAAAGGTTAGTAAAGTGCAACAAATACCTCTAATTTGTGAGCAACAAGTATCACAAAAGGCGCAATTAAAGGTTAGTCCATCTCAGTTCAGTATTGTAGATTAGATGAAAAAGTCTAACATCAGCATTAGCATGTGGAATACTCTTTCAATTTCAGGCCAAAAGGATAAACTCATTCAAGAACTTTCAGCTCTTGAATTGTCTCCAAAATCAGTTGATAAAGAAGGTGCTGTGTTGACAAATTCGGATCAGCCATCTAAGCAATAAGTACAACAAGGAGATAAGATATCAAAGGTGGACAAAATTGAGGTAAAAACAAAGAAAACTCCTCCTTTTTATCTTTCTTTGATAGTGGGTGATACCTTAGTTCATAATTGTATGGTGGATAGTGGAGCCAGCAGTATAGTGATGTCCAAACAGATTGCAGACAAGCTCGGCCTTGTTTATGAGCCAAATACTAAAGAGGTACTGCATTTGGATGGCCCACCAGCAAAAATGGTAGGCATTATCAAAGATTTGAAATTGACATTAGATGCCTGTCCAACGTAACTATTCAACAGGTTGTTGTAGTGGTGCACCTGCCTCTTTATTTCGCTATGCCTTTCAAGAGATTTCACTTCAAAGGTTGGGGGATATTTATCAGTTGATTGGACCTACTTGCTGTTCAAGACCAGATATGGTACAAAGGTAACAATTCATTCAGAGCCTATTGCACGTTTTCACATGGAGCCTTATACGCCAAGTGTTTTCAATGCAAATTGTATCATCTCAAATGAAATACTACAAACTAGTGATGTAGAAAAGGACTCACCTTTGGATGGAGTTCCAGATTTGTTTCTTGATGAGTTGGCTTCCACCTTGCATGAGCATGATCCCTACAAGCTGATTGAAGAAGAAGGTCTTGGTGTGTATTGTCTTCATGAGAACGATGCACCAATTCCAGCCATGGTTAAAGGGAACAAATCTAATGAAGGCTTGTGGCAATTATACTTTGATGGATCAAGAAATAAGCATGGGACCATTGCTGGAATGATGTTAATTTCTCCTACAAAACAAAGGTATTTTTTGTCTATTAAATTTCAGTTTGGCTATTCAAACAACATTGTTGAATATGAAGCACTAGTTCATGGTTTGCAGTGGGCTAGGAAGATGAAAGCAAATTGT
Organism: Torreya grandis; assembly: GCA_037957365.1. NCBI lineage: Eukaryota > Viridiplantae > Streptophyta > Pinopsida > Cupressales > Taxaceae > Torreya > Torreya grandis. The sequence goes on along the minus strand of JARHVA010000319.1, from coordinate 2,405,927 downwards.
TTGCAAGTGTTTGGAGATAGTGAACTTGTAGTCCACTAAGTAAAAAATTTAAATATATGCAAGAATATGTTTCTTAAATCTTACAGATAGAGTGTGGGATTTACTTGAAGATTTTCAGGGTTTTAATATTTAGGCAATACCAAGAGATAGAAATAAACATGTTGATAGGTTGCTGCTGTTGGGACATAATTTGATATCTCAGCTAATATAAAAAGTGACATATTTCAGTCACATATAAAGATAGTTGTAAGGCCTTTCGTTCTGGTGTTTGAAAATGACAATCAAATTATGAGATTTTTATAAGAAGAGGCTGAGTTTTTTTTAAGAAATAAGTCGAAACGCTTACAGTAGTATGGTGATCAGATTGTACAACTGAAAACTAATATGTTACCCAAGGGATTGGTCACTATTGAAAACATTTTCAGTGAAGATGATGAGCTAAGGAAAGAGAAACCATCCTTGTCAACAAAGGAAGAGCACTACGTCAATGTAGATATTGTAGCTGGTAAGATTTAAAAAATGGGCAAAGTATGCACTTCTCCACAAAAGAAAGCGTTCATTGAATTATGCACTAATTTTGCTAATATATTCGCATGGCAGTATAGTGATCTCAAAGGTTTTGATCCAAGTTTGGCTCAACACACTATTGAGTTAGAAGACGAAACTAAACCAATAAGCCAAAGACAAAGGCCAATCAATTCAAAGCTTAGCCTTTGATGAAAGGTGAGCTTCACAAGCTCATAGAATTGGCTACCATATTTCCAATCAAGCACTCAACTTGGGTGGCAAACCTTTTTCCAGTACGGAAAAAAATGGCGAGATTCGTTTGTGTTGATTTTCGTGAATTAAACAGGGCTTTGCTTAAAGACCACTATCCATTGCCATCAATGGAACAAATTCTACAGCTTGTTTCAGGTTCAGAGAGGTTTTCTTTGTTGGATGGATATAGTGGCTACAATCAGATTTTGGTCAAAGAAGAGGACTAATTCAAGACAACCTTCACACCTAAGTGGGGGACATTTGCATATAGAAAGATGCCATTTGGTTTGTCCAATGCTGGAGCAACCTTTCAGATAGCCATGGATATGGCTTTCCAAGGCCTTCTTAACAGGTTTGTGTTTGTCTATTTGGATGATATAATATTATTTTCAAAAGATGCAGAAGATCACATGGTTCACCTCCAAGAAGTTTTTGAAAGGTGTAGGCAATTTGGGATATCTTTAAATCCCCAAAAATGTGTATTTTTAGTTCACAAAGGTAAGCTTCTTGGACATGTTTCAATGCACGGTTTAAACATAGATTCTGAAAGGATTCAATCCATTCTTGCACTCTCCTTGCGTAAGAGCAAAAAGGCTTTGCAAAGTTTCTTTGGAAAGATCAATTTTATAAGGGAATATATTTTAGATTTCGCTACTGTAGCTAAACCACTTACAACCATGTTAAAGAAAAATCAGATCTTTAGCTGGTCCAAGGAGGGAATAACAGAGTTTGAAGATGTTAAGAAAGCCATAGCAAGTGCTCCTATGCTTTTAAATCCAGATTTTACGAAAGACTTCATTCTGTATACGTATGCTAATGTGGACACCATTTCAGGCATTCTTATGCAATAGGACCATGAACATTTGGAGCAACCAATAGCTTTTTACAGCTAAGGCTTGCAGGAGTATGAAACAAAGTACTCTTTTGTTGAAAAACATGTCCTTTCAGTTATAAGATCTCTAAAGAAATTTAGGCACTTGTTGTCTAATAATAAAATACGTCTAATGGTTGCTCATCCAAGCATGAAAGAATTTTTGTTAAACAAAGACATAAACGAGAAGAGCGCTGGTTGGATAACCAAAGTAATGGAATGTGACGTTGAAATTAAAATTACAATGCTGGTTAGAGGCAAAGGACTTTGTGAGCATCTAGCTCAGTTTTTACAAGAAACTAATGGGGCTGTTTTAGTGTCAAATGATGAAGAGGTTGCTGTTGTTCACACCTCACCTTCCAGTTGGTTTCGTAATCTGGTAAGCTATCTGCAAGATGGTTGTTACCCTTCTCAGCTAAGTGCTTGAAAAAGAAGGTATTTTAGATTGCGATCAATTCCATTCTTGCTTGTTGACGGTGTTTTGTTCAAAAAAGATATCAATGGAATGCTACTAAGGTGTGTTGAGCCAAGCCAAACTCAAAGATTTCTTGAAGAATTCCATGATGGACTTGGTGGAGGGCACTTTTTCGCAAGAACTATAGCACTTAAAATCATGAGAGGTGGGTAATATTGGCCTACTATATTTGGCGATTGCCATACATGGGTTAGAAAGTGCAAACAATGTGCTATGTTTATAGGAAAAGTTAAACTTGCAGCCCTGCCCCTTCAACCAATTGCAGTGGATCAACGTTTTGTCCAATGGGGATTGGACTTTATTGGTCTCATTAACCCTCCTTCGAGTTCAGGGAATAAGTGGATTCTAACAGCTACGGACTACTTCACACGCTGGACGGAAGCAATTGCATTGAAAGAAGCAAACGAAACTAGAGTTCTTGATTTCTATGAAGGTTTGATCACTAGGTTTGGAGTTCTTTTGGCTATTATTTCTGACAATGCAATGGCTTTTGTTGGATCTAGGATTAGCGAATGGGCTATCCACCCCAGAGTTTATCTCAGCAATTCATCGAACTATTATCCACAAGGAAATGGCTTTGCTAAATCTACGAACAAGAACCTCTTAAGAATCATACGAAGGACTATTGAAGACAATCAGAGGTCATGGCATCTCAAGTTGAAGTCAGCTCTGTGGGCTAATAAGATCACCTACAACAGGTCAATAGCCAACTCTCCCTATAAGCTAGTCTATGGTAAGGAAGCGAGGTTACCCATTTCTCTCGAGTTTCCAGCTTTAGAACTAATGCATCAACTTGAGTTGTTGGAGAATGAGCCTATAGATATAAGGTATGCAAAGCTTATGGAGTTGGAAGAGACAAGAAATCAAGCTATGCTAGCCATGGAAAGTCATCAGCCACAGGTGAAAAGAACATTTGACAAAGGAGCTTCCTCACGAAACTTTAAGGAGATTTGGTCCTCAAATGGGATGAGGATCGAGTCAAACCAAGAAATCACACAAAATTTGATTCCCTTTGGAGTGGCCCATACACGATCTCCAGCTGCAAATTCCACAATGCCTTCCAACTTGCAAAGATGGACGGCCAAGAGCTTCCAATCCCAGTCAATAAGATACATCTAAAACATTGCTATTGAAGAGCAAAACTCCATGTACATAGTTGTTTTTGCTTTCCTTGAAGTGCTGTTCAAGCACAGTAGTTTGCTTCAGTTTTGTCCAATAAGTGCTTGTTTGCACATTTGCTTCTTAGTTAGTTTTCTACTTTCATGTGTTTCCCTTCTTATTTTGGGGAAGGAGGTTACTTCAGCCATGGTCAAAGGAGATTTTTAGTCAAAAATCAGGTTTATCATTGTTTTGGGGGTTCGAATAGCATCTATATGGTCTGAGTTCTCAAGCATAGCAGGCATGCTGGGCCAATTGAGTTGCTAGAAATGTTGGCAATTCTTTCACAGGGCAGGATTGTCTCTTGTCATTCGAAAAATTCACATCTCTAGCCAAAGAAGAAATAATACATTGGGTAAGAGGTAGACCAATTGAAATAACTCATTTGCAAAGGACTTAAGTCTGCAGGAAATTAGACAAGGATAAAGGACCAAGGAGGAGCCAAAAAATCAAAAGGGCAAGGTTAGAAATAGCACAAAGCAATTAAAAAAAACAAAGGAAAGAGCCTACAACAAAGGAAGTAATTCCTTCGGACTTTTTGTCCGAAGGAATACTTCGGAGAATTCAAAAGAGAAAAGTCCGCCCAAAAGCAAGAAAATACCAAGGAATAATTTTGTCCAAAGGAATTCCTTCGGACTTTTTGTCCAAAGGAATTCCTTCGGACAAAAGTCCGAAGAAATTCGAGAGAGAAGTCAGAAAATTCGAAGTAATAGGACTCTTGCAAAAAGCCTGGGTGCCCTACATTTTTTCTAAAAAGGGCACAGATGAAGGACAAAAGCCCTTGCGGAGGGCACTTGGTCGGTGACAGGACCATTACGACTTTCTTGAAGGGCACAGAGGAAAGACACAAGCCCCTGCGGAGGGCACTTGGTCTGCGACATAACCTTTGCGCATTTTTCGAAGGGCATTCTGGTAAAGGCAAAGATAAAAGAAAATACCTTCAGACTTTTTGTTCGATGGAATTCCTTCGGACAAAAAGTCCGAAGAAATTCGGAGAGGTCCACCAAAAGACCAAAAACGCGACAGAATAAAGTCCAAAATCAACAAAATGGAAATAACAAAGGAATATATCTTTGGGGAAAAAGTTTGAAGGAATTCCTTCGGTCTTTTTGTCTGAATGAATACTTCGGAGGATAAACAGAGACAAAAACTCGCGGGAAAAGATAAGGGACAATTCAAGCAGACATTTTGTCCGAAGAATTCCTTCAAAAGATCCGAAGGAGATAAGCCCAAGGTAGAGAAGAAATAAAGGCCGAAGGAAAGGTGAGGAGCCATAAGTCCGAAGGATTCCTTCGGAAAAGTTGCCGTTGAAAAGTGTTTGGACAAAAGCCTGAGGGAAATAACAAGGGTTAATTCCTTCGGGCAATTTGCCTGAAGGAAATCCACGGGAAAGGCATAACAGGGAAGTCCAAAGACAGGCTCGGGAAAATAAACCCGAGGCAAATGCAACCAAGAACAAAAGATCCGAAGGAGATAGACCAAAAGCATAAATTCCGAAGGAAATCCAAAGCTTCAAAAAAGTTGCAAACAGAAAAGACGAAGGAGATATCCGACAAACTGTCCACGGGAACGTGGACTCACAAAGTATCCGAAGAAAAATCCAAGACCAAACATAAGTCCCCGGGAATAAACCCAAGAGCAACGCATGCACACAAATAGAAACAAAAAATAGATAGATAACTCAACCGGAGTTTTAAATTCGGAAGTCGAGTTGACTGTTTTGGATTTAGAGTTGACTAATTGTTAAATGCCGCATCTACTAGGAGTTTTCCATGTAAAGGAGAATGATCTCTTCGTCCAACTCAGCTTATCAAATGGTCAACTCGGCCTTTCAAATGTTCCAACTCGGCTTTCAACGGATCAGGTCAAAGTTCTAAAATTGACATTGGCGTTGGATTTCATGCATGATATTATCATCTCATACTTTCAAACGTTCCAACAGCTCACGAAGAAGCTAAAATTGACAATCGCGTGGATTTCCATGCAAGGAGAGGTGGGCGTTTCAATAAACAAAGACAAGTCCACTTCCTCTAGCGCAAAGAGCTTCATGCAAAGACAAAGGGAAAACATATTTTATTGAAAGACAAAGTCAGCCTAGAGTTAAAATAAGTTGATCCTTTTTTTTTTTCAACGGCAATCTTTGGCTTTTGTAATTCTCTATAAAATGGCTTTCAGCCTTGATTAAAAGTCATCCCTCTTTTGGCAAAACCAGATTCTGCCATTGGTGAGTTGTGTAACTTTTTCGATCAATAGAAGGACTGTATACTTTCAGATTTCAAGTGTTGGCATAGTGTATATTCATTCGGCAATTTGCATATGTGGTAGATTTTTCTCCCTTCCCAAATTCTAATTTGTACCTAGGTGCTAGCTTATCATTATGCAGGTCATGTTAAGTGTTCTTTATGTTTGTTGCTGAAGCTGTAAGTGGATATTAGGTGGCTACAAAGTGTCTTGTATCAGACATCTTTCCATCATTTGCTCTCATGTTTTGGTCATTGGATTGAACCTTCTCACGAAATACTTATGCATAGTGGTCGATTGAAATCGAAGGTCTTCCTTTTCCCTTGTTTGTTCAGTGTTCAAGGTTCCAAGGAGAGTGGATCAATCTTTTGGTGTATCACCTTTATTAGGTAGGATTTCCCCTTAAAGTTTCCTTCTCCCTTTTCCATGGAAGTCCGCATCATAGAGTAGAGATCTTCATTGATATATTTTACAAGAACCAGCCTTATTTGGAGGTTCTTTTCACCATTGAGGTACCCACCCTCGTGAGAAGATCCTATTGTTTCAACCGGATAGAGGATTGGCCATTCATGCACGTCTTCGATTCAGGACGTAGCTCCAGGTTGACAACACTTCCCTCTCACTTGCGATTAACAATTGTTCTTTCCAATCTCCCTCATCCACTCTAGAGTCATGCAACGAAAATGAATAATTATTAGAATCATTGCAAGAATCAATATTTCCATCCACAAAATACCATTTACAAGGTCATACATGAATACCTCGGTTTCTATGTCTTCTTCTCTTTGAATTTCAAATTTTGTGATATTTGGCTGCCCCAAAGCACTTAGCGTTTCTCCATGTTGGCCAATTTTTTTGCAGCCCTCTTTGCTTCTTCAAAAACTCAGATTTTGATACAATCTTCCACTCTAGGCTACCCCAAAGTGTCATATTTTTGTTGCTTAACTCCTCTCAAATCTGATTTTACTGTTTGGTTGATTCCTCCATAGGAATCCTCATGAAGGATTGGCCATCCATTCTTTTTGTCTTGTACTTGCAACCCTTGTTGGTTGTAAATTTTTGGTTCTTGTGCCACAATTTTTAGTTAATGGCTGCTCACAAACTTCTGATTTGTCTATTGATGTGGTGGATTGCACCCTGTGAAGTGAGGCTCAACTCTCTTCATCCATGCGACACAATGGAGACATCCCTTTTGTTGTGGGTGACAAACGTGATGGATGAATCTCTAGATTAGGGGCTAGCTCCCTTTGATGCACTTTGAGGTCCTGGATTTCCTACTTCTAATTATGGGGGGGATGAAAAGGGAGAGAAAATACTGAAAATGGGACCTAAGCTAAGAGGTGATGCACCAAAACAATTGGTCTATTCAGCTTTGGCATACATGTTGAACCATGGACAACAAGCATACACTTCATTCAGGGGAGAAAAACTTCCTTGCATCAATATTTCAGTTGGGGGTCCTATGAAGATACAGGGAGGAAGAAACTAGCACAAGAGGTGTTCTGAGACACTGTTGCGTAGCCTATTCATTTGCTTATACTTCTTCAGACACTTCCTGTGACCTGCAAGAAAAGATCACTATGTACTAGATATGCTGGAATAAACTTATGAAAGCATGAAAAGAAAATGACTTAACACAAGATAAAACCATAGACATAAAAGTGAAAGGTCAAATGGAGGTAAAATGCTTTTTTTGATTCAAGGTAAATTCCTTCAGGGCTTCGCCATACAAGCTAAGAGATCTCCTTTCAAAAATGAGAAGTTACAATTTTATAGAGAACTGGAAACAAGATATCTGACAAATCAAGGAATTGAAACTCACGCTGACTTAAACACTTCTACAGAGACCAAAAGACCATGCTGCTGTCGTATCCTTCAAACTGCGTATGAAAGAGCCATGCTAGAGATGTCCAAACCACTGCTTTTGCTGTCCTTGGGCTGCAAAAGCATGGAAAACTCATTCCAGCATCTGACAAGGCCATTTCAAGTTATATTTGACTATGCTTTTTTCAATACTTGGGCGCAACTTGGCTGCACATTAATGGTTTGGCATGAAAACACTAGATGCCGGTCTCTATAGTTCGAAAACCAATTTGTTTATTGGTTTTCGGTAGATATATTCTACCTAAATGTATTAACTCCAGTTGAGTTGTCTATGCCACTTGGCTTGGTCTGAGTGGTCATTGATTTTGCCCTTTGTCTTTGTCAGCAGTTGAAACTGTTTTGCGTTTTGTCTTTTCCGCTGTCTTTGCCCGTGTTTTGTCTTTTTCTTTTGATTTCTCTTTTTGTGATTTCCTCTTGGCGTGTCTTTACTTATCGAGCCTTCGAGCTCTCGGCGGTCTTCTACTCCTTTTTGGCCTTTCCCTGTCTCTTTCTGCCTTCTGCACTTATTCGGGCTCTTGGGTTTGCGTTCTTTCCTTTTCTGTGGGTTTCAGGTTTCTGTGACCGTCGAATTTCTTTGGACAAAATGTTCCCAAGAATTCGACTTTGGCTCGCCTTGTTCGGTTTTCCTTCGGACATTTTGTTCGAAGGAAAATTCCTTCCGCTTGTCACTTTTCCCAAAGGGCAAGTGCCCTCGGGCTTCTTGTCTTTGACCCTTTGCTTCAACCAGTTGCCCTCCTCAAGGGCATTTAGAGCCAAAAGTGCCCTTCGGGCATTTGTATTGGTCCTCACGCTGACGAAAAGCCCTCTGCAAGGTCCATTTTGCCTTCAAACATACCCTTCGGAAGTTTTGTAAAGGTCCGTTCATCTTTGAAGTGCCCCCTGCAAGGGCACATACCCTTCGGAGAAATTTCAAATGACCCTACAGAATGCCCAGTTGCCCTTCGCGGAAAAACACTTGCCTTAAACTTAAGAAGTGTTTAAGATCAATTCGGGCTCTTTCAAAGGACTTACTCAAAAAACTTTGAAGTAAAGACGTCTCAAAAACTCGATTGCTTCCTTCTTACCCTTTTGGGTTTGTGAATGACTCCAACTTATGAAAGATCATAAGTCAAGTAATCCCACAAACCCGAATTGAACTGCTCTGACCCTTATCGACATCTTTTACTCATGAAAATTGACAAGTATTTTGCAAAACCTGACTTGCATTGGAACTGGCCATAGACCCTTTCAGGTTTGTCAAGCGCTCCTGCTTATTACTTGTAAAGCTTACAAGTAATGCTGTTCTAAAAACCCGATTTGCTCTGTTTGTGCTGGAAAGATCAATGCTTGATGAGACAACCCCTGCACCTACACAAAAGCAACTTTTCCTTTATTTTTAAAGGGTTAAGGCTTGGTTTCAGGGCAAAAGGTCATGAAGAACAAGGAAAGGCAAAAAAAGGGGGGCCCATTTTGGCATGCAAGATCCACAAAATGGTCAACATTGTCTTCTCCTACATTCTCCTTTATCAAATATGGCCTGTATTTTTCCTCACAAATATTTGCAACATTTTCAAACAGCATTTGGGCAATTGAAAATTTATTCTTTTCTAACCTTAAACCTCCAATAAGATAGACAACAATGGCTCGAAAAGATCATCACTTTTATTGAGTGTTAAAGTCATCACCTTCTGTATGGAAGTTATCATACGTTCTATAGGATTTTTACTTGCAATTGCAAGGAAATGTTGAAACATTTCAAGAATAAGTGTGTCATACATTAAATCCAACATTAACACACAAGATCTGACCTTTGCCATATTTTCTAGAATAGTGATCCTCTTATTAAAAGAACTTGTGATGTCACCAAGACCTTCAAAACTTTCCACCATCGACTGAAATATTTCCTTCTTGATGTTGTCACTGTATGGCTATTTCGAAGTTATTATCCTTGTAATTTCACTAATACAAGTGATAGCTACAAGTCTTACATCCAAATTTGAATGTCTCAAAATCTTGGGTCTAGCCAAACAAACCACCAAATGATTCATTGCTCAAAACATAGACTTAGGATTTGATTGTTCTCTCATGGACAAACATTTTACTTCTTCCTCCAAAATATTGAGCAAAACATTTTTTAAATGATATGGATGCTCAAACTTTTTTTTCAATTTGTGAAGCTTTGCTCTGAATTCATCTTCATTCATTAACTCCATGATTCATAGACTATGCATCCAAATCTACAAACACAAACCTTTACAGGCTAGACAATATTGGTGCTCTGTTACCACTGTAATGTCTCCAAATGAGACGAATTAATGCAAAAGGGGTTTTCCCCAAAATCCACAAATTTGAAAATGCAATCAACAAACCCTAAATTGCAAAACATGTTGTCAAAACCTTTAATTAACCCTAAAAATCCTAGGTACCAAAATGATAGGGTTTTATGGGTAAAATCCAGCGAACAACTTATTCCGAAATAATTGAAAATGTGCAGGGAAAATTTAAAATTTAATTTGCACAAATAAGTATATTTTTTACCCGTTTTCTGAAGCTCAAACACTACAATAAGATGGCAGAAAATTTTGATTTATTATCAAAATTACAGCTACTATTCGGAGTGAAATTCCTCTTCAAACCCCTGCCAAAAATAGCCACGATCATCTGAAAAATACCAGAAAAATTTCAGCGACTTATTTGGGTATAGAAAATGCCAAAATAGCCCTTCTAGGTCAATCACCCCACTTTTAAAGTGCTAGGAAAAATAACAAAAAACTATAAAAAATATTCTTGCCTTTTGCAAGTGGAAAATACTTTGAAAACCTGACAAATAATTAAATAACAATTCTGTAAATTATTATTTATTTTTTCTCCTTCAAACCCTTCACAAATCGTCCCAAAACTTCACACAAATAATCATAAAAATAACAAATAAAATCAGATTATTTAATTTGCAAATTTTGGATCGATTGAAGCCTTCAAACCGTAGATCCAAGCTCCCCAAGTGGTTTGCTCCACTTGCAAATATAACATAATAAATTAGCAAACTCAAGATGCAAGGAAAAAACCACGAAACCTTCATAAACATGCACACAAACCCTCCAAAGCAATTTGTCCCACTCCTTAGGGCAAGAACAAGATCTCTTTTAACAATGGTGGTGTCAAAAGACACCTTTTAGATTGATCCATCATCAATAGTAGCGAACCTCTATTGGGCATGCATCCCAATAGTTTTCTTTAAGCATGAAGAACAATTTTATCAAAATTCAGCATATCCATCATTGTAATTTTCGCCATGTATTTATAACTTCCAAAAATGGTGAACCACTTTGGGAAGATAAAACACTTTTCTTTTTCCTTATTTTAGCTCTCATGCCGACATCAATTTTTTAAATAATATATTAATTAATTCCCTTAATTAAAATAGTAATTAAAATTACTTTAAAGCAAATAAATTAATAATTAATTCATTTAAGCACTTTGGTTGTAAAAACAACTTTTTAAATATTCTATTAATTAATTAATATTGTCTTATGATAAAATCACTATTTCGACAATTAATAAAATAATATTCTCCAAAAAGGGCTCCTTTAGTCTATGGGGAATAGACTAAAGGTCTTCAAGACTTGTTTATTCATGATGTGGAAATGGGGACATCACATTGCAGTAGGTCGAAAAAGAGACCCGTGGATTTGTAGTTTGTTGATTTTGTTTCAAAATTCAGTGGGTTCAAGCTTTAGGGTTGGTAATAAGGAAACCATATGGCAGCTGGCCTAAATATTTAAATTTTAGGATTCAGAAATAATTTTACAATAATCTAAAGGCCTATTTAATTAGGATTTATGTAAAAGAAACTAACAAAGCCTAGGGATGGGCCCCAACTGGGCAGACCAAAAATCTTAAATCAATTTGAGCCTAATTTTTTTATGTAAAACCTATATTGCTTTAGGGTTTTTGCTCTACAACTCAATAGTATAGGCCCATCCCTAGGCCCTTTTGATTTTTTTCTTGTAAACCCTAGATGCTAGGTTTTGTGATTTAAAAAGAATTACTTTTCAAGATAACTATTTCTAGTTTCTTGGGATGTAAATTAGCAGATTCTTATTTTCAACCTCTGCTTTGTGCAAGTGTCTGTTCTTACTTGAATTTGCCTATTACTTAGCTTGAGTGGCATTTTTTTGTGGAGGATTGGTACAAGTGATCGTGTCTTTGATGGATGGGTGATTGTTTGCAAACCTCTATCTACCTGTGAAAATGATTGGTGGGTTAGTGTTTGCAAACCTCCGTCCTTTTCCACCCCTGAAAATCAAGACATGTGAAATGCAAAATGAGCCTTAAACCTATTATTTTCCAATATAAGCATAACTTGTTGAGTGATTAGTGGGTTTATTGTTGATTCCCGACTAACTTTTGAGATTTTCATTTAATTTCCAAGTTTTTATAATCTATGCCAAGTTTGTCCGGGTCAATGTCTGGTTTGAAGTGCGAGCCGAGTTGCATTTCTGAACTGCATGTTCATGAGCTTGGCATGTTTAAAATGCATGTCTTTTTAAAAAGTTGCCGATTTTTTCTTCTATGATAACAATGACCTGGGGATTACAGCTAATCACTGGAGGAATCACCCCAGGCTTGCAAGCAGTAAAAGTCAATAATCCCACCTCTATGTGCCTTGGAAGAGGGATACCCTCACTTCTATGTCAGACCTACTCCTAGTGTGGGCTTTCTTTCTTTCTTTTTCATTCTCTCTTAATGGACGCAAAAGATATAATTGAGCTAGTGATACATTTGGGTTTTGCAATTCAACTTTTGTCTGTTTCCTTATACCTTTTAAAATTTAACCATTCATTAATGGCAATTGTGTGATGGATAATCAGGAAACATGTCATCTTCTGACTTATCTCAAGGCATACTATAGACAGTGTATAAAGTCTGGTTCCAAGGATCCTATGTACTTTGAGATGCCATTGTCAAAAAGTATCCCAGAGGATAAGGCAGTTGAATTTGATGATGAAAATTTTGGATATAACAATGCATTTTCTGGATCGCAACATGGAAATGAAATGAGGATAAGAAAACAAGCAAGTCATCATTTGGACGTTTCTGACCCATTTGCTCAACTAGTTGGAGGTAAGCTGAGTCCTGTGTTTTGCCTTGCTACTTGTAGTAAGTGAAATGATTTACAAGTTTATTGCAAACAATATTCAGTAACAGACAGAAAGCAAGCATTGTATTTGATTGCTATCTGTTTTATTGTTTGTATTTAAGAATAGACTGAAACATGACCCGGGGTTCTTAATTTTGTTTGTCATTTTGGTATCTTCATTTAAGCTTGAAGGCAAAATGCCCGAATGGTTGTTTTAAATTAGTCTGTGTTGAATTTCTTAGCTGCTTTAGGATATGAAATATCTAATACAAAGCACTTATAAGACTTTTTAAAGCACTTATTACTACTGCTGACATAAATATGATTATGTAAGCGTTCATGCATTTGTGCTATGATTTTGCTCTGTGCCACTTTTTCTTGGTAACGACCATGATGTGCTTCATGCTTTTCATTGAATGCTTGGCATTGTTTCAAATCCATGTTACCTGAATTCTGTTTAGCTGCACTCACTTGTAGTATGAAGTAAAACAACTAGAAATCTCTTCAATAAGTTGTCTTTAATCACTATTGCTAACTGAAGATATATGCAGGTTCAGGTGAATTACGAGATTTCCAAGACAGTGATTGGGCTCAATTGAGTCTTTTAGAAAGTGTACAGGATTTGGAATTTGCATGCTCTACAAGAGTTGATAATGATCAGAACTTGTTATTCCTTCGTTCATATGGGCAAGTTGAAGGTTATCTGCGGGAGCAAGCCGATCTGATTGAGAAGTAAGGAAACTGATAGTAAGAGGCAGTAGAGTTATCATTCATCCTCATTGTAATGACTTATAGAAGATAAGACTAGAGTTCTTATATCTTGTTAGAAATTTATTGCAATATTTTTCTTGCAGGCAGGCTGCACTTATTCCTATGAATAAATTTGCACTGAAGTTGAATCAGCTTGAGAAACTTTCCCCAGACTTTCAACGGGTAGGTGTAATCAGGCTATATTTGTAGGATTTTTGAACGATGTTTTCTTTGTTGTCTAAAGCTTCAAAGTCTCTTAGTGTGATCCTGATCATTTGATAAATATTTAGAAGCTGACTTGCATCTTTCCTAGTTTCTTTGTTTGAAATATTTCGTTTATTTATTTTTTAATTTTAATAGGTGAACTATTTGCGATACTTGAATAGCCTTTATCATGGAGACTATCCTGCTGCTCTGCACAGTCTTCATCGGTACTTTGACTACAGGTTAGTCTAGTTGGAATCTGTAAGATGAGCGTTATTTCTTGAAGATATTGTGCTGTGATCAGTATTATTGCAGATACTATCTTTTATTGTCTATGATAACATACTCTCTCTTGCTTGCTTGTTGTGCAAAGGTTTACTAACCGTGGCATGTTATAAGTAGAGTTTATATTTGTCGCTTTTATTAAATTCGTCACATCTAAGTTTGATATTTTTCAGTTTTATTAATTTGTGTAAATGTTAATATGCGAGACAATGATGTCTGTTTTCCTCTTTGTTTGGTGTTGTTTTTTGAGGCACGCAAAAAACTATGCGTATATTGAAATTCCAAGTAAATGTCTTTCCAAACCATACTGTTGAGAGAGTTCTCTGGAAAAATTTCAAGCTAAAACTGTAAATAAGTAAAACAGTATATCAGAAAGCCATGGCGCCAGGCAACTGCAGCTATGGGTCTTTCAGGCGGCCAGGACATACTCTTGTCACCTCTGAAAGGACTATTACCTAAAAGCCATATCCCTTAGTTCTTTCAAAACTTGACATATGGTGATTGATTTGGCTCTACCCTTAAAAAATATTTGATAATAATCAGAGGGTAATTCAAAAACATAGGGTGCCTAATTTTAGTGTTGGAATTTAAAACGGCCCTTCTCCCTTCACTTTGTATCTTCATGAAGTATTTGTGAGAAGGCTGCGCTGACCCCATCATCAATCCAGTCCCAGTTGCTTGGGTCATTACATCTGTTTGCTTGCAATGGCAAAGCCAACTTAGCAAGCAAATCTGCTGCTCAGTTGCACTCATATGGAACACTTTTAATCTGAACAAGGGGCATAGTCTCCTGCAGCCTGTGATTGTCCTTTATTAACAGTTTCAATTGACCACGATTGCCAACATCTGTGAATCTGTTTCAATCATAACATTGGCAGTGGCACAGTCATTATTTTTTGCAAGCATAAGGATTTTCCAAATAGCATAGGCCTCAGCCAAATTATTGGAGCGGATTCCCAGTCCATGAGCAAACCTAAACACTTGGTGACCATTCTCCTTTCTACAAATACTGAACACCCTTGCAGGGTTGGGATTCCTGTTAGGGCCCGCTTCAGTGTTTATATTTAACCATGCAGTCGGGAAGTTGCCTGAGTCCCTTTGTCAAATCCTTTCTTACCAACCCTATCACTGGGGGCTCTTTGTTTAGTTTTAGTAAGATCACTGTGAGATGAAATTACAGGGTGGTCAATTATCATTTTAAATTATTTTATACTTACTGGGATGGTTGTGGGTTTGTAGTTTAATTTTCAGTTTTGATGGGGATTTGGTAGTCGCTTCTGCAGCTTCTAGGGGATTTTATCCTTTCTTACAAAATAAGAGGAAAACATTGATGGAAATGGGTGGAGGAAGGGTTCAGCTGAAAGGTGTCTTTAGGGTAGCCACTAAGGCACCTAGTTGGATGAATTTCCGATTGTTGTATGGCTGTTGTGACTTGTTTTCAGCCTACCCACAATCTGATTCACATCATATATTGAGTTGGACACCTTGCCAAGTCATGAGAGGATATATGAGAACTCAAGGGTTTGATGTTCCAAAATCTTCATTGTACAAGAATAGCCCAACGGGACTGCTACAACACAATGATTGGGGATTCCATCATTTGAATGGAATTCATGAGATGATTGCAAGCACTGGAAGAAAGCTAGTTGTCATGTTTATGAAGCATGATGAGGGTGTGATCACAAATGTGTTGTTAAACACTACTTTTTTCTCTAACTTGTTTGTTCCATGTGTAGGTGTGAGAGTTGAGACTTTTGATTTCAGTTGGGATTCATTCCCAATCCACATAGAGCCTCATTCGTACCCAGTTTTGGAAGGTATAGCATTTCTTTCTACTGAAGAGATCAACTTACCTATGTTTTGGATTGAAGACAAGGGTGCAACTTTGGTAAGGGTTGATTGGATTTGTTCCATGCCAAAGATGATCAAAATACAAGCTTACAAAAGTTGCCTAAGTGGGAAGATATAAGGCAATTGAGTTTGCAATTGCTTGAGGACAAGTAATTTTGGGAAGAGAGGACTGTAATGTCCCATTTTTCAAAGTAAAGGAAAACAGGTTGAAGACCTTTAGCCTAATTTTTCCCGTAGGCTAAGGGATGATAATTGGAAAAATTTATTTCCATAGTTAATTAGAGTTGCCCGAATAGTGATTTTTATCATTTGTTATCTTACGACAGTTTTAATTGATTATTAGAATAATGGAACTATCTTGATTAATTATTTAAATTACTTGAAAAGTGATTTTTATCACTCCAAAAATTCAAGTAATTTATGTAAATAATTGGAAATAATTTTTAATTAATTAATTGCTCAAAAAGTGATTTTTATCACTCTTACAAATAGAACAATTTAATTAATTAATTATTAGATTATTTGCTTGAAAAGTAATTTTATTTACTATTATTTATTATGGTAAATTAATTTAATAATTGGGGAATGAATTCTGACTTTGTCGACTTTTGAGTTGTTCCAAATTGGAACGTTGCCATTTGGGTGGAATATAAAAGTGGAAAAGAGGAATTGAAGGTCAACAATAATTTTTAATTCATGCATTGGACTCCCTCACATGGTTCGCCATCTTGGGAGGGTATTTATTGCAAGCAAGGGATCCATTTTTGAGGTTATGCTAATTTTGGATATTGAATTGATGATCGACTATATCAAGCTTGTTCAAAGTGACTTGAGAATGAAAACCTTCAATTGCACCAAAGGTTTGGAGACGGAAACTTCTATTCCTTCATTAAGGGTAACTCTATTCAAGGGTTGTAATTGTACTTTAGATTTGCATGGTGTTCTGAAACACCACCTTAATTCAAAAGATTGGCGAGCACCTTGGAGAGCTTGGTGATTGTGTTTTACAGGTTAAGGAGGGTGGCGACTTGACCACTAGGGTAGAAGACCATGTTAAGGGCTATGCTACAAAGGGAAATCCTCTCCTAGGGTTTTGTGGATTTATTTCCAAATTATTCCAGCTAGAGAGAATTGGTTTGACGCTGAATTTTTACGGTTTGGAGGGCTATTTTGTGCCCAAATAATATTCTGAATTTCCTATATTATTTCTGAATTCATTCCTAATTATTGGAAGGGTTTTGAAAGTCATTTTGGGCCTCGAACTTGTCAGAAAAATCATAATAAAATTGATAGTATTATTCGGCAATATTTCTCCTAATTTTGGCATCATAATTCCAGAAGAAGTGGCATTTATTACAACGAACTTATTCTGTAGTTTTTTGGTCATTTTTCCTGAATATATTGAAGTGAAAATTGTTGAACACAACTATATACTAAGAGGGGGGGGTGAATCAGTTGATAAGATAAAAACTAGTTCTTTAACTTTTTAAAGAAGATACAAAAACATATGCATATCAAAGAACAAATGTAGAGAGCACACACACATACACAAAAGCACAATACACTAGATTTATACGTGAAAAACCCAAAGGAAAAAACCACAATAATAATAACTGCTAGAATCTATTGTTCTAATCCAGCCTCACAATTAAATCAGCTCATTGGCAAAACCACACTGGTTACATTCAAGGACACTTATCCATAGGAGACACCAATCCCCTAACTGAGCACCAACTCAGTTTAACCTTATTGGTTACAAGATTTAAGGGCACTAATCCTAAGGAGACTCCAATCTCCTAACTGAGCACCAACTTAGTTTGTCTGATGGCACCAACCAATTAGAACTATGGAGCTACAACTTCAGCATACAAAATAGATTCACAAATGAATCTAGTTCAATTTCTTTGTTACAAGTCTAGTATGTAATTGCTCACTCTTTGCTAGTTCTCTATGTGCTTTTTCTTTCTCTTTGCAAATTCTCTATGTGCTCTTTCTTCCTCTCTGCCTCACTCTATGCCCATTGTCTTTTACTCTGTCTGCATACATTCTGAGTTGTCACTCTTCGAGTTGCTCTACAACACTCTTAATTGCAACGACAACAACGACTTCACAATGAATAAGATATCGTGTATATACATTGAGATTTAGGGTTTCATCTATACGTGTTCACACTTCAGCTCCTTTTAATAGATTCTAGCTATTTTTTCTCATTCAATGCGACTTTGGTATTTGCGAAGTCTCGTGTCTCGATTCATACATTACACTTCAATGCTCAGATCTCTTTTCTATCTTTGACGATTGCTAGATTCTGGTCATAACTGCGTTGTTTCCTTTTCGTGTCTTGGTTCATGCATCACGCCATAATGTTCTGGTCTCTTAGCTATCTTTGGCAACTGTTGGATTTATCTCATAAATGCACAACCTCCTTAATCGATGGTTGATCGGTTGGATCAATCAATCTCGAGCTCTATGCAATCATTTACAGATTTTGTCTGTTCCTTCATTTGCCCGTTGGGAACATATTAAATGCGAGCCTTTGATTTCTTTCTTCGCGCTAAGTCTAACCATCGAGCTCCTTTTTGCATCTCGCTATTTCCTATATATCAGGATCACTTTCGTTCCTTTTGATTTATTTGTATATGCTCGATCCATAACTTTAGTCATACGTTAATCTCCGACAGATTTGACTATATCTCTCTTGTCACGACATTCATGAGAGCTTTCGCTCTAATAGATCTTACCGGACTTGCTCAGTCTTTAACTTCGCCACTGTGCATTAACCTTTGAGCACTTTTAAGGCTTTGGATTCACTCGCTCCATTGGATCTTCTTAATCCTAACTTGCATGTGTCGTTGGATCAACAAAGATGCTTGCTCTTTATGTTGACTAGATCATTAACCTTCAACATGACTTCATCTTCTTTTAACGTTTTTGAGATGCTTCCACTTCGTCGATCTCTTCAGACTTGCTTGAACTTTAACATGTCCCCTTCGGTACAATTTCCGCAGACATTTGTCTGGGTCCCCTTTGGGACAATTTCCACGGACTTTTTGTCCGGGTCCCCTTCGGCACTTTTGTTTAGGACACATACCCTTCGGGGATTTGAAAATGTACCTTTCGGCTTTTCTGTAAAGGTCCACATACCCTTCGGCCTTTTTAAAAGATCCCTTCGGACTTTTTGCAATGGTCCACTTGCCCTTTGGAACTTTTGCAACGGTCCACTTACCCTTCGGCCTTTTGAAAAGATCCCTTCGGACTTTTTGCAATGGTCCACTTGCCCTTCGGAACTTTTGCAATGGTCCACTTACCCTTCGGACTTTTTGAAAAGATCCATTCGAAACTTTTGCAACGATTCACTTACCCTTCGGAATTTGTCAGAGTGTCCTTTCAGAAACTTTGTTTGGTCCATTTATGCTTCAGACTTCTTGAAAAGATCCCTTCGACATTTTTGGAACGGTCCACTTGCCCTTTGGACTTCTTGAGAAGTGCCCTTTGACTTTCTTGAATGGTTCACATACCCTTCGGCCTTTTGCAGACTACCCTTCGGCTTTTCTGAAAGGGTCCACATACCTTTCGGCTTTTTGCAAACTGCCCTTCGGCTGTTCTAAAAGGGTCCACATATGCTTCAAACTTTATTGAATGTACCCTTCGGCTTTTTTGAATGGTCCACTTGCCCTTCGATCTTCTTGAGAGGTGCCCTTCGGCAATTTTGCAACAATCTCTTCGGATTTTTGTTTCGGGACAATTTTTCTAAAAAGACTTGACAATTTTTTTGAAAGAATTCTTCCGAAAGAATTCTTCAACACTATTTCGGTTTCTTCATTCAACATGACTTAAAGACTTGGAAGATGTAAAGTCATCTTAGAAACCCGATCAACTCTCCCAAACCCATTTGGGTTTTCAACTTTGCTTAACTTATTAGAATGAACTAAGCAAAGTTGTTGCGAAACTCCGTTCGACTCACCTAGACCCATTCGGGTTTTTCACATTGCTTAACTCATAAACATGAGAGAAGCAAAGTCACTCCGAAATCTTGACTACCTCTTTCTTGACCCATTCGGGTTTTCCACATTGCTTATCTTATAAACATGAAAGAAGTAAAGTGCCTCTGAAACCCCGATCAACTCTTCTAGACCCTTTCGGGTTCTTGAGACAACTTGACTTATAAAAATGAGACAAGTAAAGTCGTTGCATAAGCCCGATCTGCACTACAAGACCCATTCGGGTTCTCAAGACTGCTTTACTTATTTTATAAGTAGAAGCTCTTCATAAACTCGATTTGCACTGTAAGTCTGTGCAATTCAACTTTTGACATTAATGTCTAATAGCACAAGCTGCCTTTGACATCAATGACAATATTACAGACATCAACCAAAATTACCAACAGAAATTGGGTTGGCATAGCTGCAATTAATCACATTATTTCCCTAAATATTGGCACCTAGGGTTCAGTGGCGATTTACCATTCCAAGTCCTTAATCTTGCTTGGTTGGTTTCCTAAATTGTTCATGAGGGTTTGCAATAGTTTATTGTGATTTTGGTGAGATTGTTACAACTAGGGTTTGCTGATCTTATTTTCAGTATTGAGCTGTAATTCCAACAAATAGGTTTTGCTGTAATTTTTAGTAAATTTTGTCAGTTTAACAAGAGTTGTGGAAGAAACCCCTTTTTACACATTTGTCCCAATTTGGGGACATTACAAAGGCCTTCATATTGTTGTCTTGATTTGTTTAAGGCCCAATAAGAGACAATAGACTTAACATTCCTCAATGTTTTGGTAAATTGAAAACAAGTAGAATTACCCGAATTCCTATCATTCCCTTTCCAACTAGCTGTTGACAAATTTGCCCCTCACAAGGCAAATTGTCACCCCTACTATTTGGAACTTTGCTATGGTGCCAAGTTTGTATTGTGAATCAGTTTTGGGGTCCTTAAATGACCATTTACAGCCACCCAAGTGGCCATCTACAGCCAGGTGAATTTTAGTCATTAAGAGGTTTCCAAGGACGTTGCTTTATTACAGCCAAATATGCAAATACAACCAAGATATACAAGTTGTAAGTTTATTTATTTTGTCTTCCCAAGGAATTTTTCGGGATATAAGAGGTGGACTATTTCTTCGGACATTTTGTCCAAGAGAAAAAGCTCTCAAAGGACTATGTAAAAGTCCAAAAAAATGACTAAGTGGCAGTCGTTCAAAGCTTATTTTCTTCGGACTTTTTGTTCGAAAGAAAAGGGGATAAGGACAGTTTCAAAAAGCCTAGGTGCCTTTCAAAAATCCCGGGTGCCCTTCAAAAACCCTGGGTGCCCTACAATTCTTCCGAAGGACACTTTTTGAAGGCAAACATACCGTTGCGGAGGGCACTTGGTCGGCGGCAGGCCCTTTTCAAAAGCTCCGATTGATATAATTGTGTGCAGAGTTTGATTTACCTCATTAATGCAAAGGAGAGTCATAAGCAAGCCACTATGGAATGTGGGTCAATTTGTGTTTAAGGCAATTCCATGGAACCCTAATATTGACTGTATTGATATTGTGTTTAAATCCTCTCCTAGATGGGTAGGCATTGAGAATGTACCGATTCAATTATGAAATTTTCTTCCCTGGGCTCTTAAACCGATAGGTTTAGTAAGGATAGAAGATACAAGAAGATCCTTGGCACACATGCATGTTAGGGTTTTGATATCCTTGGAGCCATTAGAGGTTTTACCAAAAACCCTAATCTTTAAGGTTAAAGGTGAGTCTTTTTCTTGTTCAAATAATGGTCTAGGTGATCTTAATGCTTGCTTCTTCTGTAAAAAAGTTGGCTACCTAAAAAATAACTGCCCCCTTTTAAACATTAATAACAATTTTTATAATGAGTAGAAAAGTGAACCTTAGTTCAATGGTGTTAAGAGGTCTTTTTGTTGATAAGTGTGATGTTGATGTGGTTATGCAAGACAACCCCTGCTTTGATTTAGATAAAAGCAGTGGCATAACACCCCACTGATTCACCATTGGGGGATATATACCTGAAAGCAACTGGTAAAGATGTTATTGTCATTTCTACTTTGAGCTTCACTATAGTTGATCTTCCTTTAGTGGTTCCTCCTCTGTCTTTTGAGAATGAGGTGGTGGTGGGAAATGACCCAGTGTCTTCAACCTTAGAACAAAAAGGCTCTAGGGTTAAGGGAATTCCTTTCGGGGCTCAAGATAAGGTCCCTTCTCTTCTTGCTAAGAGACCTTTGGAGGAATATGTTGTCATTCTTGCTGCTCTGCTTGACTCATGGATCTCTATCCTTGACACCTTGTATACCTTCAACTCTAGAGTGTTGATGGATGAGCTTGTTCCCATGTTTGTTTCTCCTATGATTGATGGTACAAAAGATAAAGAAGTGATCTTAATAGAGAAAGATCCCCGTACTCATCTAGACTCTAATGGCTCTCTTACAGATGAAAAACCCAAAGGAGTTAAGAGATTGAAAACTAAGACAAAATTTGTTTCCTTTCAAGGTTCAAGTTTTGGTGAGGATTGCAAAAAAACCAAAGGTGGGACTCAAGGAAGCTTGGAGGATTCTAAAAAGCAATCTAAGGAGATTAAAGTTCCACCATGTTTCACTAGACTTTATCAAAATAAAGGAGGGTCTAAGCCCTCAGGTCAGCCTAAATAAATCCCCCTAATTTTATGAAGATTGTCAGCTGGAATGTGAGGGGTCTTGAATCTCATGATATAAAGCCTATTGTTAGATAGTTCAAGCATTCAAGAGAGAAAATTGACTTCCCTTTGCTTAAATAAGTTAAGGAAGTGGGTTCTAAACATGATTTTGTGCTCAACTTTATATCGCTAAATTTGACACACTTCTCTACCAACCACTATAGAGGGAAGGGTGGTGCATCTATTCTTCTAAATTCAAGTTGGTTTGAGTCTATAGTTGAACATGAATTCTCCCCTTGTCAAAGAGTTGTGTGGGTTGTCCTTGAACAAAATAACTAGACTTTTGGGGTGTACGATGTGTATGCTCCTAATGACTATAGGGATAGAACTGAGTTGTGGAATTGGCTTGCTTCCATTTTGAAAGTTATCCCTTGGATTGTGGGGGTTGATTTCAATATGATAGAGGAAAAAGAAGATAAACATGGAGATGATTCTTGGAAAGGTAATGAGCTATTTCTTTGGTCTAAGTTGAAGTGTATTAATAAGTTTTTTGACCCCCTTAATAAAGGTAATGTTGGCCATATTTGGCCCACATACAAAGCCGTGTCCACTTGCTAAACCACTCGATGCAGAGTTCCTGATTGAGCATTCAATTCAAATCATCTAGACAGGTTCTAGATGGTGTGGGTAGGGCAAAGAGGCCACGGAGCTCACAAAACTTCAAAAACTACAACATTAACCTTATGACAAACTGGGGAGTGCGTGGAACTCATTTGCTCAACTCACTTCATCCAGATTTTGTCCAAATATTTGGTCCCAGTAGCAGGAGAGGATAAATGACTGTTTCAGTACTGCTGGTTTTCGTGCATATGGACAAATCAAGGAAAATCAGTCATATGGGAAGCCTTTCCGGCCAATGGATCAAATGGGTTTACTCCTTATGACGCTTAAACCATCTCTTGAAAGTTTGTTGCCTTCACGATTTCTTTGCTTCAAGTTACAAGTCTGCAAAGTTAGCCAAACTATGAAAGACATCTGCGGAAGCATCAACTTTATGCCCAGACAAAAATCCATGAGTTTAAATTTGACGGTCTGTGGGACGTCAAAAACGTTTTCGCAAACATCAAATGATGTTAGCTCAAATGTCAAGTTTAAGCTCCGTGAACTAGTCGTTGGGGTTCAAAAAATCCTTGGGAGAGATCTAAGGAAAAATGCATGGTTGACAAGTGTCAAGACCACGGGAGCTTGGATCAAGTCAAAAGGTCAGCGGATTTTGATGACCAATAAGAAGCAAGGCCCAAGGTGGTGGGTCCCAAAGATCCATGGTCCACAATTAATCGGGTCTCAGGATCCAATCGTGCACAATGATCGAGGTGTCAAAGGAGTCTAGCCAGGTCGCCGACAGCGAATGAAAAGGAACAAGCCAAGGTAATTTAACAAAAGGTGGTCACGCAGGACAAGCCCAACTCAGCAACTAGAAGAGCCCGAACTTGAGCCCGACCCGAGAAACATAGCTCTATACGAACTCATATTGGAATGATTATTGGGCAAAGCGCTATATCTATAGAAAACCAATATCCTTAGATTGGTTTTCCTCTATAGTCAATTTGATTCAAGATCTAAGGCACATAGTAGGTACGAAAAGATTATTTTAAGTCATGCCTTGACAAGTCATCGTTTAGGATAGACATGACGTGTCCCTGGTAGTTCAAGACCCTGAAGATCTTGCCCTCACAAAGAGATCGAGTAGAAGATCAAAGGATCAAAGCTTGAGAATTTGGAAAGTAGTTGGAGAATTCACTTCCGGTCGGATCATAACTTGCCACCTTTGGCAAACTCTTGTCTTCTAGTACAGCTTGCTAAAATTAGAATGATCCGTAGGCTATTTGAGCAAATAATGAAGATCTCATTCATAATGACTTGTCTTGATTGGACCAAAAGCATGATAGAACATCTTGAAAGCTTATGGCCCATTGGTTATCAAGAACAACAAGCTTCCTAACTTCTCACTCTCTCTCCTTTTTTCTACTATAATGGAGGCCTTGGGGCCAAGAACCTATATCTCTCACTTGATAGATCATTAGATCTCTCTCTGTATTTCTCTCGGTTCGCTCTCTTGGTTAGACCGGACTTTGCCAAGATGGAATTTGTAACCTCTTAAAGCAACAGAAGGTTGTGTTTTGATTTCATTGTTCTAGTATGGTGTGTATATGTCCAATTCGTTTATGTGGTAGAAGTCTCTCCCTCATTGAATTATGATCTCACCTAGTTACTAGTTTATCTGTTCATGCATGTCGTGTTTAATGTTCTACATCTTTTGATCAAAGCCCTCATGCGGATATTATGATTGGTAGTGTCTTACTTTAGACCTCTACTTCATTTCCCTTAGCTTAGACCATTTGGTGAGCCTCCACATGGATATGTGAACAAATAGTTGAAGTTTGAACCCAATCGTTTACTTGTTTCATTAGTGTTCTTTGAGTCAAGCAGGGAGGATCGACCTGTATTTTGGTGCATCACCTTGTTAACCTTCTTAGGAACCCTTATCTTTTCTTAACCCTTTTCCCATTAAAGCATTAGGCTTAGCTTTATTTTAGGTGAGCATCAAAAAGGAACCGACCTACTCCAAAGGTTCAGCCCCAACATAGGTGACCCATAGCTTGGGGTTGTTCCCATTGTTCGACCAGGGTTTGAGCGAGGAGATATGAACAACCTCCCTGCTCAGCTTAGGGTGCAATTATGGCCTTTAACAGTTTCTGGCACGCCCGATGGGACAAAAGACTCGAGTAGCAGATTTTTTTTGGTGTTCTTCTACATATCAGCCTTTAGAAGCATTCAACAAACACCAATGGCGAATCCGAGCATCTCTCATTTGGGTTGAGCAGTCCAAGTGCCTAATCATCATTATTCGGTATGTACAATCAACCATATTCTGATCAGTATGCTTATTATATGCCTTAGTATAGACGGATAACATTTATATATTTCCTCCAAGTGGCCCTCAGAAGGCCTACCAGCCTTATCATGACCTCCCCCCCCTTCTTACCCCTTGTCAAAATCAGAGTTACCCTTTTACATTCCTGTCAGGAGTCAAGCAAGCACTATCAACTTATATGGGGTTGATAAGAGAGATTGGTAGAGGTTTAGAATTTTCTCCAGTCATCCCTACCCATGTTTTACAGAAGGCAAGGATTACTTTCCAGTTGATCGAATATGGGTGGTCCGCCCTCAAAGGTGAACAATGGACAACATGTGCGAGTAAAGACAAGGCAATAATAGGGAGTTTGATTCAAGACGTAGGCAGTATATTAGTATCCTTTGAAAGTCAACAGACCCACTTAAATCAGTCTTACGTAGAGCCTCAATCCCCACTCTCAAAGATCCCAAAACAACCCCCTAGGCCACCCGGTCAAGTCTCATCTTTGCTAAGAACCAAACCAGTTCCAATAGAAGAAGAGTCTATCATGCAAGGAGTGGATCAAGAAAATATAACCCAACATAGTGAACTCGATGTTCAAGAGTTTAAAGACTCTCTTTTGTTCCCCCAAGGGCCACCGAAAAAATCCTTCAAATCTCCAGACTAGAAGGATACTCTCATAAGCTGTGAGCAAGGACGACTTCTTCACCCTCCCACCATCTCCCTTTGGGGCTAGAAGCCTATTATACAAAAGATAGAAAAAATTGCAGTCATAGGTAAACCTGAAGAAGATAATGCAAGTGTCTATGACGAAGAGATCGTAATAGCCAACCCTTTTATTTTGGAGGAGGGAGAATCAGGTTTAGACCAACCTTCTTGGCATGGTTTTGACATTGATGAGCTGGATCTCGATGAAGGAAATCCTCAGAATGAAATTTTGAGTGAATTTGATGAGGATGATATCTTGAGCGCTCAAGAGATACAACTGGAAGGACCATCACCTTACGAGGAGGACTTTGGGAGCAAGCAAAAATTTGCACACAGACATGAGCTTCAAGAAAACTATGATTTGATTGTGCTCGGGGAGTAAGATGATGAAACGACAAAACACAAAAGCGAGGTAAAATCTGATTGCTCAATGTTTGTATTGACAAGAGGATGCCCCATCAGGTACCTAGCTCGATTGAAAGATTCCAAGGAGGAGCCATCACAGGTTGTGCTTTATTTAGAGCACAATTTTGAGCTTCAACAAGAACAAGATCAGCTTGCTCGTTCAGTCCATGAAGCTTGCACATCTAAACAATCAGACTGGAAGGGTGAGTTCATTTTTGTTCTTTTTTTGAGAGAAGCATACCATCAATTTGTTGAAAATCTAGTACTTCTCCATATTTGTTTAGTAACCCTCAAGCATGTAAAGTATCATGTGTTATTGAGAAGAGGCAACTACTTTGTACAACCAGTTAATGGTTTCCTATAGTTTCATTCTGCTTGGTTAGTTTAGGATAGGTTAGATTTCATGTTTTTCTCTAAGTGCCTTGGTGCACATCTGTTTAGTAGCTTAGTTGCTTTGTTTTTGTTCCTTCTGTCCTTCTGTTTCAAAAGAGGTTCTAGACCAGCTTAGAGAGGTGACTCCGTGCCCAATGGATCGGACTAGCAAATGGATTGGGTTCTTAAGCATAACAAGTATGCCTCCCTGTGAGTCTCCAAGAATGTTGGCCATGTTTGGTCCACATACCAAGTCATGCCCACTTGTTAAACCACCCGATGTAGAGTTCCTGTTTGAGCATTCAATTCAAATCGTTTGGATAGGCTTTGGATGGTGTGGGCGGAGCAAAGAGGCCATGGAGCTCACAAACCTTCAAAAACTACAACATTAACCTTATGACAAACTAGGGAGCGTGTGGAACTCATTTGCTCCACTCATTCCATCTAAATTTTGTCCAAACATTGGTCCCAGTAGCAAGAGAGGATAAATGATTGTTTTAGTACTGCTAGTTTTCGTGCATATGGACAAATCAAGGAAAATTAGTCATATGGGAAGCCTTTCAGGCCAATGGATCAAATGGGTTTACTCCTTCTGGCGTTTAAACCATCTCCTGAAAGTTTGGTGCCTTCGTGAGTTTTGTGCTTAAAGTTACAAGTCTGCAAAGCTGGCCAAAATATGGAAGACGTCTGTGCAAGCGTCAGCTTTATGCCCAGGCAAAAATCCATATGAGTTTAAATTTGATGGTCTATGAGACATAAAAAATGTTCTTGTGGATGTCAAATGATGTTCGTGCGAATGTCAAGTTTAAGCTCTGTGAACTAGCCGTTGGGGTTCAAAAAGTCCTTGGCAGAAATCTAAGGAAAAATGCACAGCCAACAAGTGTCAAGACCACAAGAGCTTGGATTAAGTCAAAAGGTCAGTGGATCTCGATGACCAATAAGAAGCAAAGCTCGAGGTGATGGGTCCCAAAGATCCACGGTCCATGATTAATCAGGTCTTAGGATTTGATGATGCATGACGATTGAGGTGTCAAAGGAGTCTAGCTATGTCACCGATAGCTAATGACAAAGGAATGAGCCTAGGTAATTTAACAAAAGGTGGTCACGTAGGACAAGCCCAACTCGGCAAATAGAAGAGCTCGAACTTGAGCTCGACCCAAGAAACAAGAGAAATATAACTCCATATAGACTCAGATTGGACTAATTATTGGGCAAAGCGCTATATCTATAGAAAAACCAATATCCTTAGATTGGTTTTCCTCTATAGTCAATTTGATTCAAGATCTAAGGCACAAAGGTGTGAAAAGATTATTTTAAGTCATGCCTCGATAGGCCACCATTCAGGATAGACATGATGTGTCACTAGCAGTTCAAGAGCTTGAAGATCTTGCCCTCATAATGAGATCTAGGAGAAGATCAAAGGATCAGAGCTTGGGAATTTGGAAAGCAGCTGGAGAATTCACTTCCGACTGGATCATAACTTGCCCCCTTTCACAAACTCTTGTCTTCTAGTGCAACTTGCTAAAATTAGAACGATTTGTAGGCTATCTAAGCAAATAATGAAGATCTCATTCATAATGACTTGTCTTGATTGGACCAAAAGCATGATAGAACATCTTGAAAGCTTACAACTCATTGGTTATCAAGAACAACAAGCTTCCTAACTTCTCGCTCTCTCTCCCTTTTTCTACTATAAATGGAGGCCTGGGCCAAGAACATATATCTCTCACTTCTTAGATAAATCATTAGATCTCTCTCTGTATTTATCTTGGTTCCCTCTCTTGG
Organism: Torreya grandis; assembly: GCA_037957365.1. Lineage (NCBI taxonomy): Eukaryota > Viridiplantae > Streptophyta > Pinopsida > Cupressales > Taxaceae > Torreya > Torreya grandis. The sequence continues at coordinate 2,377,511 of JARHVA010000319.1, read as the reverse complement.
TTAAACCAGACTCTGCCAAGACAGAATTTATAACCTCTTAAAGCAATAAAAGGTTGTGTTTTGATTTTATTGTTTTGGTATAGTGTGTATATGTCTAATTCACGCATGTGATAGAAGTCTCTCCCTCATCAAATTATGTTCTTACCTAGTTACTAGTTCATCTGATGATGCACGCCATGTTTAGTGTTCTGAATCTTTTGATCAAAGCCTGCATGTGGATATTATGATTGGTTAGTGTCTTACTTTAGACCTCTCCTTCATTTCCCTCAGCCTAGACCATTTGGTGAGCGTCCACACGGATATGTGAATAGATAGTTGAAGTCTAAAGGACAAAATCCAAAGTTCCGAAGGACACCTGCCCTTGCAGAGGGCACTTGGTAAGTGAAGTGGACCTTTTCAATTCTTTCGAAGTGCACTCTTGGAAGACATAGCCCTTGCGGAGGACATCTGGGCGTCGCGTAGGGACATTTAGAATTTCCCTGATGGGTATGTGCCTTGCGAGGGACACTTAAAGCACGAAGAAGACCTTGGCAAAAATTCCAAAAGACAAAATTCATTTTTTTGAAGGACACCTGCCCTTGCAGAGGGTACTTGGTTGGTGGCAGGACCTTTTCAAAAGTTTTGAAGGGCATTATTGGGAAGCAGAAGCCCTTGCGGAGGGCACCTCCATAAAGCGAAGGACAAAAGCAAAGTTCTTGAAGGGCACTTGCCCTTTGGGGAAAAGATAGCCAAAGGAGACGAATTCCTTCAGACAAAAAATCCGAAGAAATTCGGGAGGATAAAAACTCGAAGAAAATAAAAAGAACAAAGGCAAAGAAGAAAATCCTTTGGAATAACTGTCAAACAAGAAATCCACAAGAATATGAAGTCAACAAAAGTCCGAAGAAAATCAAAGGGCAAGATATAAGAGCCCAAAAGAATAAATTCGGGAAAATTGGCGAGGAAACAAATTTCTTCGGACAAAAAGTTCGAAGGAATAAGGATAGTTTCAAAAAATCCGATAGAAAAGACAAGGGCATAAGCAAAGGCCAAAAAAGAGCAAAGGAAATGCCAAGCTTGGGAAAGAGAAGAGACAGGGAGTCCTTTAGTCAATTTGTCCGAAGGACGAAAACTAAAATAAAGCTTGAATCTCGAATTAAAGCAGAACACAGGAAAACCCAGAGAAAACACGAAGTGAGCTGAGCATGATCAATAGCATGAACAGAGACATAAGCACATATAGGACTTAGCCAGAACTGAACAAGAAGACAAACACAAAAATAGAGGCATGAGCAAAGATTAAAATAGAACTGAACATGGACATAAGCATGAACAATAAATAAAACCAACGCAGAATAAAGACAAAGGCAGGATAAACAAAGATCATGCACAAACTAATGTGAGTGACTCCAACGAAGTGAACGCGTTTAAGAAAGCAAGCACGTTTCATTTTTGAAAATATAGTTGTCTTGCATGATGAATGGGCAAAGCGTTGAACGTTTCAAACAGTTAGAAATTCCATGCACACACTCTTGTTTGTCTCAAAGCTCGAAACGTTCTGGCAGTTCAAACGCAATTCTTAATTTGGCATTTGCATTAATTTCATGCAAAGATGAGACTTTCAAACGTTCCAGCAATTCGAGTGAATTTGACTATTCTTGTTTTGAAGTTGACTAGTTTTCAAGTCAAGACATCTATTCGTAGTTGTCATGCATCCAAAGCTTGTCTTCTTTTTCAACACAAAGGATTTTTCATGCAAGACAACCAGGTATAAGCCAAAAAAAGACAAATTTGGAATACTCATGCAATGCAATTTGGACTTGGGCTAATGAAGAGTTAACTTCCTCATTTTTTCAACGCCAATCTCTTGGCTTGTTGTAAATTTCTATATTAATAGCTTTTCAGCCTTGTAAAATTCATCCCTCTTGGTAAGACTAGACTCTGCCATTGGTGAGTTGTGTAACCTCTTCAATCAATGGGACTATACTTTCAGATTTCAAGTGCCGGCATAGTGTACATTCATTCAGCAATTCGCATACATGGTAGATTTCTCTCCCTTTCCAAATTCTGATTCGTACCTAGTTGCTAGTTCATCATGTTATGCAGGGTATGTTCAGTGTTTTATGTCTTTTGTTGAAGTTGTAAGTGGATGTTAGGTGGCTGCATAGTGTCTTGTATCAGACCTCTCTCCATCGTTTTACCTCACGTTTTGTCATTGGATCGAACCTTCTCATGAAATACTTATGCATAGTGATGAATTGAAATCAAAGGTCTTCCTTTTCCCTGGTTTGTTCAATGTTCAAGGTTCCAAGTAGAGTGGATCAACATTCTGGTGTATCACCGTCATTAGGTAGGATTTTCCTTCCAAGTTTCTTTCTCCTTTTTCCATGGTAGATTTGCAGCAAAGAGTAGAGATTCACATTGATACATCTTACAGGAACTAGCCTTCTCTAGAGGTTCTTCTCACCATTGAGGCACCTACCCTTGTGAGAAGATCCCATTGTTTCAACTGGAGAGAGGATTAGCCGTTTCAGCTCGTCTTTGTTTCAGTGTGCAACTCCAGGTTGAGAACACTAGCTTTGACCAAAGACTGAAATTCCACATCATCTAGCCACGAGGGATTAAACTTGAAAGGACTAGGTGGTTTATAAACCTCAGACCGAAGATGCAACAAAATAGGGAAACAATCATATTCACTTCCAATTTTGATCAAGGACCTGATCCTTTCTCCCTCGGCTAAAATATCCTCAAAGACTAAGAACCGATCGAGTCTCTTAGCGATATATTCATCACCAATCCTAGTATTCCTCGAAGTAGGGACAATTTTGATTGGTTCCACATCCACCAGCCCAACATCCTCAAATCTATGCACAAAATAATCAGTAAAAGGATCCAATCTGCCTAAAGGCCCCCAAACCTCAGATTTGTTCAAGGTAAAATTAAAATCCCCTCCCAAGATAAGTTACTTTTCCTTAATGAAATTCATGTCCAAAAGCCTATCCCAAAACTGAATTTTATGCTCTTGGTCCATAAATATTGACCACCACAAAAGAGGACCCCTTTTCCATATAATGAAAGCTGAGCACCTATACCTGAATCAATGAAAAAGTAATTGATGCACCTGATGGATCTCTTCTTCCATCCCATTAATGACCCCCCTGCTCGGCCCATTGAATCCAAGGAAATGAATTCCCAATCATTCATAAAAGATTGCACAACATCCTCAACTTTTTTCCCTTCAATCACAGTCCCTTGAAGCATCAATATATCAAGATTATGTAGGCAAACTAACCTCCTTAGGGTAGAATATTTTGAGGCTCTACCCAACGCACGAGAGTTGAGAGATAGAACTAACATTGGGTAACCTTCCCTGGGATTTGGCTTGCTCTAAGTGTCGCTACCAAATATTTTTGTTTTTTGCTTTGAATCTCCCTTAAATCTTGGTCTTTTGCTAGTCTAAGGGAAGGCTTCCTCCCTATAGTGGACTTGCATTTCTCTCTCTCTATACCAGGACCAAGACCACCCAAGTCATCCATCCATAAAAAATCAAAAGCCAACTTTTTGGATCTAAGATTGTACTTGTTACATCCGGAAAAGGAATCCCCTTCCTCTGAGTTGGAGCAAGAATGATCTTTGTACCTTTTTGGAAAGTGACTAAGCTTTCAAATGGAAATCTCAGAAATCCCTTTACCAAAATTCCTTGTCTTAGAAAGAACAATAGGTGAATCCCCTAAGAGTGGCCATTGTTTGGGGAGAAGATTTAAAGGACTAGGGTAATTGGAAAAATGGTTAGGGAATGTGGATTTCATCCTCTTGTTCGGAACCATAGGTTCAAGGGTTTGTTCATTAGGTGGAATATGGGGACTGATATTAGTGATAACCGAAGGGACAAGTGGCATAAACAGAGCCTCCACTTCATCTCCACTTCGAGTCCTCCCTTTCCATAAAATTTTCTGTCGGCATTCCAGCTAATTCATCCCTCGCCTCTGCATTACCAGGAAAGATCATATTCCCTCGAGCAAAAACCACATCTTCTAACAAAACCTGCCCAAATTGCGGGTTGAACAACTCCTCCCCATATTTGGGGCCCAAATGACCACCTATACATTGCCCCTCTTCTAGCCTAGTCACTGAGACCTCTGGCATTCTGAAATTAAAGGGCTCCAACACCTTAGGTCTCCACCCATGTCTAGTAAATTTCAAAGAACAGGGATCAGCAAGATGACCATATGCATGACAACGTGCACAACGAAAGGGTACTTTTGAATAGTCAAGTATTTGAATATAATTCCAATTGCCTATGCCAATCTCAATAACCTCAAGGAGACCTTCTCGAAGATCCATGTTAACCAAGATTCTAGCCAAAGAACTAGAATTACTCTTAAGAAGCCCTTAGCCCAATCCAAAAAGGTACCGAGAGAATCCCTAATTTCTTGAAGAGTTTTGGAGGTCTACAACTCCATTGGTATTCATATGGGTTAAACAACTTTGGATTCCCTTTTCGGATCTAAACACAGAGATCATCGTTTGAAGGCCAGGGAGGAAGAACCCTAGTACCATCTTTTTTGCAATATCCTCACAGAGGCTAAAAGAAAAAGCTAACGATCCACGAGCTAAGTAGTAAAAAACATGCACATATCCTAAGAAAGAACTGCAAACAGATTCGATCGAAGACCTTACTTGCTTTTCCGAGCAATATTTGCCAAAGAACCTCCCAATTAAGGTCGCTTCTTCCATATCCATAACTTGGCTTAGTAAATTTTCTTCGCCTAATACTAGATTAAGTGTCCCTCCTCTAACCTTTATACATCTTTCCTTCTTCACCACTTCATCAAACCTGTCCTATGAGGAAGAGTTAACTAACCAATGGGCAAAAAACTTTGAGCCTTGAAGACAACTCTTGACAAACCCTTCCTTAGGCATCTGACCAATAATCCACAAACAATTCAAGGTATTGGACATTTCTTGAGTTTTAATCTCCAAAAACCCTAAATCACCATCAAAAGAGCTAAGATCATGTGAGACCCGAGAAAAAGAATCTGCAATAGAAGGGAAGGCCTTCATACTTTGTTTATCAGATCTTGACCTACTAGATCATTGATCACTTGTGCCAAATCCCTCGCCGATTGCCACCTGTGAATTAAATCTAAATCATTAGGAAAGATCTGATGATCTTTGATGGGACATTGAGAATAGTCAATAAGCGCATCCTCATCTTCCAGAAGATTGACCTCTACCATCTCAAAAAAAAAACGATCACTGCAACTCAAAATTAATCTTGTGCAATCTCTGGAGTCACCGCTCCACTACATTCCAATGGCTATTCAGTCTTCAACATATAATCTCAACCAACAATATAACATTCCCTATGCAATCAGTCATTCACATGCCAATCTGCGTTTGCACATGCCAATCACTCCTTTCTGCCTTTGCACATGCTAATCACTCCTTTCTACCTTTGCACATGCCAATCACCATGGTCCCTATGCAAAAACTCAATTACAAAATACAAAAAAATTGCCCGATGCACCCTACAAATGAAAATGTCCTTGATCTAAAATATCTCTTCACAGACAATTTGTAAAAATTCTTTAGCTCTTAGCTGCAAAATATTACCAAACCACCGTAGACAACTCTAACCTCTGGCACAAACCTTCATGTCTATTCTTTTACTTATCATCTTCCTTGGAAAAAAATTGCTCGTCTATCTTGGTACTCATAATTTGTACCAGTCACAATATCTAAACTTGATGCATTCAATGAAACAGTACCATTGTCCTAGAGGAAGCTAACTTGCAGCCTTTGGGCCTTCCATGGCCGCCTAAACCTAATCTCAATCATTCTAACAGAACAACAAAGATTTTTTGGAATAGCAGGATTGCAACAAATGAAGAGATGTAGAAAAATGGTGATAAAGCTACATGTACGCTTCAGGGCCACTGCTTAAAAATACATCGGGATCCACAGGGGATCAAGACAGCTATTGAAAATAAAGAGTTGCCAAGACAATCATCAGAGTCTGTGATTTGCTAAAGTAGTTACTGGGGTTTGAGACCCATTTAGGCAGATGTCAGGGTTTGTGAACTGGCTAAGCATGCAACGGAACCTGAGATTTGTCAGATAATTGTTGGGATACATGTCCAGTAGTTGCAGTCTTCAAGGTCTAAGCCCTACATAAACAACTTGCCAGGGTCGTGATGAGGCAGTCCCAAAGTCCGAAACCAAAAAAGGGCGAGGGTTCAAATGTATTCAACTCGTTGTTGAATGTGTTTTCCCCTGTGTTGAATGGTAAGAGCCGAATAGGAGTTTGAGCTTGTAGTAGTGAGGAATGAGGAAAAGATCGATACAATGAACCCCATTCGAGGGAGATCCACCGCCAATGCACTGATATGTTGTTCAATGCAAAAGTCTTTGGAACTTTATTATAACCACAACTATGTAGGGAATTTGGGAGCCTGTGTGATTTCGAGTATGGCGTTCAATAACAAACTGATAAGAGCCATTGGACTCTTGTACCTATCTCCTCTCTTCACCTATTAAGGGGAGACAATAGAGCAGGCGCCACCGTCATCACGAGAGCGCTTGTAACCAGGCTGTAGAGCTCTGCTCCGACCACTTATCTATTTCATATATCCCCTTAATCATATTATTATGGTAATGATTAAATCATTTGGATTGTATGTGGATTAGTCATTAAGGGAGAGTGTTAAAATAGTCAAAGTTAATATAAAATATAATAACGGCAAGAATGACTTAGGTTAGGTTATCAAAGTTATTTTCTTGTGTAAGCATAGATTTGATTGTGCTAATGATAACACGTAGGTAGTTTGGCTGATGGGTTATTATTCCTAGTTTGTAGCTTTGTATTTGGCTATATATTTAGCCATTTTGCAATGTAATAATCATGGCTTGATTAAATGTCTAATAGTAGGTTGGTTTGTTAGGGTTTCTATCTTTTTTCAGATGTACTGTAGCTCCTCCATTTGATACCACATGCCCTAGATACTCAAATTCTTGCACTAAAAAAGCACACTTGGACTTTAGAGATGATTATCTTCCATTACTACAAAACAATTTTTTTGAGAAACGAACGAAGAAAAAGAATTCAGGAGTCTTTGAAATGTAGGAGCATTAGTGAGATCAAATAACATCAGCAATAATTTGTAATGGCCCTCTTGAGTCCATATTGTAGTCGTAGTCACATCTTCTCTCACATGAATTTGATGATACCTTGAACAAAGATCTAGTTTAATAAAGAAGACTGGTCCATGTAACTCATCATTGACATGGATAGGGAGCTTGTCTTTGGGGGTGATCTTATTGAGCTCCTTATAATTTTGACACATCCTCAAGGAATCATCCTTCTTTTACACCATGACTATTGGGGATGAGACAAGCCTTTATTGGGAGATTGACCATTATTTCAATCTCAATTTCCTGCACATAAGGGTAACAATAAGGCCTGATGTTGGGGGAATGGCAACCTGAATCAATTCAATAGCATGATCATAATCTCAAACGGGTGGTTATCCCTTCGTGCTTGATATACTTGTTGGTGTCCTTGGATGATTTCTTGTAATTATGGATGAATGGGAGAGATATCATCTTGAGCTTCCAATGAGCAAAATTTTTCAACTAGGTCGTAAGAACCTTTCTTCAGCAACTTTTCCATCTTTTGTCAGCTGATTATTTGTCTTGTTGGAGTCTTAAGGCTCACGGGTCTCTACTTCTTTTCCATTTGCTGTAAAATACATGAACACGCCCTCAAAGTTGATGAAATAGCTCTAGTGGCTTCTACCATTGCACACTCGAAAACGCATTCGTACCTTTTTAGGGAATGGCATGAGGATATGAATCCAACTGATATAGTCCGATAGAGAGTTTGATGTTATATATTCTTGTATATGAGATTGCCTTGTCATTTATGACTTGAGAATTGGACAATAGGGTAGATAAAACAATTGAGATTTGATGCCCTCTTCCAATCTATAAAATTGCGTGCTGCTCTTCTTGAATCTATCAACACCACCAGCCTCTAATTTTTGATGTACCCTTCTCTGTGTTTGGGGAGTGTTGTGTGGCGTCACACCAAAATGTGATCTATTTTGTTTTAAAACTCATCACATTCATCCACTTACAATTATATCAAGGTTAAATCTTAACTAAAGCATAATCAATAATAGTTGTTTCAGTTAGTGTTACAAGAATAAATATTAATGCAAAATAAACAATGTTCTTTGCAACGACGACCCTCAGATTGGTTACAAGTTACATCAATTATAAACGTACAATATTTCGCAATAGGGAATACAATTTTGAAAATCAAGGAAAGTTTTCTATTGATGCTTGTCATATCAATGAAGCTTGCTTTGTCTAGAAGAAGAGGAGTGGGGCAAGACGAGCTCGACCAATGATTAACAAGATTTGTATTTGCCCCAACCAATTAATGACGGATTGCACAAGTTGGAGGTAACTTTCATTTGCAAGGAATCATGTACCAGTATGCATAAACCACAATGCAACAAACTAACATATTGCCAAATCATTAAAGCATACATTCACACAAGCATCTACCATACATCACAATAGAATATGTCAACTATACCATCAAGTAATAGATGTTCTAGTTAATCACTCAACTTTATTCCACATGCGTTATGTGTAAGTGTCATTTATTTACTACAAAGAAAGTCAAGTGTTAGCAAGGTATCCATTTCACATTATGCGAAGTCAATTTACATCAATGATACACAAGGTGCATTCTCAACATACATCAAGTGATAAGGTCATGTTATCATTTATTAATTCAATTATTGGCAACCAGACTACAAAATCATTATAATTTATCCATAAAATTATCTTTCAAAAGTGCAACAAATAAAAACATAATGCTTAGGATATCTATTCTACGATGTCAGCACACTTGCCATTAATATAGATACCGATATACCGATCCATACAGGGAACCGCCATATGTAGTATTGTCGAATATTCATCTATATAAGATTAGTTCATTCAGCTACATAAGTATAATGACATAATGCTACTGTCCCAACCTTGGACATTTATCAAATGAAATTAACATGTTTACCATTAACACAATGGCCAATATACCTACCCATACAAGTAACTACAATATGTAATATTGTCATAAACCCCTAGGTTCACTCTCTAGCTTTCTACCAATAAGGCATAATTGCTAGTCAATGACCCGTTATGTTTATTAGCTATTTGGTAATGTCACTAATTGGTTCTAGAGTAGCTAACTCGACCAACTGCTCGGACATCTACCTACCTGACCTTGGCACTGCTATATTGTATATACACATATATATGCAAACAATCTTTGATCAATCACATAGCATGATTCTTCATTTGCTCCATGCAAAAGTCCACTAGGAATCTAGATATGCATATCATCTATTTTTGGCCATAGGCTTGACATTAGTTTGGTGAACACCTCAAGGAAAGAGTAGGTCTTAGCAAAACCTATGCCCTTGCCAACCCTTGCTTAGTCCCATGTGAGTTGAATGTAGCTCCCCCATCCTGGTCATGCCAAGTACATTATGCTAGCGTGATCCTAGGTTACTCTATTAACTTTATAGCTCAGCTTCCACAACCAACAATTCACTAAATTCACAAGACTGGTTTCTATTATTTCAGTGATAGGTTACTCTATTAACCGTATTGGACCCAATGACCTGGCGTACTCTTAGGCATGCGGTTGCAGGGCGAGTCCAACAAACTAATCCCTCGAGCATCATGCCAGTGATCCACCCAATGCTCTGCAAGTTCAATTAGGATTCGAACCTGTGACCTAGTGGTCACCAACACAACGACATACTGATGAGGCCTAGCGCTGGGGGCATATATTAGTGGCCTAATTAATTATCAGAATAAACTTAATTAATTATTAAAATAACTAAATGAAATGCAAATAGTTTTTAGTACTTAATCCAACTGTTTCCATTTTTGACCATTTCAACAATTGTCCCGATCAAGGTTTGCAACACGTTGTACCCCACAACTCGCATTATTGCAAGAGGGCGTTCATGTATATGAATACATGCTCATTAAATCAATTTTCTAATGCAATGAAGTTATGCTTTCATTCAAAACCAAAACAACCCGGTAACCCTTGTTTCCATAAATGATATTTCCATGTTTGGCTCTGTTTTCCAACAATGTTTTCACACATGATTCATTTCAGTTTTCACACAAAAACAATTTGAAAAAAGATAGTTTCAGTTTTGGAAATAGTCTCATAAAAACACAAAATCAATCATTCAACATGGTGTTCAAAATAAAGGATTTAAAATCAGTTTCAATCTCCCAAGAAAGGCGTCCAATTGGTGAATTAAATTATGACATGATTCAGAATTTAATGCAGAAATGGGGCGTCCAATTACTCTTACTAAAATAATAAATAAATATGGAATTAAATGCACATATGAGGCATCCAGATCTGCCCATAAAATGTAGGTTAATAACTGAATTAAATGCACACAAAGGAATCAAAATTTACTTGGTGAAATCCCTTCTTTTTTTTTGGCAACTACCCATATTTTTTCCAGAAGTCATAATATATATTTTCAATATAAATTTCCAGAATTTATTCATTGAGCGGTGAGCAATAATGGGGAAAAATACCCAAAATTTAATATTCAAAAAACACTAAAAAACCCTGACTTTAATTCCTTTCATTTTCCCAAAATAGTAACAGCAAATGAAGGTATTCAACTTGCAATTTTCACATCTGAAAATCAGATTTTAATCGCTAACAAGGGCGTCTGTGTTTGCAAGTCAAACCCTTAAAAAATTCAGAATTCAAATGAAAGTACACGGTGTCCAGGTCTAGGAATAAAACCTAATTTTTTTTCCCCTTTTCTCTTCTTGAATTTTGCAATATAACTCAGAAATATTTTCCCATAATTTTATAGATTTCATACCAAAATAATGGTGACCATATTTACATGTTGAAACTCTCATAAAACCAGTTTTGAAATGCAAATGCAAGGCATCCATGTTTGGGGATAAAACCCGTAAATTTCTTCATACATTTTCCCATAGAAATCAAAGTTAAACAATCATGAAAATCCCATATTTTTTCTTGTAATTTTCCACTAAAATTTCCAGATTTTCTTTACCCAAGAGGGGCAAAGAGTTTTGTCCTATTTTCCCATTAAATCCTCTAAAATTTCTTCACAAAATTTCTAGAAAACAAATGGTATAACAAAACCCTATTCTCCTTCTCATTCTCCTCCCATTTTTCCTTTACCAAAAAGGGCATAATAATTGTATATAAATTTCCAAAATTAAAACCAGATTTCAGGCATAGAGGATGGGCGAAACATGCTACATGCTAGGGCATAATAGTTGCATATGAAGTTTCCAAAATAAAAATCAGATTTCAAGCATAAAGTAGGGGCAAAACACTCTATAGGCTAGGGCATCCATTTTTAACAAGAAAAACAGAAAAATATTTCAACAAAAACAAAAAATAAGAGGAATACCGTTGGTCTTTGCAAACACTCTTCAATCCATAGTCCGATGCCACCTCCCTATCTTAGCTCCTCTCCAAATTTGGCAGAGTGTCTTACTCTCCAAATGGAATGAGAACTCCATTCCCTTCCCCGCTGATTATTCTTTTCCCACTCATTCTCCTCTTGCAAAGAGTCTTTTCCAAGAATGACACTTGTCTTTTCTATTTTCCTCCTTTTCTGTTTTTCTGTATTTTCTTTCTTTTTGTTTGTTAATTTCATTTGATTTTCTAATTTTTATTTTTCCTTTGTTTCCATTCCGTTCTTTTCTAATTTCTAATTTACACTTAGAAATCTAATTTAATACAACTATCATTAACTCAAGTTTATAATTATAACTAATCTCAGAATTGTGACAATTATACTTATACTCTTATGTATTCATATACACACATCAAATACTATTATTTTGTTAGCGTGCATATTCATATCTAAATATGTCGTTATTGTTTTCCAAATTCCGGCCAATATCTTCTTATTCCAATCATTCTTGAAAATAAACATCTATAATTTGATTAATTAGATTGACAGAATGTGACTAGTTACTATCACTCAACACAATCTAACTAGCAATCATATCCATATACGGCATTTAAATATCAGTCACATACACATATATGAAATGTAAAGAAAGTTAATGCAACAACACGTGATTTCTGTGTGATTGGTTCTTCGATTGGCTACAGCAATCTGTTTTTGCTCTCATTGCCCTGTTCCATTCCTCTTTGTATGCCCCACAGGGAATTGATCTTGCAAAACCGACAAACAAATCATCAGTAGTACACACTTATAAATATTCGTTATCAATAGTAAAATCCATGCATAGCATTAAATGCAATGACATAATTTATTCACATAATTCATAGAGATGACAAATGCATATAAGTAAACATTGATTGTTCCATGCAATTTGGTTTTTCAATTACGATATTCAAAACAATCACAACACATCACAACATTGTTTTGCATCAAATATAAGGTTTTATTAATTCCAAATTACAAGTGGACTCGATAGAATTCACATCGTTCATTTTTAATTAAACATTTTTCAGGGAAGTCTTAGATTGGGGGTGTGACATGTTGATCCCATGGAACATGTGGAGAGATGGTGGGAGCTGCTTCCTTGGTATTCCCTTGATCTAAGGCTAGTTCCTCTTTATCTAATTCTCGCATTTCTTCATTTTCAATAAGCTACAAGCGGTTTTTAACCCACTTATGCCCCTTAGAGTCTTTACTATGACAATGATAACATAACCCTTTATATCTCTCCTTTGCTTGTTAAGGTATCAGCTTGATAATTGGTGTTGAGTAAAAGGTATTAAAGATGTTACTCATTTCTAATACCACAGCCATGTGCATAAACTCCTTTACCGTTGTGGGTTTATGGACCCATAAATCATGCAAAATTTTCTCACTCAAGCCAGTGATGTAGAGTTTCAGTTGCTGATAAGGAGTCAAGTCACAGCTCCTTGCGGATAACCTTTTAGATGTTGTACATTACATTTGGCTATCACTCCGGTTTTCTTCAGTTTAGATAATTGTCCAAATTAGTCATGGCTTTATGCTTTCTCATAATGTGAGGTCATTTCGCTCACAAACTCTTGCAAACTAAACAACTTTCCTTGCTGTCTGTCGTTGCAGATCCATTGATACCATCGAGAGAGTTCTGGTTCAAAGAATGAAATATTCTCAACCTTCAAATTTGGATGTTTATTGTGGAGCTGAAAGCATTGATCCATTATGTTGACCCATGAAGGAATATTTGATATATCAAAATTGCATGGCTGCAATGTGGGAATGTTGTGCCTTTGGAAAAAGGGTGGTCAACTTTGCTTTGATTTGGAAACATTTGTCCATACCCATAGGGCACACCAAAAGTATTCTGAAGGAAGTTGTTGATATGTCCCGCATTGACAAATGTTGCTGATATGTTGCCCATGAGATGATATTGCCTACAACCTAGGGCAGTGTTGGTTCCATAAGCAATGTTGCTATTTTGTATGCTTCCATAACTGTGATGAACCCTTGTGAGTATGTTGTTTCAAATACCAAAGATGCTATTTTGTATGTTGTTTCTGGTGCCCTAACCATCTCCTAACTATATGTTGGCTCTGATGCCAAGGCTCCCATCGTCTTCATTGAAAATATATCCATCCCCAAGGAATATGTTAAAACCCTTGCCGTTGTTGCCTTCATAGTTCGCATACTCGTACTTGACAAATACTCAGCAAACCAAAAAAAATTTACTCAACAAATACTCGGCAATACTTGGCAAATGCTTTGGAATACTCGACAACTTAAAAAAACATACATTTTATACCAATTACAGTTACAAAATGTATCAAAGGAGTTTGTAAAATGTTGAGGAAGTGTTTTCTATTAGATTTGAATACAAATGGAGTACAAAATCACATAATCATGCAAATACAACAAAAAACTGATACTTATAAATTTATGATGATTGTCATTGAAAATCATCATCATAAAATGCATATGGATGCAAGTTACAATTTACAAGAATCTACAATTTCCTCTTCCCTGTTCTAATGAAACATATGGGAGATAGAGAGAGTCTAGGCCTCGCACTTTGTTGCACCTCCTTGCCCTACCTAGAATGCTGCACCTACGGCTCCACCTTGGTACGAGATGGCAATGACTCCTCTGCCTCATGTTCGACAACATCTACAACGATGTCATCCAATGATTTTAATCCAACCTCTCATCCTCTTGCTAATATACAAAGAACTCCTTTAGTTGTTTCTTGAATGCAAGGTGTCTATCATATGGTATACCTGCATCCCTTCATGCAACATTCTACCTCCTAATACCTATGATGTATACCTGAAATTTTAAAACCCTGAAATATGGCTAAGTTTGAAATCTTGAAACCCTGAAATTTGACTAAGTCTGAAATATGATAGGATCCTCCAAACCTAGAATTTTCATTATAGCTCCTAGAGGTTGAAACCACTCTCAAACATCTTGAAAGTATATATATATATATATATATATATATATATATATATATAAACATATAAGTTTAAACTTATACTTAATTGTTTATTTTATAGATATACCGTCGCCTCAAATGTTGTGTGATGTAAGTGTGGGGGCATGTGTGCTTATAAAGGACAAAAAACTGTATTTTTTCTGCATTTTGACCACATTGGTGAGTATTTTGACAGTACTTGCCAAATATGGGCGAGTACTCGCCGTGAGTACTGTCAAAATACTCGTAGAACCTGTAAAAAATAAGCTTGTGAGTATAGGCAGAAATTATTGCCAGATGAAATATCTGCGAGTACTTGCAGACTCGCCGAATAATCTGCGAATATGTAATCTTTTTCTTGTTGTCTGCTAGGTTTTTCAAGAGAGACATTTTGACCAAATGATGAGATTGCTATAAGTGCTGTCATCTGCTGTAGGATAATATTAACCTTTTGAGTGAGTTATGCAACCTATAGTTTATATTATATAAGATTTTGAGTAGGTGCTAAGAGAACCTCATTGATCTTTTAGACCTTTGGCTCACCCCATGCTGGGATCGGCCTTGTGCTCAGTGGTTGCTGTTGTGGTTGATGCCTATAATTGTAACTATCTGTGATGTCAGAGGATGCCTAATCTTGCTGATGGGAAGGTACATTGTTTTGCTTCACTGATGGGAAGGTACATTGTTTTTCTCCACTGATGGGGTACACGTTGGGGACCCTGCGATTATTGTT
Source organism: Torreya grandis (assembly GCA_037957365.1). Classification (NCBI taxonomy): domain Eukaryota; kingdom Viridiplantae; phylum Streptophyta; class Pinopsida; order Cupressales; family Taxaceae; genus Torreya; species Torreya grandis. Next base: position 2,362,270 of record JARHVA010000319.1, on the reverse strand, counting down.
ACTTTGATTTGTTCCCTTGCACTAGACTTTAGAGTTTATAGGAAAAGAAGCCAGGTTTTTCTGAGAGTAGTGGAGACCATAATATTTAGCGCTTTAACAGCAAATTGGGCCAGTAGGGAACATCTCCTATTCATCTCGTATGTTTCTCTCAAGCAGCTTACAAACTGCTGAAGAAGTTGCTCAAAGGCTTTCTTTGTGGCAAACATTGGGGTATAATGGATCTGGTTGTGACTTGGGATTTTTGCGTTTTGGCAAGGGATCATGTCAGGTTGTGAATCCTTGACATAATATAAGCTGCGCATGCTGGAAAATGGGTAGTAAGAGCATTGGGGGGGAGCATACCATGGCAGATTTTATTCTGCCACCAAATCTAAGTTGCTCAGAATTGACTATGAGGGCCCCTTTAAGCTTTGTGACATAATTGGTAATGCGAACTTCCATGCTGTGAGGTTAAATGCTCCTTAAAAGAGCGTGGGAAGTTTGAGGGGTCATAGAATACTTGGGATTTTCTAAAATGCCTTGTCTATACATTTCATTCTTCAAGCGGGCATCTTGGTCAGTTGTCAAGGCTTGTTGGTAAGGATGGCAATAAAAAAGCTGTCATTGGGGTTTTTTGTATATCTACCAGCATCAACAATGGCATACTTGGGGTGATTTAAATCAAGTTCCAAAGTTGAATAGAGTGGATAAACCAACCTATAATAATCTTTGCAGATTGATCTCTGAAAGTTGTCTATTAAAGTACAACTCCAAGGGACATGATCTATTTGGAGAGATTGGAGTGGAGTAGTGGAAATGCCTTCTACATCTATGTGACAAAGGATCTTTATGGATTAATGTGGGTAACTTGGCAGATGGTGTTTGAATTTCTTCAGTGTAAATTTGAGGGGCCACATGATGCTTAGGGTCTTGCAGCACACCCTATTTGGATAATTTGTTCGTCAAGTGGGTAGCTTGGTCTCTTGCCAAACATTGCTGGTAAGATTGGCCAGAAAAGGGCTTTTCATTGGGTATTTGTGGACTCATGAGCATCAACAATGGTACACTTAGTGTGATTAATTGAGACCAAAAGTGGAATACTTGATGGAATCATGAGCATCAACAATAGTGTACTTTGTGCAACCTAAATCCAACTCAAAATTTCAATAGACTGGATAACAATCCTATCAATATCCTTGCAGATGGATTGTTGAAAGTTGTCCTTTTAAAATGCAACTGAAAGGGGTATGATCTATTTGGAGAGAAGGGAAATGGAATAATTGGAAGGCCTTATACAACTATCGATAAAGGATCTTTATAATGGTTGAACAGATTGTGGGAAGCGAGGGATCCTAAAGTGCACTGACAAAGGAACTGTTAGTCTGTTTGGAAAACACCATTTTCTTTCAAGCATGAAGTGCTAAGGTGATTTATTCTCCACCAAGAATTAGTGGTCAAGGCAAGGCTTCAAAAATTTGGTGCTACAAACTTTGCTTGCAGGTTGTGTGGTGGAGATGAAACTGGGACCTTGTCTTTCGGAAATACTGTTCTGTCGAGAATCTTTGGGTATGGTTGGAAGATAAATTCAAATATTTATTCATGGCCCCTCTTTCTTCTCTGTTGGAGATGAAACCTCTATATGGAAACACATGAATTTAACACTTCCAGCATAGTCAACTCTTAAAAAGCCTCAAATCCCGTAGCTTGAGAGGGGACAGGTCTTCAAGAAAGGTAGCCCTTACACCTACATTTCCACAAGAATCCAACAGTCATCCAAATCATATGCCCTAACAATTTTCAACAATACCTAATCCAAGTAAAATTGTTTACTTCGCTTATATTCTTTCCAGTCTACTTGATTTGCTTTGAACTTTAAGTGAACAATGGAAAATTCTTGATATAATATTATTCCGAATAATGTCATGCAGAGGATCACATGATTGTGCATGAAGAGAAAGCCATGGTCTTTAAAATTCATTTTTGAGTGACACTATGGAAAAATGTTGGAAATTAGAATAACCATTATGCTAATAGACATCTAGAAGAGATTAAGAATTTTACATTCTGACTGTTTATTAGTCTCAGATTGCAAGTTAAGACTGGCTTGAACCAATTGCCATTCTAGTTTGACAAATATTAAAATGGTTGGACAATTGTATGTTGCTAATTTTGTTTTAATTTTTATTGTGAAATCTGCCATAGTATGCGATTATATTGCAATCCTTAAATGAAAGTGTTAAGGTTACAACATTCTCATCGAATTGAATAGATTTAATTTATTCTTCAGGCAGAACAAGTTCGTAATGTTTCTATGTAGCTTTTAATTTCATTCTTCTATATTTTGACTTTTGGGTATTATCTATTTTCTTTACACGGGGCCAGGTCATTCTAGCCTCGGGTGGGGCTTCGAAGACTGTTTTAGTCTGTCTCATTGACTGCTTTTCGACAAGTCTGAGGGGGCATCTTCAGTTGTGTTGGCTTGAGAGAAGCCTAGGTGCATTTGGTTGTGTTCAGGCACATTACCTTTGTTTGTGCTTGTCAATTGATTGTGTTCAAGGATATGAATGCCTTTGGGGTCCATCATAGTCTAGGTGTCTGCATCCACCCCTAGGGCTCACGCTGCTACAATTAGGCAGAAATTGATTTACAAATCTTACAGTTGTGTGTTCTTTGGAACCAATAAAACTGCAGAGTTATTTGATGTAAGTGTACACTATTTAACGTCAAGCATATAATTTGTTTTTCTTGTGCATTGTGTCTGTGCGCATAGAAATATGGACATGCATAGTTAGATACAAAAATTATGCATACATACATGAACATGTGTGTGCATGTATATCTCTGTCTGTGAATGTATGCGTGTGTATGTACTTCTAGATGGACATATGCGCCTACAAGTTTCTGTTATACAAATTTTTCAATGATTGTGATTTTTTTAATCTTCCCAATTTGACAGATTTTAAAAAGTAGTTTATTGTAATCTCCACTTGTTTTTTTTCTTTTGTTTTATAAAGGAACACAGTGGATGAACATTATAAACAATAGTGGAGCTCTCATTTCAGTGCAGGGAAGGAAGGACTAGATGATAGTGGACCTTTTCCAACTGGAAGGTTTCAGGCCGTGCTTCTTAGCTTGGGAACCATGCATTCTCGGTTTGGACATCCTGTACATGCTTTATTGGTATGCAAGTCATGTAATACTCCCAAAATATTTTTTTGTGAAACAATCTAGCTTATTATGTTCCGTCTCTATATTTGTTATATGAAGGTGCTATTTCTATGACTGTTTATTTGTATGTTCTCACAATTTTGAAAAATGGCTCTCATAGTTCTTTGCACACGGTATCTCATGCTAACTAGTATACATTCTATTTTCAAATTTGATTCATATTCTCATTCTTGCTTTTTCGTAATTGCAATTTTATAGCTAATCCTCTCCTTATTTTGCAGGCTCTTACTGAGGCCATTCAAGAAGCCCAACAGGTGATATATTCAGGTTACATCTATCTTTCTGTTATAGCTAGAAAATGAAAGGCTTGTGGATGAAAGAGGATTAACTTCTAAAGTTGCTTAGTGTATTTCTTTTGGCAAAAAGCCAAAGATGAGAGCAATTGCTTGAAGTGTAAGCAGGTTTCATAATTATACTTGGTGTGTAATTCAAAATGTTCTGTAACGTTTAACAGTATTTCATGCAACAAGATTAGTCTAGGAGAGGCTTGCCGTGATTCTATAATTGTGGTGAATTATGTGAATGATGTTATGTTTGTAAAAAAATGAAAATGATGATGTAAGTCTTTTGTCATTTGAAGAGAAGACACAACCCTCCTACATATTGAGAAGGTAAATAGGCCATATGAACATTTTTAGTGGTGAAAAACTTACCATCAGCAGTGGTAGGCGACAATGTGCTACGTCTGCTATCTTTCCAAGCAATAATACTGGCTCACATTCGTTGCAAAGGCAATAAGGAATCCCTCTTTCCCAACACTTGGTGACTTGGGTCATTTAACTATTTACTATGTTATCCTAATTCTTTTTTGTTCATTTTTTTCTCCTCCTAGTATGCCTCCGTCTCCTTTCTGTGTCTTTTCCCATCTTGTCTAAATCCATCCCTTTCCCTCTATCGTTTTGTATCTCTTTCACCTATTCCCTTTATGATTCTTATTCTTTTTTCACCTCTTACCTCTCCAAGTTACCCTTACATTTTTTTTCCCCCACTTTATTTCTATATTCTTTTTCGCTTTCTTTACTATTTTTTTTCCCACCTTTCTACGTCTTTTCCTTTCCTATGTCTGTGATGACAAAGCCATTCTCAAGACTGCTTATCCTCTCACTTTTTGACTCCTGTTGCTCCGCCATGTCAGATAAATTGGAAGTCTTTGCAAATATGGTTATGTGGAAGTCTTCCTTAAAACTCTTATTCATCAACAGATCTTGTTGATGCATCAGGAAGCCCAACAACACCATCAGGGTGTTATCCAAAATCAGCACCTAATTTAATTTCTTCAACAGCATCTCCTCAATGTTCAGGCAAATTCAGGCACGTATGCGGATCCCACCAGACATGGAAAGCGGTCGATGCCTCCACAGGAAGAGGTTGCAGCCTTGACACACCCCCCAAAAAAAGCTTAAGCTCTGGAATTCCAACACTGTCATTCCAGCGGGTCATCATCTACTATCAAGCAAGAACCAGCTGATACTCCTTGTTAGAGTTTGTAACATTAAGTTATAATGGTCATACTAGTCTTTGTGAGATATTCAGTAATAAAGTCAACTTATGATTTTAGTTTTCTCTATCAAATAATGTAAACATGACTTCATGTTCACTTAAGCCATTTCAGGGTTAGGGTTTGTGTCAACCAAGTATCAGGGTTTATGTTGTTTCTTTCCTATAAAGTGACGGTTGCTCTTTCAATAATGTCCAAGAAGTATTTCTCTTTCATGTTCTTTCTTGCATTCTTGCTTGGTTTCTTTGTGTGTTCGGTTTTCGTAATACTCCTCACTTTGTGGAGATTCTGCATGAAGCAAATGAACCATTAGGAAGGCTTTCTTGCCTGTACTTCACTATTTATTATCAAGATGATCTGTCATAATGGCTCTCCTTTTGTATAGCACTTACTTGTGGTCCTTTGTACAGAAGCTTCTAGGATCTTGGTTTTTGTTTGCTCACCACGTAGGATTTTTAGAGTTTTTCTCCCTTTATAAGGTTGTTTATGGCCCATTTTGAATCTCTTTATTTTAGAGTAGCTGATTATGTAACTTTTTTTCTTATTATTACCAAGTACTCTTATTTTAGAAAAATAAAATCTTATCATCATTATAAAGGTCAACCTGTGTATTCAATGTTGCATTTGTACGGGACAATTTTGTTGTTTTATATTTCCAAAGTCCAACCAATATCTTGTGACGAAATATTTAATTATGTTAAGAATAGATAAATATTGCCTCAATTTGCATGGTTACAATTATCACTCTCTCTTTACACATGAGTGTGTTTGTCCAGGCATTCCCACACTCATGTTTGTAGTTTCTGCCATGCATTGCTTCTCATGCCTATGCTTGTCTGAAATTAACTTTAGCAGCTCCTCAGACTTTAGAATATGGATTTCTTTAGGAATTTTCTTGAATTGTGTCTCTCTCTATGGGATTTCTTGGGTGTTTTCATGAATTTTTGGGACATGTATCTGTATCAGTAAACACCAGTTTGAAATCACCATTGAAGACTGCTTATAAGCTGGAAGATACAAATTGCTTTGTTAGAAGGGCCAAAGTCCATGTGCATTTGATTCATGAGCTGTCAATGGTGTTTAATTATGATTTTGTTATCATATATTTTGTGTAATACTTGTACTGTATTATTGCATTTTGTTAAGGTGCTTGGGTAGTAGTAAATTTGCATTCACCCTTCCTACTTTTGTAGTATCTCATATGAAAACACTATTCTTCCCAACACCATTCACACAATTAACATAGGATTTCGCAAATTTGGTGTTCTTATTGCTCATGTATATAAAATTTTCTTACCTTTATGTTTTTGTTTGGTATTTTTTTGTTCATTACAAAGATAATTTGATTGCATCCCATTTGTTAAATTAGAATAATCTAATTTTTTTATTTTTGTTTATCTGATTAGATTTTTTTTGGATTGCCCCCGCGAGGTTTTATTTTATGTCTAAAAAATGTTGTATTGTTAATAATTTGTTGTGCCTTTGTCTCATGTCTCTCAGTTGTTTACTGACTTCATTGGCCATATGAGATTGCAGACGAGCGATAATTCCTGTCTGGCCCATATCTTGGCCGCTATAGGCTATCTTTTTTCTGAGGTTGGTTTTGCTAGCAACTCCGGAAGTTTTGATTCTGGTATCCCTCCTGGAGTCGATATAGAGGCTGGGTCTTCGCTTGCAGTTCAACAACAGTTACCAATACTGCTCAAGAGATGTCTCAATAGAGCAACTGATTTGAAACTGATTCATCTTGTTGTATTCAGTCGTCTTGCATTGGCAAAATTTGACTTGAAGGTATGCAATTGTTATGCTGTTGAATTAGTTTTGGAGTGTATTGTGGTTATTCTGTGATGAAATTTTTACTTTAACTACTGTGTCATCCAGATTCCAAACAACTCAAATCATATGTAAATAATTTGTTGAGATTCTCTGACATGATGTCTTCTCTCACTATCTTCGTGTTTGAGTGTGTTGTAATTTAACATTTTTTCTAATAACAGGGTTGGCATTTGGCAGGCTGGTTTATTTGCTACTTATTTTTTTTTTCTTAAAGTGATACATTCTGGAAACAATGTAAATTGATGAGATTTCACATAATTAATCATGACATGTGGAAATATGAAGTAGAAACCCTCTTATTTGAAGTCTTTACTTGAAAAGAAAGCCTATTATGTAATAATTGGCATTGGTTCCGATTCATATTTTTATAAATGAAATTCTTTTTTTTTTTTTTTTTCATTCAGACAGTCTGTTGCCTGCTTAAAAATTATAGCTCAAAATATTTCCAGAAAATTATTATTTTCATTGACTTCCATGAATCAAGAGTCTGATAGGCAGGCAGCAAATGACAAAAATCTTTGAATCAATCAAAAGCTTTTCTAACTACATGACAAGCTAACTAACAGGTGCTACCATAGATTTGCTATGGAAAACATAGCACCTCAAAATTTAACATCAAGAGTTTTTGTAATCAGCCATGTTGGTGTCAAATGAGTTATAACAAGCAAATAAAGCCAAGGACCCATCACCAGACAAGTAAACTTCGGATATAATCACTAGCAGGCAGAGTTCGACAATATCCTCCAGAGACTTTGCAATCATTCCTGAATGGGACAGGCCTTTGAGGCTGCCATTATTGTCTGGAATAGGAACCTGGCACAAGGTTGAGAAGCTTATTTTCTCCCCCAGCAGGTAAATCACGTGCTTGGATGTCAAGAGGGTACTTCATAAGCTCTTTGGCTCTCTCTATGAGACAGTTTCTGAGAACAGCCTTGGTCCAGATGCTTACTGCTGTCTATCTGCTGCTTGTGCCACCCGCTTTTATGGTTGCTAATGTTCCTTTTGTAGAGCTGCCACCTGTTTTGTCTGTTCCCTTTCTATTTGTGACCACTTGCACCAAGTTTGGTCGCGTCTCCATCCAGCAACAGGATTTGCTACCACCAAGAGCTTCTCTAGACATCCCCGCTGGAGCCACCACCTCTGAATCCATTCATAGGCCAGGATTTTTTCACTATACCAACATTTTTAGAACTTGCCCCCTTTCTCTGCTTCACATCCTCGTGCTTAATTTCTTCTGAATTCATTTCTATCACCACCATTTTTCTTGCAACACTACTTTGTTGGAGGGGTTTAGGAAATTGTTGTCGAATGTACCAACCCATCCTCCCTCATTTTCAAGGCCAATTCCTTCACTATAACATCCAGATCATTAGCCATAGGAGATACCATGGACTTAATTCCTTCCAATTTCTTAGAGGAGACTGATCAGATCATTACTGCAGGACCCTAACACTTCCTCTTTGCTCATTTTTAATGGAAAACAGATATATTTAAAGCTAATAGCATGCAGAATGTCACCAGCTAAATTCCTTTAAAAGGCTCTTTTTACATCCCTAGCAGATTGGCAAAAATCCTCTCCAAGGTTGACCGCTTTCTTCCCTTAACTTTTTGTAATATAATCTACTGCTGTAGGTGGACGAGGAGAGAGAGAGAGAGAGAGCACAACACCTAGAACCTTCAAGAGCCATTCTTTATCAATGTTTCCTGCTGCTGTCACCTAGAATCTTCAAGAGCCATTCTTTATCACTGTTTCCTGCTGCTGTCATCATTATCAAGTCACCTTTTGAGGCCTTGATTTGACATCAAAGCTTGAAAAATCATATTGAATCTGTGAAGTGTTTAAATCACACTTCATATGAATCTTTGATGAGGGTTACACTGCAAAAATCATGGAGAGGGGGGAGGTACTAGGGAAAGACATGTTTCTATGTCCACAAACAAATTCTCTAGTTCTTCCTATCTAGTCATTTCACTAACTATTGCAAGAGAATCAACCCATGCACATTGATACCCCAAGTATGCCGGCAAACATTAAAGGAATTCAAGACCATGGTACTGATTTAATGCCATCAGATCTCAAGCACATGGCACTTCAAAAGATTTATTTAAAGGACACCAAGCAATGGGGATCAAACGCAGCCCTAGGCTACTCCAAAAATCCATGAAAAGAAGCATACAACACAGCTAGTGCAACTGTTTGTTTGGAAATATCAAGCCTCTTTGTGTTTAACAAAAAAGTAATCACTCTTTTATCATAATATCTTTCAATCCCTAACTTAAAGCATCGAGATCCTCTTCTCACATGAAAAATGACTGGGAACCAATTATTCTAGATGAAGAGGATCTCAAAGGTGGTCTCTAGCAAGACATTGAGGAGAGTAATATTTATCTCCTACCTCTTTTTCCTGGAGGGGCTCACAGGTATGCACTAGAAACCTCTCTTGGAATATTTTAGGCCATGCCTTCACGGCTTCTGCAAGGGCCAATCGACCTCCCCTCTATCTAACTTAACTGGCCAGATTTTATTCCATTGTTGATCCCCAAGTCACTCATACTCCCATGCGCTTTTCCAGTTCTTGGTTACCTTATAATACGCCCCCTACCACATCTAGGGTCAATGACATTCCTTGAATTGTTCCTCATATGGGGTCATCCTTTTCCAGCTCCGCATGTATTGATTTGAAAGGTTTGGGTGGTCAAAACAATGCTCCTAAATTCATTAGAATGTGTTCGCTAAATGCTGGGAAAACCCACACTGGTACTCCCAATGCTCTAGCTGCTCAAAGTCCTAATGTCAATATCCCTTCAGTTCATGAGGTGGTAAAAATATATGTTGCTCTTAGTTAAGGCCGTTGATGGACTGGACGGTAAAGTTACTCTTGGTTTGAAAGGTTTGGGCTGTCAAAACAACACACTCCTAAATTCATGCAATCTCAACCACCAAAGGCGGAAAACGATACACCAACTTCCATTTTGCTGACTAGACCCTTCCTTTTTTATCAATCTTAACAAAGGATATTGTCCAGCTCATGGATATTCTCTCAACCTACCAAGCAACATTGGGCAACAAGTAAACAATGCAAAATTCAATATTTTCTTCATCAACACAACGGTAATGAAAAAAGGGGACATCCTTCAAGCACTTCTATTCATTGAAGGGCACTTTTCCACCCTCTATCTGCGCTTCCCTCAAAAAAGCCATAAGCTGATAGGATTATATGCTTTCAAAAATTATATCTAAACTCTCCCATTGGACCAACAGGTGGCTCAGCTTTACCGGGAGAATTCAAATGATTTAAGCAGTTTTACAAGAAGTCCCGATATACATGGTCTTCCTCATCCCTCTTCCTCACATGGTGGAAACACAAATAGTCCAGATTTTAAGAAACTTCCTTTGGTAAGGAACTGTAGACAAATCCAAAAATCATCTTGTTACTTGGAAACTGATCACCAAGGGGAAAATGGGAGGAGGTTTGAATATCAAAGATCTTAAAACATTCAATCAGGCACTAGCAATGAAAGCAGCATGGCGTTTCCATCAAGAAAAGGATATGCCGTGGCAGGATATTCAGAAAGAAAACTACACCATGTTTACAACACTCTCATGACAGCAAGTCTAGTCACCCAAGAGAATGGCCGAAACATTCAAAAATATTTATGAAGGCTGTCAAAACATTCAACTACTTCTAAGTTGGCAAATAGTAAATGGGACAACTGCCCCATTTTGAAACTCCAGTTGGAATGGTGTGCCTCCACTCTCCATCATTAATGACCAAGCTTTTTGAGATTTACTTCAAGCTCAAGGGTATATATATTGGTTGCATACTACTGCGTTTCAGATTAACAAGGGAATAAAGCATGGATCAATTCACAAACAACAACAATTCCCTTAAGATATCAAAGGCAGAGGGAAATCCTCAGGAGGAACTTCATTGACGCCCCATCTTTCTTACAGACAAACAAGACAGATTAATTTGACCGTACACTAACACAGGATAGGTAACATTGGCCTTAGCCTATCAGGGGCTGAATCAACACAGTACAAAATAGAACCTCCTTTGGGACAGCAGTGATTGGCCTAAAATCAAAGCATTCATATGGTTGGTCAAGCATACAAAAATCCTCATGGCGGATAATCTGCAACACCTGGATTTTATTGGGCCCTTCTTATGTCCCAACTATAATCAAGCTGCTGAGAGAATTCAACATCTTTTCATTACATGCAAATTGGCTGTAGCAATTTGAGAACAAGTGGATGGTTTCATCTGCTGGGAAAGAAAATCACTACCATCAATTAGGGTTTGCACAAATGGACATGGATACCAACAAATGTGCCTATAAGTTGACAACTAACACAATTGCTCCAAGTGATGTTATCTGGCAGCTATGGAAGGAAAGAAACTCTCGAGTTTTTTCTAATGAAAAGAGAACTCTTTCAATCATCCTTAGGATATTAAAAACCAACATCCAAAGCACTTCTCTATGTTACCTCAAGGAAAAATATGGTAGTATGATTTCATCAAATATGGAAGATGGTTGGATGGCTAAGAAGTGGATTATTCTGTATCATTATAAAATGAAGTGGTTTTCAATTAAGGACAAAGTCAATTGGGAACATCCACCAATAGGTTGGCACAAATTTAACTTTGATGGGGCAGATAAAAACAACCTAAACCTTGCAGGGCTTGGAAGGATCATTTGAGATGTAGAGGGATGTTATTGTCAAGCTTATGCAAAATACATAGGGGTTCAAACTAACAACTATGCTGAACTTCATGCATGTCAAAATGGAATCTAGATTTCGAGATTGTATCTTGTTCAATATCTAATTATAGAAGGTCACTCAAAAATCATACTGAATATGATTTCCAAAGCAATTCAATTCCACCATCACCAATAGGGCCCAATCAATATCTCCATAAATTAGAATATGCCGGGTATAGCATACGAAATTGTGGATAACCTTGAGAAATTTGATCAAACAATTTTTTGGCATTGTTCTAGGAGGAGCAACCACGTGGCAGACCAATTGGCCAATTTGGCTATTGCTTCGCACCCAAAGCATAAACACCTACTCTTCATTGATCCGGTCCCCCTTCAAGCTTAGAGCAAGGTACCAAAGGCATAACACAAATGGTCTGTAGGGTTGGCTACGTTTTCTAAACACTCTTATTGGAATCTACAGGGCAGTGAAGCCCAACCACCACTATAAAAGGCACTTTTCAATTCTTTCTAGCCATCTTTATCATGGAGCTTTTGATTTGGGTTTTTAACCGTTTCAACATTGGCACACTTCATAATTTTAGTCCCCATTCACTTTCCCCATCTCCACATTTCTACTTTGCTACAGGGAACCTTATTATTCTTTCGGTTGTCTTTTTGTGGATGTGTGTTCTCCTATTCCTCAAAAGTTTTGTTCCCAATCCCCATACTGATTGACGTCACCTTGAGATAGTTATTCATCACCATTCTTGTCTTTGTCTAACATCCCCAAATTACTGTATTGTTGCAATCTTCTAAAGATTTTCACACTAGTCTTAGCACTAAAACCCATGCTAAAATCTACGTTACCAATACAGATACGAGTATGAGAATCTAATACGTGGATACGAGGATTTTTTTTTTGGGGTTTGGATATGTTTTGGATACGGCCGTACAAAAATATATATAAAAATAAATAAATATAGCCATATAATCAAAATTAACCACATAATATGCATAAAGAAAACAAAATAAGTTAAATAACCACAAAGCATACTCATAAATCAATGCCAAATATCATAATATTCAATGGTCAAACTTAGATTAGTTTTATAATAGGTACATAGTGCAAATGCTACAATGTATGGACAAAAAAAAAGGCAAATCAGCATATTCATGATGCACTGTATTTGTTTTCCTCTTCGACTGCAATCTCTTCATCATCATGTGTTTCATGAGAACCACAAGTAGCAATAGTGCCACTCCCACTAGCTCCACTATGCAGCTCGTGTGAAGCATTATCTAGTGCCGTGTCAAGCAATGAAAGGTAGGCAACGAATGCATCCAAGTCAGTAGTGTCTGGGTCCACATCTCAACACTTTATTGCCCCTTGTAATGAGGTTGTTTGTGTGAGAGAAGACGCAAGTTGGAATGCACATAGACCATATCCTCTGTTTTTTTCGCTGCCAACTTGTTGCGTTTAACTGAGTGGATAAAGTTGTAGGTACCCTAGTTCTACTCAATTGAGGAGGAACTTGCAACCTATTGAAGCCGCAAAGTCAATTAGAATTTATAAAAGTAAAAAGTTAAAACAAAACATCGAAAAGTTCAAAAGAAGGGTAGAGAGTAAAAAAAAATTAAAATCTTACCTGTGATAGAATTTTTATTACAAGTGGTTTGAGGTGGGTGAATGTATGCCCATGGAGGTACCACCAAAAGTGAGTGCCCATTTGTACTTGTCACAAATAGCACCAAGGGAGTGACCCACGGGGGATATGAAATGCACAAACTCTTCCCTAACTTGGTCATCTACTTCTAGATCGGGAAAGAGTCTAGAGAATGCTGCCTTATATCTGTCAACAACCTCAACATCCTTATATGGTGCGACCCTTCTGGGCAAAGAAAGGATCTCTACACTATAGTATTTGGGCGTCAAGGCAAAAGCAAGAAGATGCAACAGGGTGGTCATTTTGTTCCACCTTTCAGTGAGATGTGACTGCACTTGCTTGAAGAACCTTTCCGTAGGATCCTGCCCTTTGGCATTATGATGGATTTAATGTTCTCAATCACTGAGTCGATTCCATCATAAATCTCACCCAAACATAGATGATCCATATCCACATATCTCAACATGCTAGCGACGGGCTCTGTAAAATTGAGCAAATACTCCACACATTCCCACCATAGGTCATCAAAATCCACCCTTTACAGTCTAAAGGTTGTGGATGACCATGCTACGCAATGCCTCACACATCTTGACAAGTTGTCTCAAGACAAGTGTGTGTGAGGAAAACCGAGTCTCAACAACGTAATACGAAATTAAATCAAATAAAATTAAAAAAAAAATGTTCAAAAATAAAAACACCACTAATTACAAACTTATAAAATTAAATTAAAATACATGATTCATGAATGATAAAATTAAGAGTTATCTTCAACAATTGCAACGTTGAGAACGTCCTGAAGATGCCTCGGGACATGTGATAGTTGCTTATGAACATTTGGATCTTGCTTGCCTCCTCATTGACTTGTTTGATCCAATCAATTTTTGTCCCCAATTTTTGCAACACAAGGTTGAGGGAATGAATGACACAAGGTGTCCGAAATATGTGATACTTTGCATCAACCAACATGCCCGCAACTTTGAAATTTTTAGTGTTGTCCGTTACAACTTGGACAACGTTTTGAGGCCTCACTGTCTCAATGGACTCTATTAAGATGTCGGCAATGAATCGTGCATCCTTCACTTGCCCCTCACAATCAACGATCCTAAAAAACATTGCTCCTTTAGGGCTCGCCGTGACCACATTAATCAATGGCTTATTTTCCATAGCTTTCCATCCATTTGAAATGATGGACACCCCTGTTTGGATCCACGAATCTCTGATAGGCTTCAATTCATCTTCAACTTGTTTTCTTTGTTTTGTCAACAAGGTGGTGTGCACCTTTTCATAACTTGGACCGAGGAATCCTTTAGGGGCAACATTGATAGATCTCACCATATCCTGCCAGTTTGGTGATTTAACAACATTAAATGACAGCCCACATGTGTAAAGACAACCGTGATGTTCTGCTTCGCTGTCCCTGACTTTATTATAGAGTGCCCTGTCCAATGGGCTTGCATCTTTTGTTCTCTTACGACCAAGAGGTGAATCATTTTCCTTTGCGGCTGCGACGGGTGTAGCAAGAAATGGGTGTGATGGGGTCACCACATTAACATGGCATTGATCAACAGATAGTGATCCTTTCTTTCTCAAAGGATGCTTCGATCTTTGCCCAACAATGGCAATTGTGTCTTCTTGCTTTTTGATGTATGGAAGGATCTTTGCCTGTGGCAAGCCCTTTCATGGCTTTCCATTTATGCTTGGCCCACCGCAAGTTTTGATTCCAGTGCTAGGCTTCGCACACAAATGGGCTTTCACCCGATTATACGAGCTCTTGTATTTACAATTACACTCTGAGCAAAGCCAAAGAAAACACCCTCCACTGGGCATCTGTTCTAATATTGCACATACTTTTAAAGGGGCATTCGTGGATCAAATTTGGGGGCTATCCCTTGGTCCACTGAACTCACACTTGCAGCCTGAGACATTTTGGCAAATTCCTATAGCCCCTAGTAAAAAATAATAATATTGCTATTGAAACTTAAAGCATTTGGTATTTGTTGAAATAACGGTTAAAACGTATAAGAATAACAAAAAAATAAAATAAAATTAAAACTAATTACAAACAAAACAAAAATAAAAAAACCACAAAACTAAAAACCTACCTTAAATCAACAAATCCTCTTCCTTGCAAGCTTTTTAAACTCATTGGCACCAAATGGGTAGAGGTAGTAGTGTAGGATGAGCAAAGGGAAGAAATTTCAATCCTATGCAATTGAAAAAATGAAGATGAGAGAAAAAATGTGCAATGAGAGGTAAAAATGCAATGAAAGGTAAATGTGTTGTTATTGTTGTTTGCTTTTGATAAATTGAGTGAAAGTTGCTTTTAGTGTTGGGAATCCACTTTAGTTTTTATTTAATTGTATTTTGAAGTCCTTGTTTGCTTTTCATTGGGCGAAATTGAAAAAAAATAATTATTTTTTTGGGCAGTAAATGACATGACCCTAGCCATTTCCTTGGCATTTGCATATCCAACCATGTTTTGTACTTGTAGCAGGTGTCTGCAGGGGAGTATCTGGTAATGTAGGCTAAAACCCATGCACATCAGTGAAACATACAAATGGTTTAGTCCTGTCATGCCACGCGACTGACAACCACCACTTGGCAATCCCACATGGAAATCAAGCAGGGCTTAATCACAATTTGTAGGCTCTCTGTCTATGACTCAATAAGAATTTTTGCTCTTGCATTTTGTTTGATAGCCCCCTGGCAAAGACCTCCCTTGTAAAGGCTTGACTTAAATTTCTTCAGAATAGAAATATGATCCTTTGGGAGGTGCGGGAACCAGGGAAGGATGATCTTTTCATCCTCAGAGTAGGAGGTGATAAGGGCAATAAACAAAGCAAAATAACTTATTAGCATATCGGGCCTCTAACCATATGCCCCTTGAGTACTGTTGTCCCTCAAAAATTTCACTCTTTTTGGGAACAACCTATGAACTATTTTGGTTCAACAGACCAAAATCCTCTCTCCCCTTTTCAAGAATTTGTTCTGAGCATTCAAATTTCTCATTTTTCAAGCTTCTCAGAAATCTACGGACTTTGTAGGAAAGAAGCAAGCTCTCAACACTTAGGCAATTTCAAGGTTGGTTCAACGACAAGGTTTACCCAAAATGTCCATCGGCAAGCTTCTAAGCAAGGATTGAACCATTGAACCGTTGAACCTTGAACCATTTTGATTCAACGGATTCAATGGGTTCAAAGGTTCAACGTCATCAACAAGAGTTAAGCGCATTTGTCAATGTTCAAAGTTCAAACGCTTCAAGGTTCAACGGCTTCCAAACACTTATCAAAGAGAAGAAGGCTTGAACCATTGAACCGTTGAATCATTGAACCACTTTGGTTCAAAGGTTCAATAGGTTCAATGGTTCAACAGGTTCAACGACCAAATGGTTCAATGCGTTTGGTTCAAAAAGATCAAAAGGACTTAGCCAAATAAAAAGAATGAACTGATTGAACCGTTGAACCTTGAACCAAAAGGTTCAACGAGTTCACAGGTTCAAATGTTCAACCAGTGCGATGAAGATCAAAGAGCTTAAAAAGAACAAAGAAGTGACGGACAAAGGATGAACCAATGAACTGATTGAATTTTGAACCGAAAGAGTTCAAAGTTCAATGGTTCATGGGTTCAAAGGTTCAAAGGCGGCCTCAGTCAAGGAAAGAAGCAGCAAACAGGTGGTTCAACGGATGGTTCAACCAAGGAGCGGGAAAGCGATGGAACAGAAGAGACAGAATGAACCGATGAACCAATTTACTTTCAGTGGGTTCAAAGGTTTAAGGTTCAACATGGTTCAAGCGGCTAGCGACCATTGACAGCCCCATGGACGTCAAATTTAAAGTAAGGGAATATCCGTTGAAATTCAAATAAAGCGTAGAACTTAAAGGAAGAACCAAGCGACTGACTGAAAAGATAGAATTCTTTCGGATTTGTTCAAAGGCCGACAGGGAGCATTTACTTCGGACTTTTTGTCCGAAGGAAATTATTAAGTGAAAGAGCCGTTAGAATTCTTTCGGAAGTATTTTCCGCGGGAAAATGACTAAGGCAAAACTCGAAGGAATTCCTTCGGACTTTTGTCCGAAGGAAATAAGCCCGACCAAAGGAATGCCTGAAAGGAAAAAGCCCGAGAGCGGAGCGCTCCAAGTGTCATCGTCCGTGTGATTGCTAGATTACGCGGAACATGCCATGTATCCCTTGAAAAGCTCGACAGAAGCTGCCAAGTGTCAACATCCGCGGTCTCTCCCTTTCGTTTCGTTGTGGTGGGTCCCGGGTGAGTTGATAAAGTATGCGGATGCTGCCATGTGTCATTTTCCGCAGGACTCTCAAAAGCGGAAAACGCCACGTGTCACTTGCTGAGATCAGCGAAAAGTGGCCAAAGCAATCGGGAAAGACACAAAGGAATTGCTAAGGAGGATGACGGGCTCGAATGCATTCAAAGGCTAAAACGCCAAAGGGAAGAACCGCTGCTGGAAGAGCGTAAAGAGCCAACAAAGCCGAGGATATAGCCCTGAGAGCTCAAATGCCAGGAAAAGACAAAACCAGAAAGGGAAAAGATAGCCCAAGGGCTCAAATCGTAGCAGAAAGAGGGGAATGAGACCAAAGGACTAGAAATATCTTCAAAAGAGTTATTTCCAGTAGGTGAAACAGTGGATCAAGTAGACTTCTGAGCACACCAAATCAAGGATGCGGCCTCTTTTTTCCTTCCATGAAGTAATGGCAAATTAGACAGCTGCGCAGACATTAGGAAAAAGACCAGACAGTCCATACTAAGGAAGATACATATTAGAGGAATGGACACGCCATAGTTATGGTAATGCACTGTTCCCAGCATGGTCCCTCTAGACATAAATGAAGGCGCATTGACGGCATTCAATTCAACATGGGCCTTTTTCATGAAAACAAGCGTGCAAGTCTTTCTTGGAGCACTATATATTGTAATATCTTTTATTGTTTTAAAGGAGATCTTCCGGTTATCAGAAGCAAAACTCTGCCCAAATTGAAAGGCGAATACTGAGACTTTGAGCTCAGATTGTTGTTCATATCATTTTATCTGAATGAGAAAGCAAGTTGTTTGCAGACTTTGTGCTATTATAGCTTGTATCATTTTAGGAGATTGTTCTTATGTTTGTCTTCTGAATGTGTTCTTGTTTCTTTAATTTGGCAAGCAGAGCTAGTGGAAGTGATAAGGAAGGTGTTTTGAAACCAGTTACTTTCAGACTTTGTGCTGACATAATTGTTTTCAGTGTGTGTTTTTAGTTTCTTTCTGTGTAAAGGACTTTGGGACGACTTTGTGCCCCCATTGTTCTTCGTATTTCACTCTTGGGCAGTCAAGGTGGAGACTTTGTGCTACATCTTAGATTGCTGGTTAGTTTGCACTCTGTTACTAGTTACTTATCCTACCTGAAAGATTCCTGTTGTTTGCAAAAACAAGCACTTCTGAAAGAAGAGAAGTGCCTTCTGTCATTTCACCAAGATTTCTACTATCCAGGAAGGGATTTGGCTTTTGGCTGAATGTTACTTCTGAAAGAAGAGAAGTACCTTCACCAATCACCCAAGATTTCTCTTTTCATCTGTGAGCATCATCTCTGAAAAAAGAGAGATGGATGGTTTATCCTACCCCCGAGTGTTATTTTTTGCTTATATTTATAGTATATAGCTCCTGCATATTCATAGGGAACCTCCCCTTGATGAGAGGAGAGATTTGTCCCCTGTTGATGTAGTAAACCTGCACATCTGGCCGACCAATCTCCCTATGCTGTGGTTGAAGAGACCTATTTTGCTCACCAGTTAGCTGGTTGACAAAATATTCACCCAACAAGTACTCTCTTGTGCATTATTGCGAAGCAAATTTTCCATCACACCATCCTCATTGCCACAATAAATTTAGAAAGGACGGTTTTTGTAATCTTTCAAGGATTATATGATCTTATGCAATCCAATCAAAATCACTCTAGCAAAATTCACCTCATCCTTCTCAATATCAACAAGCTAGGAAGCAGAAAAAGGAGACTCTCGACTTATAAATAAGGGAAAGCAAAGTGCAAATATTGGGGACACTACACTCAACAAAGAGCACAAAGTTTATAAAAGAAACAAAAGGAGGGCCAAGAAATATTCTACAACAAACCCATAGAGTGTTCCACAATTTGAATATAAAAAAATGAATAACACTTGGCAACTGCCAATCCATGCTATTAATGATGAGGCAACTAGCATGCAGATAGACTTTCTCAACAAAGCTAATGCTGACAATTCTTCCATAGGACAGATTGTCTCTTGCCATTCGAAAATTCACATCTCCATCCAAGGAAAGAAAGAATACATTGTTTTTTATTTTGTGAGGGCCTTTGCTACAACAGGAATTCCTTCGGACTTTTGTCCAAAGGAATGGTTCATCAAAGAAGGCAGAATGTCACATAACTTCGGAGAAGTGCTAAGGACATAAGTCTGTAGGAAATAACAAAGGAAAGAGCCTAAGACAAAGGATGTAATTCCTTCGGACTTTTTGTGCGAAGGAATACTTCGGAGAATCCAAGAGAAAAGTCTGCCCAAAAAGCAAGGAAAAGCCAAGGAATAATTCCTTCGGACAAAAGTCCAAAGAAATCCGAAGGAATAAGTCCGTGGAATTGCAAAGGATGTCTTTGGAAGGTAGAAGAGGGCAAAACAAGAAACCCGAAGGGAAAGGTACCCTTCGGAAGGGTCATTTTCAACAATCCCGAAGGGCACCTACCCTTCGGGAAGGTACACGTCAAATTCAGGACCCCTACAAAAACCTGGGTGCCCTACAATTTTTTTGACAAGGGTGTAGATGAAGGGACAGAAGCCTTTGCGGAGGGCACTTGGTCGGTGGCTGGACCATGGCAATTTTTCCGAAGGGCATTCTCAGCAGAACTCAAAAAAGACAAGGATTAATTCCTTTGGACTTTTTGTCCGAAGGAATTCCTTCGGACAAAAAGTCCTAAGAAATTCGGAGAGGCCCATGCAAAAAAGCCGACAGAGCAAAGTCCGAAGGGCATTCTCAGCAGAGTTCAAAAAAGACAAGGATTAATTCCTTCAGGTTTTTGTTCGAAGGAATTCCTTCAGACAAGAAGTCCGAAGAAATTCGGATTTTTGAACCAAAGAAAAACCCGACAGAATAAAAGCCAACATAAAAGGATTGACAAACGAAGATTTCCCTTCAGACAAAAAGCGCGAAGGAATTCGGATTTCTGAACCAAAGAAAAACCCGACAGAATAAAAGCCAACATAAAAGGATTGACAAACGAAGATTTCTTTCGGAAAAAAATCTGAAGGAATACTTCGGAGGATAAAGCCGAGGAGATCCAAAGGCTAAGGAGATAGCCAAAAAATCCAAGGAAATATAGACTACTATAGACAAAATACAGAATCCTGCCAAAAATAGACATGAACAGGCAGACCAAAATAGGATAAAATACATGCAAGCAAGAGCTATTTTCGATTGACCGGTCAAAGATTCAGTTGACTGGTTGTTGAAGTCCTGCTCATCTCTGGATCAACTCATGCATCCGAAGGTCCAACTCAGCTTCAACCGGAGTTGCGAATTCGAACGTCGAGTTGACTGTTATAGATTTAGAGTTGACTAATTGTTAAACGCCACATCTACCAGGAGTTTCCCATGCAAAGGAGAATGATCTCTTCGTTCAACTCAGCTTATCAAATGGCCAACTCAGCATTTCAAACGTTCCAACTCGGCATCAAGTAGCTCATGTAGAGTTCTAAAAATGACATTGGCGTGGATCTCCATGCAAAGAGAGGTGGGTGGTTCAAAACAAAGACAAGTTCACTTCCTCAAGCGCAAGAAGCTTCATGCAAAGACTAAAAGAAAACATATTTTATTGAAAAGCCAAGTCAGCCTTGAGTTAATCCTTCTCTTCAATTTTCCAACGCCAATCTTTGGCTTTTGTAATTCTCTATAAAATGGCTTTTCAGCCTTAGAAAAAATCATCCATCTCTTGGCTGGACCAGACTCTGTCATTGGTGAGTTGTGTAACCTCTTCAATCAATAGAAGGACTGTACTTTCAGATTTCAAGTGTTGGCATAGTGTGTATTCATTCAACAATTTGTATATGTGGTAGATTTCTCTCCTTTCCCAAATTCTGATTCGTACCTAGTTGCTAGCTTATCATTATGCAGGTCATGTTAAGTGTTCTTTATGTCTTTTGCTGAAGCTATAAGTGGATTTTAGGTGGCTGCAAAGTGTCTTGTATCAGATCTCTCTCCATTGTTTTCCCTCATGTTTTGGTCATTGGATCGAACCTTCTCACGAAATACTTATGCATAAGTGATTGATTAAAATCAAAGGTCTTCCTTTTCCCTTGTTTGTTCAGTGTTCAAGGTTTCAAGTTGAGTGGATCAATATTCTGGTGTATCACCTTTATTAGGTAGGATTTCCCCTTAAAGTTTTCTTCTTCTTTTTCCATGGTAGTCCGCAGCATAGAGTAGAGATCCTCACTAATACATCTTACAGGAACCAACCTTCTCTGGAGGTTCTTCTCACCGTTGAGGCACCCACCCTCATTAGAAGATCCCATTGTTTCAACCGGATAGAGGACTGACCATTTCATGCACGTCTTCGATTCAGGGCGCAGCTCCAGGTTGACAACAACTAACACTCAACAAGGTTCGCATCCTCATACTCAATATAACTGGCCATAAGCAATGGACCTCACTTCGGTGATGGACTCAATCCCTGCCTATGTACATTTCTCTACCGTGTTAAAAGCCTCATGTTCCTCCTACTACCCCTCAACTAGTGCAGGTTCTTTCATGGGAAGTGTACAATAAAAAAATATACAAATTCCCCTCTGCTCTGAACCCTTCATTCAGAGGCCTTGGCCTCAAACCAGACACGATCAACATTCATAGGCTAATTGGCTGGACAACTCCCACACATGCTCAAATCCCGCAAACTGCCTTTGAAGGAGGAGCTTTCAAACCCATTCCTAGCCATGTCACAAGTAAACCACCTTGAAATCAAAAAATGAGGACCTCCTTCAGGACATGATGAATATCTTTGCCATGATACAAAAACTGGGATACAACCTCGATAACAAAGGCATTCATAACCCTTTCATAGAAACAACCCTTGACACTCAGCTTCAATTCACAATGACCTAGAATGCAAGAATTGACTCCCTCCAAACATGTGTTGATAATTTGAGCAAAATTGTGGTCAAACACGATAAAAATGTGGATACTGTAAATGCCGTATTGCTATCTGAATCTGCCAAGAGAAGACCTGAAGCTACAATCTCATAGAAAGAGACGGGTCACATTTGCAGAAGTTTGTCACACTGAAGATAAGTACAAGGAGCCTTCATGCTGTCCAACAAGCCCTCCTAATCTTGCCTCATCCTCAACCAAAGCACGGATTGCTTGCTTCCCCTAGGAGGAAGGCTACCTGTTTACAATAGCTCATGATAATTGAATTCCCCACTTACTATGAAGCTGTTATTTTTTGTACTTGGATGATTTGATTCCATTGCCTTATAATGCACAATAGTGCTATTGATTTCTCGGTTCTTCTTGCTCTCTCGTTTGTCTGTTTTTGGATGAACTGATCTCTTGAAGGGATTCTTTAATGCATCTATCTTGTTCATATACATAAAGTTTACCCTTTTTTTCTTAAAAACAACACTCATAATTTCATTCAAATGCATTCTCCAAATGTTATCCAAACCCACACTGGACTCCCAATGCTCAGCCACATAAACAGTTTACTCCTCAACCTGAAGCTCAAGCTGCTTAGAGTCCTAATTTCAATATCCCTTGTATTCCTGAGGCAGTAAAAATATATGTTGCTCTAGTTAAGGCCATTAATGGTCTGGATGGTAAAGTTGCACTGCTTGCTAACAAATCTGGGACTTTTGGCACTCTCATCCCAACGATACAAGAATGCATCGTGAATCTCACCATCCTGGCCAATCTACACGAATGCTGTATCACACAGAATTGACAAAGAACAATGAATTTCAACAGCACCACCTGCACACTCTAGAAAATTCCTGCCGTATGATGCTACCAAGAAGCTAATTGTTTCAGCCATATAGGAATGTGACGAACCTTAAAGGTTTCCTAATTATAAAGCTGCTCAAGTTGCTAACTGTTCCCTGGCAATTGACTGGGATGTACCTGTATTCTGACAAGAGGCTATGCCTACTGCTGCTGCTCCCTGAATGTCCACAGAACATATGCCAACTGAAACTCATGGAGTCCCCAAGTAGTTGGGCCAGAAAAATGATGAACAGCAATGAGCGTCCTATAAAGATCTCAGTGGCTAAAGCAGATTCAGATGGGTCTCTTATTTGTAATATCAAATTAGTGTGGTCTGATATAGATTCAACAACAAAGTGTCTAAGTATAAATGTCTATCTTGTTTTTCTAGGTCATATAGGTGGGAATGATGTTGATGGTATATTGGTCTTCAGCAACAGCAACTATAAGTGTTTGTATGCTGCTGTATATAGTAGCTTTTATTATGTTTTGTTAGTCCTTGGAAGGTCTGCTTTTCATTGTCAAGTTTCATGTATTGATTTCTATCTCAGATCCCTGTAATGTCTATCAGGGACTGGGATTGATGTATCTCCCCTCCTTTCACTAAATACAATGAACCTTTTATCAAAATAAAAAAGGGATCACCTTCATTGAATTTTGAATCCATGCCAAAATTTGCTAAGTGGTTTGCTGGTCTATTGGATTCTTTGAAGCAGTGCCAATAAAGCTAGGCTTAGGTCCAAGATCTTCACAAAATATTTTTGCACGCTACAATCATTTCAAATGGTCTTTTCAACCAGATTTGTTGAGGTTATCAATGTTAATTTCAGTGCACAATAGGAGGAGCTCCTGGATATTGGAAAATCTATAAAGGGGGAATTAAATGTTGCAAATGCAAGTGTTTAATCACAGATAATAAACCCCTGCAAGTTCATAGGAGGAGAAGGAAACAAAATGTTGTTAAAAGGACTAGAAAAATGCAGAATTTTAGTGGTAATATGAGATTGTCCAAGGTTGCTTCTTCTGCTAAAGAGCTCTAGCCTATCAGAATTGAAGAAGAGGAGCCAACTTTCAGCCCTTGTCATCCCTAGAGCCGTGCATTATCTGTATATCCATTCTCCAAGCTCGCCTTAGGTTAGGGTTATCCCAATATGCAGGTATTTCTCTTCCCAACTCTGTTTTTGCTAACCCTAGAGCTGGTCTCCTTCCTGCCTATCTGAACTTCCTTCAGCCTGCTAGGGTTTTTCTAGCCTCCAAATTATATACATTTGTTCAGGAAAACATCCTAATGTGACAAATCAAGCTCATTGCCAAGCCCTGAATGCTCACAATTTACAGGTCAGAACTCCTTTGGCTGATGTGCAGGGGGGATATCAATGCCTTCCTCCGCTCCCTCACATTAGGGTATCCCAAGCCCTAGCTGATAGGCTTATGAGAGACACACATTCTAAAGAGGGATAAGAAGAATATCTCGTGCTGCATGACTGTCTCAAAGCAGATAGAAAGTGTAAAGTATGTCGAATTATTACTAAAATTTTGACAAATGAAAGAGCAAAACGAAGGTTGGCTGAGATCATGTACGAGAAAATTCAACAGGCCAATGCCAAGCGCCATGCAGCCCAGCAAGTTGAGAGCTCAGTTAAAGTAACAGCTAGGGGTGGAGAATGGAAATCTTCCTTCTGTAAGCCTCAGCCTCGGATTTCAGTCCCTCAAGTATATGGATATGCGGAGATGGGAGAACAAACAAAGGAAAATAGTGGTTCTGCTTCTACCCTTCCAGTTCACAAGGGAGGGGGAAAAAAAAAAATAGATGTGTTTTTAAAGTCCTGCTCTGCTCTACATAGGTTGCATCTTCAACTGTAAACTTTGTCAAGATGTATATGATTACTACTGTTTTGAGTCTTTCAAGGGAAGATTTAATTGGTTTCATCTTTCGCTTTAGATAGAATGCTTGATACTATGTAATCTTTTTGTTGTTGATTTGTACGTTCTTTCTTTGTAAGTGTTCTCTCTCTGAGCTGATCGAATCTAATTGTAAACATATTAGCAGCTTTTGATATTGTTTAAGTGTTTGTTTTCCACACCATTCAATGTTTGGTTGTATTTTTTTTAATTTTAGTAATGCATTTGTGTCTGTTATCAAAAAAATGAGGTACACTAAAGTAACTAATGCGACTCCTGTTATATTTTACTGTAGTAAATGATAATATGAGGCAGATTGCAAAAGTAGTGTAATATCAGAGCATGAATTAAGCATTTATATAAATGATCAACTATATCTATCATCTGTCTAAGGTCTAGCATCCAACTCAATATTAAGACACTAGAAGATGAGAGACTCAATAGTGGGTATCGTTGATAGAGCAACATTGCCAGGCTGTTGGTCTACCCGTACACTTGTTGGTGCTTGTCACTTCAATAATGTCAACAATGCCATAGGTACAGCTGAATTTACAACCTCTTACACATGCCTTGTCGTTTTACCCATCAGCTATCTTAATTTTCTTAAACATTGCAACTTTGAACTAGGTCTTCATCACTGCTCCTTTTGAATGTAGGAGGTTTTTGTTTATACAAATCCATTGGTAAATTGCAAATTCCTTCTACAACAAACTCTTACTATGCACTCCTGTCATAACCATACACAATCTCTTGGTTCTGCCCTTATCATTCTTGTGTATAGAACATGACACAAGCAATTATACGCCTCCATGTGTGTCCTATAAGTTCAAGGGATGCTTTGTAATGTCCCCTTTTTCGAAATTAGAATAATATTATTACTAACATAAAAAGTATTTCTAAACACTTAAAATGAAGTAATAATAGTCTAATGTGCTTGTGACTTAAGAAGGGGCCTTTTAAGGGTCATGAGCTTATTTAAACCTTAATTGAAATTAAAAGAAAAAAATATTTTTAAATATTTATATTTCCCTCCAAGCGGAGTGCCCCACTTTGGGATTATTTTTGGAGGGAAAAGAGGTATAGAAAGGGAGAGGAGGATCATTTGGAGGATTATGTTATGTTGTGGAAATTATCTGTAAGTTTAAGCACGAAAAACTTAGCTTCTCACCTTGGAGGATGAAAACTCTTATTGGTATTGTTTAGGGATGAAAATCCTCAAGCAACGCATTGGTGGCTTCATTCTGGGAGTCACATTTGGGCAGATTTGTGTATTGGAGCATCATAGAATACATTCAGCTGGAGCACAGCCCTTTGGGAGGTTGGTAGGGCAGTTTGAAGGGCAAATGTGGGCAGTTATGGGGTTTGTAAACCCTAGAAGGGCAGCAAACAGCTAGGGCGACTTGGTTGTTTGGGCAGATTTGAGTATTGTCTTGGCATCAAGTGGTATTTGAAGGTAAGGCGCAGCTGTTGGTGGATTTGAAAGGTGCATTGGAGCCCTAAAAGGACAGCGCAACAGTCTTGAGCCCTCTCCTAGGGCAGCGACCTCCTTTGGGGGTCTAATTTGTTGATTTGGGGCGATTTATAAGCCTATATTACTGTTTGATAATACTTTTGGATGATTGGTAATTCTATGGTAATTTTCAGATATATTTGGGCTCTATAAATTCAATTTTTCAAAGTGTTTATTTGGCTATTATAATTCTGAATTTTTATGAATATTTGATGGTGAAATATTACAATTTGTGCCCTAATTTGGTATCTACAGAATTCTGATAATTATTTTGTGCACTTAGGGTTTGAAGTAAAAATCAGAAATTTCTATTTTAAGTTAGGGTTTCAAGAAATTCCAGAATTGTATAATTCAGTCCTATAGGGGACATTACATGCTTGGACATTCGCTGCCTTGAAACTATTGGCAATATGTTTCTGGAATGGGCATCCATCCATCCTTAGGAATCTTGAGAGATTCTTGGGTGTCTCGTCACCCAAAAAAATATGGGTGGGATATTAGAGATGGCTTTGCATAGCGCTTGAATCCTATGGGGCATAATCAAGGCCCCATGCTACCCATGCCACTGAAGGGTTGCTTGGGCATTCCCTTAACCTGGAAACTTTAGATGGGACATCCACAAGATGACCATACTTAGTAGGGGATGAATCATAATGCCTTGCTTATGCCCTTATTTTAGGGACAGTCGAAGACATCCCCACCTCGTCCCCTAGCCCCCCAAACGTGGGAAGTGTTTCGGGCACCCATCCCCTAAACTTTAGTCAAACTTGCAAACTTGTTCCAAGCTAAGTCACAAGGTTCAAGTTTGAGTTGGACAAGGATAAAGTTTGGTTAAAAAATTGCCAATGGATAAAGTTTGTTGGAAAAAATTGCCATTAAATTCGAACGGTATAAATATAAAAAAATATTTAAAATAATAAACGTATTTACAAGACAAACAAAATAAATAATAGAATAAAAATTATTCAAAATATGCAAAAAAGAAAAAAAAACAAATAAAAAACATTTAAAAAAAAAACTTAAAAAAGTATTTAAAATATGAAAAAAAAAAGAAGCAAACAAATAAAAAACTTAAAAAAAGAAAATCTAAAAAAACATACTTTAAAAAAAAACAAACAAAAAAACAAAAAGAGATATGATGACGTACCTCACTTCATTTTCTGCCGTTGACAACCATTTACCGCTCCCCGATCCTCTGCTTCTTTGCTTGTCATCAGCGCAAACCTCCCTTGCCTATAGTCAACTTGTCCTTGCCTGCAGGCGTGCCCAGTCCACTAAGCGATACCTAGCTCTGTCACATTTGTCTCTTCCTTTATCCTTGCCATTCGGGCTGTCATGCACAGGGTGACAGGTTATGCTCGCCACTCAAGCCTCCACGCACAGGGATTTTCGCTGCTCAGGTCTTCACTCAGTGTATTCTCATCTTGTACCCTCGTCTAGAGCAGTTTGTAGAGGAAAGAAGGTCTTATAAAGAGGGAAGAGGGGTTTTCTCTGTGCATTTTTTTTCCACTTTTTCTGCCGAACATGTCCGAACTTTAATGCCATGTAAGAAATACGATGATTTTCGATTTTCAAACCAAAAAATCGGCAAACTTTGTTACTTAAATTCAATGGTATCTCAAACCAACACATACAAAAACAAACCTTCTGAACAAATATGTAGTTGGAAATCATAAGGTTAGATGTAAGCTTATGTGGATGAATCTAATGAGGATCAATCTCATTCTAGCCATTAAGGACAAAGTTAAAGTCAGCTTTGATATAGACATGGATTCTCATGTGCTAAGACTCACAACATGTGGGAGCAACCATTCAAGAACCTAATAACTATCATTTCCTTATCATGATGACTTATTATATATGGTAATTGTCTTAATACAATGACCGGATAACATTATGATTCCCATAACCATGTACTTGACACATAATGCATGAAAGCCCTCATGTCTAAGTACAACTGTCTTGGCAAACAAGACCGAGCTCATTCATATGCATATGATCATTGGCTTTTGAAACAACCTCAGTCTCACCAACAAAACATATGAAATGATTCTCGTTCTGTATTTGAGCCACCTTTGATTGATTTAGATATATTTGAGAGAGAGAAGAATAGATTTTACACTGAAATTTAAGTATCCTTCTTTTGGTGGTGCTAGGTTTGAAGATGATAGGTTTCTTTCGATTACCCGATGATCATGTTTAACACATCTATGACTTAAAAAATATTGTAAGAAAGACTCGGATAAATGGTTGAAGCATTGGGAGTCAGGACATTTATGATGAGCTCACATTGACAGATTTGAACAATTTAAAATCAAACATCCAAACTAAAATTTGACAGCCTTTGAGAACTACCTCACATGAACTACACAATTAAATTGGTAGATGGACTGTCTCAAAGACACCTCAGGAACAAGGAATCTGTAAGACAATGTAACTCAAATGAAGTAGAAGATGAAACACATTTTATTTTAACCTACCCACTATATAATGTTTAGGCACAATTACACAGATATCTGCAGTCATAAACTACTTACATGAAATCTTGAATCAAGACAATCATGCAATGCCGGGAATCTATTTTACAACTAAACACTTATAGAAACAGTCTTATAAACAAGTAACAATATTAGGCACAACTACACACATATCAGCAGTCATAAACTGCTACATGAAATCTTGAATCAAGACAATTATACATTATGGGGAATCTATTTTACAACCAAACACTCGTAGAAACAATCTTCTAAACAATGAAAGACATCTTGATAAGTTCTAAAGACCAATTTGGACGAAAGGATGTTAAAATTCATCTTATCTTATTTTATAGTGTTTGATAGCTGGATTGTTATTTAATAGTTGTTTTGTTCTTCAATGTGCCCAATTGACATTGGCATATATAAAAATCCGACATCTCTTACCTTCTGTTCAGGCAATATTGGGTGATAAGGATTATAAGGAATGCTAATTTTTTAGAAGTGTCTAATTGTAGGCGTTTTATTTTTTAATATTGGAAACTATGTAACATATGTATGGTAGTCGAATTCTAAGGAAAAATAATAAGTTACTACTAATACATGCATATTTTGGCAATTTTTACAATGTTATGGACATTTTATGGGATAATTTGGCTAATGTTTTTTTTCCTTTTTTAAAATTTGTTCATTGACATATCTACAACATGGAAAATTTGTCTAAAAATAGCCCCTAAAAAATACCTTGATAAGGATGTTAAAGTCATTCTTATCTTATCTTATATTGTGTTTGATGGCTAGATTGCTGTTCTATAGTTGCTTGGTTCTTCAATGTGCCCAACCGACATTAGCACTTAGAGAAATCCAACTTCTCTTGGCTCCTGTTGAGGCAATACTGGCTAATTAAATTTCATAACGTTCTCTAATTTTGGTACCTGGTAACACAATGTTCGACACATATATTGACTTCCACAATGCAACATGTAATGGATTCATCTTTTCCTCTTTTTTTATTTTAAAGATTCCTACATCATTGTTCGCTCTTACAATTACTCATGTTTACTATGTCTTTTTCTTAGCATTCTAGGGTCCTTTCAATTCTGTTAAAGATCATTGACTTCATGTTGTGATTATCTGTTTCTTTTGAGTGGAATATTATTATGTAATGGGCAGTATGTACTTTCTGTGGAAATTCTGAGCTATAGTTTATTGCCTGATTGAAAATATGTGCATAGATTTATGATTTTGGAGCTACCACTCTTAACTTTCCAATTAGAAGAAATGATTCCTCATGAAAAACAAAAGTATTATCTAAAGAACCATTTATTTTATTTAATGACAGCATGTACAAAGGTCGCCAATTTCATTTGGACTAAAGGTTTCAACGAAACTTAGAACATATCCTATTGACGTTTGCAAGGTAATTTGTTTGGTTTTATTCATGATTTCCTGTCTTTGTCTTAACTGGTTGTATTATCGTTTATCCTCCTTTATGATTTTGTCTGTTGGCATAGATTCAGTTGTCTATGTGATCACCTTGGCAGGACTTGAGATTAAGCTGCTATGCTTTTAGTGAACCGGGGATAGATCCAATGTCTTTGATAACTGGAGGCACTTTAAGCAATTTGTCTGTCAGGCCTAGAGGATCATTGCTAACAATAGAGAAAGCTTCCAAAATACGTGGTCCCATATCTCGATCTATATTGCAGCTTGTCGGCAATTCTTTCTTGCTTCGGTCCACATCATGGGAAATGTATGGGAGGTAATGAATGTAGTTCCCTTTTACTTTTTGATTACCTGCCTGTACCCATGTTCTGAAAACTAGATGTGTGTTCTGTATTCTCTGTGTTTCTAGTAAGTGTGCTACTTGTCATAGTCAAGTCACACGAAGAAACAAAGTCCCTTCACATAGGTATTGTGAGCTATAACTCATCTAAGCAATCATTTATTTTTCTAATAAACATATAATTTGATGGTGTCAGCATTTATTTTTGTAGAGTAATGGTATATAGTGATTGGTTTTGTAAAACACAGTCCTTTTTCCAAATGGGCAAACAGAGAGCTATCAGTACAAAGTCACTATTTGTGTGGTCTAAATTCTTTCCAAATCAGCAAACAAGTACAAGTAGCTCCAAAATAATACTGTAGCGAGTTAGCATCTGGGTTGTCTTTTACATGTTTCTTTAGCAGGCTTCTGCGCAACAAAGACAGAGGGCTTTCTATCTTAATGAGGTGTTTTATCATTTATGGCAAGGGTGGGCTGTATGGTCATCGAAGTTAATACTACAGTGAATTAAAATCTTCTTTATGGTAGCTATAATCAGACTTAGCTTTGGTACATTTTGGGTTTTATCTTAAGAGGAAGTTTCCAAGCTTGGGCTGGATGTCTGTAGAACAGTTGGTATTCTCTCGAATAAGATGGATACATTTCTTGCCTTCCGATCTAGATCCAGCTGAGGTGCCAAATCTGTTGTTTAGATCAATGACTTTCTTCCATTTATTTTATAGAATCTGTCGATCAACATTAATTTGCTTGGTTTGCTGAAGTAGGTGTATTGTCTGAGGACTGCGACATGTGGCAGTTACTAATGCTTGGGTATGCCTGTAGTGCCTATCTGTGACGACCCATCACGTTTCATTGCATGATGTAGGACAAACCTAATAGTCTAGATGCCTAGGGTAGCTTGGGCTAAGCAAACTTGACTAGAAGGGAGTTGAACTAATATCCATGCTAGAAGAAGAAAGCGAAGCTTAATAATCACATGAAAATAAAGAGCACAATCTGAAAGAAACTACACCTATCTCATATATACTGGAAAGACAAGGAAATACTCAAGAATAATTATGTACCTATCATTGTCTCGTTTGAAGAGATGGTGGGGATAGGGCGCGGGCAAGGCTTATGTCATGTCCCCTTTTCCGAATTAATCTAATTAGAGGATTCGTAACTCATTCCTTATTTCCTGTTGGCTAAGGGATAAAGTTAGAGAAATGATTTAATAATCAGATCTTAAGTGGTCCTAAGTCACTTCATTTTTTATAACATGGTAAAAGGGCATTTATGTATTATTATTATAAAGCAGGCCAAAAAGTAATATTTTATTTAAGTGTTTAAAATGCTTTTATGGTTGGAATTAAAAGGATTATTATAAAAGGAGGAGTTGGGCTCAAAAGGAATTATTATTCATTACTCATTGAAATCAAACCCTATTCTAAAGGTTGAGCCTTTGTGTTCATCTTTTTAGTTAACGACGAAAACCTTTGGTATGTAAGATTGAAGGACAAAAACCCTCTAATTCCAGTTGTGGTGATTCCATCTAGGATCATATTTGTGCTGAAAGATTGAAATTTATTCCATTTTCAGTTTGCTACAATGCTGCCACAGTGATCCGTACTGCTGCTACAGTGATATGTACAATTGTTATCGTGATTTGTACAACTCTTAAAGTGAATCGTACTGCTGCTAGAGTAATTTTGTACCCTGCTGTCAGCTGTATTTATGATCAGATGTTCAACGCAGATCTATAATGAGTGTTTTTTGCTGTATGTCCACAATAAACTTGGGTTGTACTCTGCATATTAAATAACCAGGTATTTTTGTATGTGTTATTTCAATACACAGTGGTCTTGTCATCCGTATTCAGCTTGTTACAATAAAATATTGCAGTTGCATTGTATTTTCAGCTTATTGAAATAAAGAAATCCGTGGGGTCTTTATGTTATTAGTAGGGTTCAGAATATTAATCTTGTATGCTGTTGCTTATTATGTTATTGATACCCAATATTGGAAAAAAAAATTCACAAAAAAATCCAGAGTTTATAAATAGTAGGAAAGGGACATTTCAGCTTAGATTGTTCATCTTTCTCTTACGGAATCGGCATGCATGTGTGTCATTTTCATTACCTAGACTTGGCTAAGATAGCTAGTCGCTAGGGGAAGGGATGGCCTTGTTGAGCTTCATGAGAACTCAATGAATAAGGCACAAACTTAGTCTTTTAGGACCAAGAGCTTGCTTTGCCTCTTTTACAAGAGCTGTGCTTGCTTGAAATTGACTTAGAGAAGCTTTTCTAGGATCTCTCTTGAACAAAGCTGAATATATGCTACAAAAGTTGTGCTAGTACATGCTTCTTCGAAGGGAATGCAATAGTAGAGTGTATCCATGTGTTTTAACTTGGATTGGTGTGTTTTTAAATGAAGGTGCTAACCTCATTTTATGATAGTAGGTAGGTGAAGATAAGGAAGGAAAACTAGGGGTTAATTGAATTTATGAAAGTGGATCAAGGGTGTGGAATTGTCTTCACATCAGTTAACATGATAAGATTGAATGGTGTGGGAGCTTTGCATGAAGTAGCTCAACTCAATTAAGTGCTACCTTATTGACTTTCTTCCCATTTAAATAATCACACAAAATGCAAACTTAACATCTCTCATACTAGTGAAATTTATACCTTGCATGGATTGTGAGAACTCAGAGTTTTGGCACATAAACTGAGGAATAATTTGTGTTAAGCAAAAGAGAAACACGAAGGTGCACTTTTACACACCTCTTTCATTTGCATGAAGTTTAAAAACTATTAAATGCACATTTGGGCTTGAAAATGGGGCATTGGTCATTCAAGATAGTCATATTGGGCTCAATGGGTCTTGACATGCTAGAACAGTGACAATAGAGGGAAATGAGCATCATCTCAATTGCTCATCCTAAGTTGATAAGTGCTTCCTAAGCTCCACAGACCTATTTTCGTGTAAAATTGGGGATTTTGGCTGAAGAACAAAGACAATGGGACTTGTATGTGACACTGTAGTAGGACTCTTGCTCTCATCATTGGGCCATGTAATGGTCAAGTAATGACCACCTCTTAAACAACATATGACTAAACCCGTATTTAGACCATCATTACCTCAAGTGTATAGGACTAGCCACACATCATGGTCATAATCTCCTGTTTTGGCTAGGCCTCTAAGGCAGTACAAATTTGTGATGTTACAAAGATATTGAGACAATTTAGTTGAGAATGGCATATTTGTCTAGCCTAATAAGGTTGCAGTTATGTGATGAGGCATTAAGGTTGATTTGAGTGCATCAATGAACTGTTGTGAACACAGAGAATCTGATTTTGTAGCTAGTTTTGACTTAAGTTCGAACTGAAAACATTCACCCTCATCAGAATTCACATCCCTATTGATAGTTACCTTTCTAGTATACCTGCCCATAAGTTTATAAGCTTTTGAGTGCTCACTATAGCTATTAAAAAAGAAAATAAAAATAAAAAATATTGGGTTTATCCAATTTATTGTGAGCTTGATTTCGAACATGAATATATATGGAGTACAACCAAAGATTTGAAGGAAATGTACTTTTAGTTTCTTCCTGATCAAGCTTCATTTGGTTTGGTCCCCTACAATGCCTTGGACTTTGTGGGGTTTTGATTGCTCACTATAGCCAACAAATCTAATTTTGTGCGCTTATCCAAATTTTTGCAAACTTGATTTGGATCACGAACATCTGTTTAATACAACCAAATATTTTATGAGAATATCTTTGGTTTCCTTTTCTTGACCAATCCTTATGTGGTGTGATCGTATCAAGAATTTAAACAGTTGCTTTTACCACTTCTATCAATAACAACATAAATGGTGTCATTTTTTTACCACTTGATTTGTCCTCTCTTCAAATCCATTTTGCTGCAGTCTATACGGGGTAGAGTATTCTTTGCAATCCTTTGCTAAAAAAAATCACCAAATGCTTTGTTACAAAACTCACCACCATTGTCAATGTGTAGAAACCTAATTTTCAAACTGGATTCAATCTCTACAGTAGCTTTAAATAGCTTGAATTTCTCAAACATCCCACTTTTGCATATGAGGAAAGACACCTGCATCCTGCTACCATAATAATAAAAATAAAGTAGGAAGCATCGACCACCCAATATTGATTTTACTTTCATTGAACTGCTATATATTGCTTTTAATTATAATTGGACTGTTTCATTGAACTGCAGTATATCACTTTCATTTTAATTGGCTGCTATATATTGCTTTCATTTTAATTGGACTGCTAAATATGGCTTTCATTTTAATTGGACTGTAAACATCCACATGCACCGTTTTGAGACGAGAAGTTGTCCTCCATATAGGTAGGACATATTTCTCAATCTGAATGAAGACAAGCCAACAACCATATTCGTTTTTTGAAACAAAGAGAGGTTTTGTCTATTGAGGTGTCCACATCTTTGTTGCAAAACTCCAAAATCTGAACTAGATGCAACCAAAGCTTAAACTTGTGACGTGTTAGCAACTTCAAATTAGACTATGCTCTCTAACCTTATTGACAAGCAATTTTCTTTGATTCTTCTACTTAAGTAAACACTTATTACCCAAAAATACAATGTCCAAGTGCCCATAAAAATGATTATCATTAGACTAATAGACAACAAATTTTTAGTCAATCTAGGAACATAAAAGACATTTTGTAATGTGAATTTCTTTATCCCATCCAAGCTGATCGTAATATCTTGATGGCCTTGCACAAGATGTGACCTGCCATCACAAAGTATAACTGAACCCATCATGCTTGATTCTTCAACGAAATTCACAAACCATTCATGATAGCTAGTCATATGAGTACTAGCATCTAATTCATAAAACTAGATATCCCTTTCCAAATGATAACATTGGAATCCATTGAGACATAATCCTCTTCATCAACCATATTAGCTTTTGTCACGATTTCCTCTTTATATAATGATGCCAACCTCTACTTAGAATCTTTCTTTGTATGAACCTTGTTTCTACAAAGATGACCCCTATTATTTGACTTAGAAGTGTTATTACCTGAAGTGGTATTAGAACTCGAAGAAAATTGCTGATTGTTCTTCTTTCCCTTGAAATTCAGCTACGAAGCACTCTCTGAGGTTGACTCCTTGCTTGAACCAAAGTGCCTATTCCAATTGCTCTTATGCGATAGCTTGCCTTACATTACATCAAAATTCAAATCATCTTCCATGGTAGTTTGATTGAAAGTTTCAATAATTGTCCAAATGAAGTATATGGACTATGAAGAAATATTATTACCAATCCTTCGTTATCTACTTTTTGCTTAATGGCTTCTAGCTGATCCTGTATGTCTTCAAACTTCCTGCATCTTGAGTGAAAACATCAAGTTCCTTAAGTAACACGTCCTTTCAAAATTAGAAATCTTGTTCTTTTCACTTTCTTTCACACCTTTGCAGCACATGTGAAACCAGAGACATCAGTCAACGTTTTGTCAATGACATACAAAGTGAACAACACAAGTCTCACTATTTGTTCCAAACAAAGCCCTTGTCTTGGTTTAATGTGGTCTCTTTTGTTTCATTCTTAGGCAATTTTATTAATAACATTATCCAACTCCCTATATATAAATATGGTCATCGTCATGGATTAATGCTTGGTCATGTAAATATTTAGCCAATAACATATTTACTTGTCGCTTGGTGAGTGAAATAGTCTTTCTCTGAGTAAACAGGTCTTATTTAAGCAATAGCCTAAAAATAAATAAATAAAAGAGATGATGATGGATTGCAAAGTGTGATCTAAAAATTGCTTACACAGTTTTATACAGAGGCAATTCACTCTACACCATATGGAATGTGGAAATACTCTCTCTTTAAAAAAAGAGATATTTATGAATGGGAACAACATTGAATAATTGTCCTCTATTTTTCAAAAAGAAAAATTTTGACCATCACCGTTGGGAGTCTGCCACCATGATGTTATTTCTTATTTTCCACAGCCAAAAATAGCCACCAATCACCAGGACAAACCAGGACTTGCAGAATATCAAAGACTTCTAGACTGAATTGAATTAACAGGTGTTTCAACCAGAATTCGCCCATCTAGCAAAAAAGTAAAAACCTGTGACTTGAGCCTTAATATTTTATTACTTAAAATCTATATTTGGAAAATTTCTGTACATTTAAACTCCCCAATTTCTGCAAAAATTTAATGCTGTCCCATAAAACCAGAAACTGTTTAAAAATGCCTTGAGATGTGTGATTCTGAAAAATCTGAAAACTAGAAAAACCACAAAAAGTAATTTTTCTGAAAAATGTGGGTGTTGAAAAATTTCGTCCATACAATTCCATGTAGAAAGTGTCCTCAAATTTTGTGCCACTTTCCTCCCTGAAAAGTGCCTTCCCTGCTTGAAATTCATGTCCTATTGATGAACATCCTTTCCTTGGGAAATCTGCCAGCGATTCAGCCATCAAAACTAAGAATTCTGCCTCCAAACCCCACAAAATGCCTAGATTTTTTTTTCTGATTTAACCTTCATCAGAATTCTTGGGTTTAAAATATTAATTGAGATATATTTGTTGGTAGTATTTATCGGACTGCAAAATCGCAGTGTGTAAATGCACAAAATGTGTATGATGTAGAACATTTTGTGTAATGTATATCCTTTTGTATGTATTTGGCTTATGTATGTATTCCAAAAGACTGCGGAATGTGAAAAGACTCCTTTGAGCTTGAATTGAAAAGATAGAATGCGAAGCGATAGAGCTTTGGAAGTTCTACATATATTGATCAATTGTAATGGAAAAGAGTTTCAAAATATAGAGATTAATATAGAGATTTGATGACGAGTTTTATGAATGCCTTTTTATACTTGTTCAGTGCGTAGTGTATACTCTATTTTACTTACATTTGTTTAATTACATAACAATAATGAACATTCTATATAATTCAAGTCTGCATTTTTTGAATAAACATGTAATTTTGAACCTAATGAATACTTGATCTTTCTATAATTTTGTATACATTCTGAATCTGTATCCTACTTCGCACATAAACACACATTAGCATGTTTCGATGGGTTTTCCAAGAACCTCTGCAAACAATATTCTTTGAGAATATGACTTTCCAATTCCTTTCCTATACCCCAACTTATCTTCCTTGGACCCTCACAACCTATAGCTTTGATAGCATGATATTAAACAAAACATAGATAGGATAAAACATTAAAACTCAGAAAGTGGAGGTACAAACATTTTCTGTACTTTCATCAATACGAGACAAAAAATGAAATTGAAAAATATTTAAATGAGAGAGATGACCAACCAATTGTCAACCAATCATCAATTACAAGGCCATTTAATGAACCTTTTTGTACTCCCAATTCTTGTAGAACACATTGTTATATTTTAAAATTGTACATTTATTTCCTAGGTCTGTACTTTTTATAATTTATGTACTTATGACTTACATTTATGTCATTGCATTAATTATCTAACACAAGCCACATTTGGAGACAATGGGTTTGATGCTAGAGTATGTTGCGTGAGTGCATATGACCTTCCACATCGATGGCAACAGAGTACATAGAGGCTTTGTTTAATATATTTCTATATATCAAATTTTTGTATCATCTAATTGCCACTGGTAAGGAAGATATTGTAAGGAATCATGGAGAGGGCACTCCAAGAAGTCTCCAGTGAAGGTGAATGCTATATTCCTAATAACAATAGAAAATAAAACTGCAGAATAAAGTATAATAAACAATAAAACCAAAAAATGAGTGTACCTGCTCACCCGAGAGTGGATTACCCTTGCAAATCATACTATAACATGAGTTCTCACATAATGGTGGCTATATGTTTGCATTATAAGTTGTAATAGTAACAAGATTTCTTTAAGTTTTTTCTACCCTTTATATCGAACCCACAAGAAACCCTATTTAACATGACCTACCACTTCACAAACTCTAAGCCTTTGAAATATAACATAACTCGATAATAATTGCAAGACTAAAAGGGATGACATCTTATAACATATGTTGTGTGTAGGTGCACAACATGCCCTCCCCCTTAAAGAGCTTTGCCCTCAAAGCTAGTAATAACTCCTAAGTTAAGCACACTCAGGCTAGAGTAGTACTAAGGTGGATGACCTCCTGGAAACTTCCCAATTGCAAAATTTTGCACTATGGGATTTAATACATGAAAGGGATGCATGGGGAATGGAGCCCAAGACGACTGCATCATAAAATGATGCTCTAACCAATAAATTCTCAAATTCAGATATTATCCTTTACATAAGGCTTTGGTTGAGGAGGTGTCAGGAGTGGTAGAATGAAGGAAGAACATGGCAACATGATTAGGGTTTGAAACCAATTGCTGAGGAAGAGCACGACAGGAAGATCACAGGGCAATAAGAACACAACTGAATGAAGCAATGCCATGCACTAGGGCAGTGACAAGTAGGTGTTATGGACCAAAGCAAAGACACCCAATGCCACCATCACAATAAACTGAAAGGGATGGACCAACAAGCAAACCCCTTTTAGGGTTTTTTGCAAATCGAGGGCTCTATCAAGGGCTTTTTTAGATCAATGGTTTTTGTTGACAAAGGGCCCTACAACAAGTGACGGACTTCACAAGGTCTGGCATTGGGCACACAAACTTGATAGTGGACTTGAGGGCTCCACATCGAGGAAAGAGCGGTTTCAACGGCTCTACAACATAGCAACAAAATTCACATGTTTGTGCAGACAAACCTAACAAGTGGACCCAAGGTACAAGGACCAAGCTACATGTCTCTCTCAAAGCAAAATTTGCTCTAAATTTTACACTTAACAATAGACATAGCATGTTGGTAAATATTTTTCAAAAAATTGAGATCAATATTTATCTCAAACTTATATTCAACAGAGTACACTAGCTACTCATAATGGAACAAGAAGCAACAGGGTGTCCACATGAGAAAATTGCATTAAAACTTGTAAAAGAGAACTTTATCCTAACTGAACAAGTGTGCAACACAATTAGCAAAAACTCAGCATCAACGAGTGTCAACATGCCCTCCCCTATAACAGGGTGAATGGTACAAACCTTTACAAGCAGTCAGATTCTGTAATACCATAACCATTTGCACAGACAATGGTAGCATATGCTGCCCCCTACCTGGGTGACAGGGTGGGATATTTTGAGAAACAAACATACCTATACCCACAAATTTTGACTATCACACCCAACGTGATACCACCTCAAAAATATGAAGGCAGCATGAATGGTTGGGAAACAACCAATTTTTGTCAATGCAAAGCAATATCGCAGAATAATGGGATGTCGACTATCCAAGGCTAAAGCAATGGTGACAAAGAA
This sequence comes from Torreya grandis, assembly GCA_037957365.1. NCBI lineage: Eukaryota > Viridiplantae > Streptophyta > Pinopsida > Cupressales > Taxaceae > Torreya > Torreya grandis. Next base: position 2,322,327 of record JARHVA010000319.1, on the reverse strand, counting down.
GATAAATCATAAACAAAAAACACTAAAGAATGAAGAACAAAACAAGAAGCGTTGCTACTAGTTTGCTAAAAACAAATAGTGACTTTGAGACATACCTATATCCTAGTAATGGGTTCATAGGACAAGAGGGGATAGACCAAAAGGTAAATAAGGAAGCACATGTGCACCATAGCCAAAAGACCACAAAGGAGGTCCATGCCATAAACACATCAGCAAAAGAAGATACCATGGGGAAAATCTTAGATGGAGAGGATGGTTATTTTGAGAAATCTTCTTGCTATATGTTGACATCCGATGTTCCCTATCATTCAATTTCTTGCTTTCAAATGTGATAGGATGGTCATTCTTAGAAAGTTCTACCCTAAGTCCAAATCTAGAAGCATCACATTCAATGACAAAGGACTTGGAGAAATCAAGAGTCGCTAAAACTGGAGTAAAGACAAGCTTGGTTGAGATCCTCAAACAATTTTTGTGCCTTAATGGACCACTTGAAGCCGTCCTTCAAGGTCCGTCAAAGGATGGGCTATTGTGGAGTTCCTTACAAACCTTCTATAGAAACTTGCCATGCTTAACAAACCACAAAGTTTCTTAAGAGTCATGGGCACAAGCCAATCACATATGATCTTGATCTTTGTAGGATCAGTGCACACCCCCTCAATAGTTTTAATGTGGCCAAGGTATTCCAAAGATGCCTTAACAAACTTACACTTGGAAGCATTGGCATACAACTTCTCCTTAGCCAAGGTATCCAACACAATGTCTAGATGCTCAATATGAGCCTCCAATCAATTGTTGGAGACAAGGATATCATCAAAAAATACAAGTGCATACTTGCATAGGAATTTACTTGTTTATTAGTGTTTGAAACGTAGCTAGAACATTGCTAAGTCCAAAAGGCATGGCCCTAAATTGGTAGTGCCTTTGATGAGTTTTGAATCCACTCTTCCCTTGATCTAGAATCCAAATTGGAATTTGATAATATCCAAACCTGACATCTATTTTTGCGAAATACTTCACCCCATTCAACTCGTCAAACAGATCGTCAATCCTTGGCATAGAAAATGTATTTATAATTGTGATTTTGTTCAAGGTCCAATGATTGATACAAGGTCTATCTGACACATCCTTCCTAGCTAGGATCATAGGAGCAACTTGCAAGATCTTACTAGTGATGATGATACCGGCCTTCAAGAGTTCACTTACCAATGTTTCTATCTCAGATTTATGAAAATGCTTGTATTTGTATGGGTGTATCATAGTTGGGTCCTTAGTAAGTTCAACCTCTATAATGTGTTCCAATTCCCGGTTAGGTGGCGGGCTCTTTGGTGGATCTTAGAAAACTACCTTATATTTGTAAAGCAAATTTGAAATCCCTTGGGCTTGTTCATGTGGATAGAAGAGTCTAAATCCATACAATATAGGTGAGCCATAAACGCAAAATGCCTCTTGTTCATAATTTTGTTCATTTGACTAGAATCAATCGTTTTGATTTACCTCGTTGGCAAAGGCTTGATATTATACATACGGTCACTTTGCTTGAATGCCAAGAATCTCTCCTGATGATTGGTGTATGTTCCAAGCGAGTATAACCATAGAATCCCCAAAACAACATCCACTCCTCCAATATGAACATAGAATTCATCCTTGAGGACATAAGTTGTCATTGAAAGTTTCATATTATGTACAAGTAGGAAATCGTTGCATCTGTGACCTGGGACCCGAATGAGAAAACTCTCAAAGGTGACTAAATGGAGGCCTAGCTTGTGTACTTGTTTCTTATCTATAGTATTAAGTGTACTTCTTGGATCAACCATGACTAATGCCTGGGCTTTCATGACATGGGCAAAAAACATGAAGGTGTCTAGGTAGTCCAATCATATCATCTCGTGGGATCTTCATTTGTAGGTTAAAATAAGGACACTACGAGCTTTCTTCTTCTTCCTCTTCCTCTTCATCATTTGGTGTGTCATGCTTAGGATCCCCCCTAGGGTAGATATCCTCTTCATCATCCGGTTGCTCTTGCTGCTTCCCATTGAACGAATCTTCTTTCGAACTTTGTTGTCGAACTCAACCAATAACCCCTTTATCTCATCCTTGGTCATGGACTTCAATGGCAACTGTTGTGAAAACCGCTTGAAGCTATGATACCACTTGTGTTCTAAATAGCAACCAAAAATGGCACTACAAATATAAAGTAGAATAAACAATAAAAAGGAAAAACAGGGGCACACACTCACCCTAGAGTGGATTGCACCCACAAATCCATCTATAACATAGGAGTTCTCACACAATGGTGGTTTTTTGTTTGCAATATAAGCTAGAATGGTAAAAAATATACATTCTTCAGGGGTTTTCCACCCTTGATATCAAACCCACATAACTCATGACCTAACCCTTCACTAACTATAAACATCTGAAATATAACATAACTTAATAACAATGTTAAGACTAAATGGGACAACATCCTATAACATATGTTGTGCCTAGGTACACAACAATAAAAACTGATAAACCTTGCAAAATTGGTTCTAGCATGTTGCGGGAAGATTGAAAGCTTAAAAAATCAAAGAGGCATCCATTGAAGTTGAAGAATAACTCTTGGAAGCTAAAGAGTCAATCATTGCATTCATGATAGAACCTCAATTCTAGTCTTCTGCATATGGTAATCATGTATAATGAGGGCTGAAATTTGAAAATTGTTCTTTGAACACAATTAGTCCAAAAATCCACGACTCAAACTTTTATCTTCGTGAAAATCCACGTAATATTATCTCCTCAGTTACATATTTGATACGTTAAATTTTTTGCAATGTTTGATTTGTTGCTCTTCACTTTTCCGATTTATAAATGACTGTTATGACTATTTTTACTACATGGCTATGCTAGCATAGAAGTTTTGGATGGGTCCCTTTTAGGCAATATTAAGCTGGCAGCTACTTGGAAAAAAGGGTAAGTGGATGATGGTGAGATTTATATGGGCAAATGAGGGTAATGCCTTGCGTTAACCATGAGGAAGTTTTTATAACCATTGCTGGCCCTGGTACTTATTTGTCCTGCAACATTGGCAAAGACACGAGGTATTTTTTACCATATTGCTACAACATTGGCAAAGACACAAGGTATTTTTTACCATATTGCACATAGCTTTTCTGCTTATTCTCATTAGCTACGGGATGTGATAGATGTTATAGTAAATAAATTCTACAGCTTATACATACTAATGTATTTACATATTTCTGCATGGGATATTGGAATGCATAGTTTTAATAGTGCTGGGACTTCTGATGAGATTTGCATGGACAGTTGTGAATTCTAGCTATTGGTGGTAGGGATGAGTCTTGTACCTTTTGGCAGAGAACCCCTTTTGGGACGAGTGTTGTTCTAAGGAAATTCTCATGTGCATGTAACATTATGGAATAGGGGTGTGCCATCTTTGAGTCACTATTAGCTAAATGTTGACAATGTACCTATATGTCATCAACCATGAATGAAGGTCTCCTTGGAAGGTCAGAGTGACTTGTGCTAATCTAATTTATTTCATCAGGAAGAAGTGTTACATAGCTTCATTGCTCTTGTAAAACTAGTGGATGGTTGATGTTACAAAGATTTTGAGAGTTTGATATTCAAGGTTGGTAGATATTTCAGTGGTTTGAAATTGCTAAGGTATCATTAGTCTTGCTAATGTTTTGAATTCATGCGAAACTATTTGGGTAGTAAAAGCAGTTCTAGTATGCATTATTTCCATTTTAGATTGATTTGAAGGTTCAAATTTTGTCATGACACAAAATTCACAAAATTTCTCAAATGAAATAGAGATTTTGTTAAAGAATTGAAAATACATATAAGTAATCCTCAGCTATTCTTGTTCTTCTCCTAGCATTTCCATTAGCTAGTTTTTATTCTTCCAATTTTGTTTTCATTAGATTCAAGGTGCTAAGAGTTTTTATAACTCAGTGTTTGGAATGCCAATGTTTAAGCATTCGATACTAAGTAGTGGTTCATTGTAAAGAGTTTACATGAAAAACATTATTTGGAGGTCATTGGGTAGGTTGTTATTTGGTAGACCGGCAACAAAAATTCATATACTATCCTTTTGGGTTGCTTTCATGATAGTGAAACTGTAGTTTTAATATGAATTTAGGTAATGGTGATGTTGAATGCCATTTTTCCTTGGCCTGATTGTGCACTGTCATTCAAATATGCTTCTCATATTTTCAGAATAGCAGAATGTTGTATTAAGTAGAAAATTTAAACATTTAATTTTTCTTTTTGATAATTACTACATTTTGCTTATTTATATGGTCACATAAATCCCTGTTGTACCAACTATTTTTAAAATTAAATTTTGGGCCAACTTAGTAATTTTCGAGAAATTTTGGTTTGAGGTGGCTTTCCTAGCATTTTCTTTCATTTCATTCTCCCTTTGTGTAAATATTTAAAGCTTATTTTGTGTTCCCTAGACTTCAAGCTACATTTTCACCCTTTTGAGTTTCCTTTTGTGAAATCTTGATGCCCGACATCTCCATGTTAAAATCTGCTCTTATTTTTTTTTCATAGTAGCAGAACGTGCGATTTAAATGCGATTAATTGCAATTAATCACTGTACTCGGCCCAAAACATTTTTCTTAACTTGTTTTTTGGTGCTTTTTCAGCAAATCAATCTGCAAAGCCTTGTGTGATGCAACGATTTGAAATATTATCTATAGTTTAAAAAATCTAAATACACTCAAAACTTTAAAAAACCTTAACCTAACCCTAACCTTTCTCTATGGTAGGTGTTATATTTGACGCTCATTTGAATATATTTAATATTTTAGTTGTGAAAAATGGTGAAAATATTTCTCTTTATAACTCCCTAATAATCCACCCTTGGATTAGTACCTCATGGGCCAATCATGGGCATAGGAAACATTCATGCCTTCTTTAGACCTTGCACCACACATGGAGTGCAAACCATGCTAGAGATTACAGCTTTGGAAAATACTATTCACGAGCAGGCAAAGAAGAAAATTTCCAACTTTTGGTACTACTTTAGCTTCTTGTTTAATGTGGCCAATTCTCCGTATTGAGAAAGTATGGTGGATGCAATTGTAGTTGCAGGTTTTGGGTTCAGTGCCCCATCATATGAGGCTTTGCACACTGATTTGTTGAAGGATGTTGTACATGACGTGAACGATGTTCTTGCAAAACATTGCAAGGAAATGATAAAAATCATGTAGTGTTCCCTTTAGGGCTGAAAACCAAAACAAGGGGTATTCCAACAAACTGTATTTAAATATGCAATTTTTCTTAAATTATTCAAACCCGAGATATATAAAATTAATTGCAGATTGCTTTAGGTGTCCAATTATGGCACAAAAATAATATTCAATTGCTCCAAAAATTATAGAAAATTATCCAATAATGCCGCCAACAAGAATCATTCAAAAACCTTATTTTTCCAATGTTCAATCGCTGAAAATTGTCATAAAAATACGAGAAGTCTGTGTGGCTGTTCCACACCCAAGAAATGGCCAAAATAGGCCTTGAAAGCCCTTCACCCAACCCCAAAAAGGGTTCGCTGATCTCCAAGATGGTTCATTGCAACTTTAGGCAACTTACTGCCTTCTTTTGTGCTCCCAACCAACTCACCAAGCCCTCAAACCTGATCACCACACCTATAGAAGACAAAATGGTGTTCAAAATACCCTTGGATGCCAAATACGCTTAATACAACGTCTTCACGAAGTTGTCCAAACTAGATATCAAGGGTTTTGTCCTCAACCACTTTCAAGGTTTTCATCTTCAAAGCAATAAGTCAAGCTTTTGTGTGCTTCAACTCCAAAATTTAATTATTCAAAAAAGTCTACTCTCACATTGAAACATCATCTTTTTATATTCTTCCCTCCAAGGGTGGCATTCCTTTTGGAGGGAATCTTCAAATATTTAAAAGGGCCAATTCCCTTATAACTTCCACTCAAGGCCTTGGAGCGCCCATGACCCTCATTGCCCCCCACTTAAGTGAAAATTAGAACAATAAAACATTTTTAACAAATTAAAGCATATTATTATTCTTATTTAAAGTATTTAAAAATACTTTTTATTTTAATAATGATATTACTTTATTTTCAAAAAAGAAGACATTACAAATCATGATGCACTATCATGTCAGATAGATAGATAGATGGAGCCACACACTCATCAACTTCATTGTGTCATGTGACATTGACACAATGTTTATTAAGAGTGTCAAATCGAGCGAGACACTCTTACATCTATTTGATGAGGTTGTGATTGAGGTGGGGCAACAAAATGTGGTCCAATTTGTTATAGATAATGTTGTTGCTTGCATTGCCACTAGAAGGTTTCTTGTGGACAAATATGGACCTATGTTTTGGACTCCATTTGTACCACATTATCTGGATTTGATCTTGGATGACATAGGCAAAATTCCATGGGCAAGTGATTTTGCAAAAGACTGACACAATCACCAAGTTTGCATACAATCACACAAGGGTGCTCAATATAATGCACACATTCGTAGATGGCAAGGAACTTCTTCGGTTAGGGGTGACATGATTTACAACCCACTTCCTTGCGTTGCAAACTCTTTGCCAACAATAAATGAATTTAATATGAATGTTTTTTTCAACTGACTGGGTGGAATCTTTTTTGTGAAATATATGGAGGGCAAAATGGTGGATGGCTGTGTTCTCACCATCTTTTGGGAGGAGGTAGAGACATTTGTGTTATTTTTTGAGCTTCTAGTTCAAGTTTTGAGACTCATTGATGGGGATAAATTCCCCATGGATTATCTATATGAGGCAATTGATAGAGCTGAAGACGCTATTATGAGTAGATTATAGAATAATAGGGCCAAGCCCATGCCATTATGGGAGATAGTTGATAAAAGATAGGATTGACAAATGCATTCTCCCCTCCATATGGTTGGATATTTCTTTAATCTAATGTTGTTCTTTAGCGGCTCATTTCGAGACGATGTAGAGGTTAAGAGGGCTATTTAAGTGCATAGAGTGTTTCCCAGAGATCTTTTGAGGCAACTATGAGAGAGTTACCGATGTACAAACAGGGAAGGGTTGTTTAATCTAGTACGACAACCATCACAGGAAGGAAGACCTTCAAATCAAGTAAACACTTTTTCTACATATGTATGCTGAAAGTGTTAAATTTTGATTGAATTGTGCATGTTACAATGTTGACAACATTTGTTCTTGCAGCACAATGGTGGGATTTCTTTGGCAAAGAAACCAAACACCTTCGATGGATGGAAATACACATTTTGATCTAGCCATGTAGTTCACCTGTTTACGAGCGTGGAGTGTGTTCGAGCATATACATTCTAAAAAATGCAATCGACCCACTCAAGAATGGATGAATGATTTGGTGTTTGTCCACCACAATCTTCCCTTGAAGATGAATAGAGCTCAAGGTTAAGCAATGTTGCATTTCTAATTCTCAACTCATATGAAAAGTTGATTTATATTCTTGTAATTTATTATTTGCCAAAGTCATTAACATATATATTCTATTTGATAATGTTAGGTATCGTTGAGGAAGATCAATGGATTGACCTTGACGAGATTGTTCCAAAATCTGAATGGCTCGAAAATAACGATGAGCTTATTTATGACGAAATCGATTTCGACTTGTTGAAAAACGCTGGGTATGACATCAAGGTCGTCTCTTAAATCAAGAGAGGCTCTAACCCTAAAGCTTCAACATCTAGACCTGTTGATCCCTTAGTCTACCTTGTTGCCATTGGATCCCTTCCATTTTTTTACTTTGTCGACGACAATAGTATGCATTTTGAAATGCAAATGTAATGAAATTTGAATAGTATAAAAATTAATGAAAGAAAATAGTTGGCCTGATTTTGATGGCGTACAATCTCATTTATATTTCTCTCATGATTTGTATCTATTCTCTATGCAATTGAAATGCTTAATATTTATCTCTATGCAATGGAAATGCTATTTCTTCTTTTTCCACATGTTTTGGTTGTATTGTGTTTTTCCAAATTTTTCTCGATTAATCGCAATTTTTTGAAAACACTTACACTTTTGGAAAAATGATTTTTTTCCCAAATGATTAATACTAGTATGATTTTTTTATTTCAATTTTTGATTTTGAGCATTTGAGACCTGATATACTGGGGCAACTGGCCTTCTTACAAATGCTTTTATTTGAGTTATGTTCTTTTCATCCCCAAGCTCCAAGGGCCAATATCTCGATTATTGGGCTTTATCCTTCAAATGCATCTTTTGTTTGGCTTCGTCTTAACTCCAAATGTTCTGTGTTGATATGGACGTGTGCCCTTTCAATGTTGATATTCACCTTTTGGTCTTTCCACTCCCAATCACCTATAGCTTGGATAAAACATATATTTTTAGATTCTTGGACTTAGAACTACATGAAATTTCCTTTTCAACATGTTTCAAATTCACTTTTCAGCATTCAATATCCAAGGTACCTCACCGTTGTCTCAGGGTCCCAACCTTCAGGTATGAAAATCTTGATATAATGTCATTTCCCTTCTTATGCCTTTGATACCCAAACCCCCACCACTTCAAATTTATGGGTTATTAACATTAATTTTTGCACGGTTGAATCATGCTTTCTATGGATTCAAATATACTAAAATAATCGATTGTGGTTAGGAAACATGTTTGCTTATGAGGACCTCGTTTAAGAGTTACATCAGAAACACCACAAACATGTATTCAACTTTAAGGAACAAGTGTTGATCAACATATATTTTCGAAGTATAGCATGTTTACACCATAAGAGCTGGTTGCCAGGCTACTTATATGTTGATTGTCACATGCAAGGAGTAGAGAGAAACCAAGCAAAATATCCCTGTGTGTACATACCTCAAAAGTGCCGATCAACACGATAATGAAGTAAATGGAGGGTCACAACAATAATCAATTTATTGAAAGTCTGATTTCAAAGGTTAACTGAAATTTCGCAAGGATAATATTGGTAGGCCTTGGCTAATTAACTAGCGTTTTAATGAAAGCCTTATTAACTTCATCAAAATATGTGGATTTTGTAATATCCCCAAATGGGAAGATTTCACATAAAAAGGGGTTTTCCCTTAAATCCACAATTTTGAAAATGCAATCAACAAACTTTAATTTGCAAAATAAGCTCTCAAAACCCTTGTCTGGCCTTAGAAGCCTTAGACGCCAAAATAATAGGGTTTTATAGATGAATCGCAGCCAATAATTTGCTCCAAAATAACTGAAAATTGATAGAAAATCATCAAAAATTAAATTGCACAAAACAAGTACCTTTTTGCCCAATTTCTGAAGCTCAAATGCCACTTTATGATGGTTGAAAAATCCAATTTAATTCCAAAAACACAACTGTTGTTTTGAATATTTTCCTTCTTCAAACTCTCACAAAAAATATGCCCTCAACAAATATTATTTCTTGTGAACAACTGAAAATTTTAAAAATTCATAACTCTCAATATTTGGAATTATGATGCAAACAAGAGTTCAAATTGATCATAAAAATGACTATCAAATAAAAATAATTGCAAAATTTTCCTTCCATGGGAATGTCATAAAAAATTGCTCTGAAATTCTGAAAACCTTAGTTTCCTGTCAAAATAATTAAATAATAATTCTGAAAATTATTATTTAATTTTCTACCTCAAACCCTTCACGAACTCCTCTAATTCCTCACACCAACATACAAATAATTAGCAAATAAAATCAAAATATTTAATTTACATAAAATAGACCAAAGGAGGCCTCTAAACCCTAGATCCAAGCTTCCAAGGTGGTTTGTTCTCTTTGCAAAATTATGATAAATATTTAATAATGTTAACATGCAAGAAAAGAACCACAAAACTCTCACAAAAGTCCACACAAACTCCTCAAAGCAAATCACCCTACTCTTTAGGGTAAAAACAAGATCTCCTTTAGCAAAAGGTGGTGTCAAAAGACACTTTTTAGATGGATCAATCACCAACAATAGTGAACCTTTATTGGGCATGCATCCCAATAGTTTTCTTCAAGTATGAAGATAAAAAATTTCAAATTGAACATATCTTTCATTGTAGCCTTTGCCATGTATTTATAACTTCCAAAGAGGGTGAAACACTTTGGGAAGATAAAACACTTTTTTTTTTTCTTTGTTTTAGCTTCCACGCTGACATCTCCTTTTTGAATAATATATTAATTAGTTGCTTTAATTAAAAATAATAATTAAAATTACTTTAAGACAAATAAATTAATAATTAATTTATTTAAGCACTTAATGGTAAAAACCATTTTTTAAATATTCTATTAATTAAATAATAATTGCCTTATGATAAAAATCACTATTTCGACAATTAATAAATAACTAATAAAATAACATTCTCCAAAAGGGGCTCTTTTAGTCTATGAGGAAATAAAGTAAATGTCTTCAAGACCCATTTATTCATGATGTGAAAAAGAGGACGTCACAGATTTGTAGGTTAAAATGAAGATTTTAGATTTTGGGTAACAAGGGTATAGCATGGTGTTGCACAACTATGCTTTCCTAACACAGGGTGTTGAAGTCGATGTATGGAAGAAGAAAATCCCTACCATCCAACAGCTTGATGACCAAATTTTAGGAGCACATAGTGGGCTCCATCAAGGATATTTTTAAAGGTTGGAGTGGTTCATTTGCGAATTGGAGAAAAATGAAATTAAATTGAAGTCAAAATAAGCTGTCAAGCTAAGTCTAAGTTTAGAAAACCATTTTACTCCACTTTGCAAAAAGTAAACAACACATTTAATTCCTTGTGTCTCATATGTAATTGGTTACTTGGTACAATAGTTAGCGACGAGTTAATTACAAGATGTCCAACTACCAAGGAACTTGAGAGGAGTTGAAAATATTATAATTTTTGATAAATTATATGTACAATATATAAAATGTATACACAAGAGATCTAGGATGCAAATGATTAACAAAGCACACAGATAACACAACACAGAGATTTTAATATGGAAAAACCTCAAAGAGGTGAAAAACTCACAAGATAATAATTATTTAAATATAAAAAACTTTTCCCCTAGTACATTAACTTCTCACTTCTTGACGCAGTGCTTCACAAAACTCACAAATTGAATATGATCAAATAATTTCATATTTGTGATATATGATTTCACAATAGGGGTAAAACCGTATTTATAGTGAAATATCGAGAGAGGTGACCAGTGTAAAAATAACAGGTCCATTCATCCCGATAAAGTCATTTAATTAAAGTGTGATAACTTATTAAATAATTATAATTTTAGTATTTATTTTCATGAGATTTTCACCTCTTGTTAATAAATAATATATTATTATTATTTAATAACTTTATCAAGGTTAATAGACAATAAACTCACTTAGGATTAAATGTTCTAACACTCCCTCTTAATGTTAAGTGAGGATAAATGTCAGTTATCTCAAAAAAAAATTTATACTATTACACAATTGAAGGATTTAAAAACTTTCACATACCAATCATCACCTTTGTTAATAAAAAGAATTATAATTCATAAACTACTCGAAAGTAAGTTTAGGCGAGCATGATTATGAGACTACATCTCACAGTTTCTCTTGAATAATCATCTAAGCATATTTAGAGCCTTTTATAACATAAGGACTTCCATTACAAAGTATACTTTTAATGTATTGGGGTAGAAAAGTAAAACTTGTACATGAAGTTTACTTAAATTTAATAACTTTTACATGAAGTTTACAATGCTTTACAATGAGAAAAACTATAGAGAAAGAGAAAAAACACATAGCCGTTAGGAGGTGGCATTGTCATGCACACTTCCCTTCAGTGGCAACTCCGAGAGGTCTAACATTGTACGAAACTGACAAAACTTGGTAGTACCAAGTGATTTTGTGAAGATATTTGCCATTTGTTTATCCATAGGACAAAACTGCATATCAATATCACCAGACTTTCTCTTAGAAGAAATGCAGATGAACTTCAATATGTTTAAATTGTTGGTGTTTCGCACCTACACAAAACTTAAAACACATCTAAAAATAAATTCATGATAACATAGTATGGTTAGCATTACAATAACCACATACATAAAAATATGACATGTTTTTCTATGGTAAAATACATTTTAAAACAATCATGTTTTATTTTAAGCAAACAAGTTCATTACTTTGATTACAAAGTTAGTGAAAAAAACATAAATTATTGTATGCAATTCATTATTTGATGTCTCCAATATTGACAAGATGAGCATCTTCAATTGTCATGTGCGATGTACATACAATAATTTACTAATAATATGGTACTAAGTTTAACCAAACATTAGATATTCTATCAATAATAACTCATTTTATCATTTGAATTTTATCAAAAAAAACTTTGCAAGTTTAATATGTTTCAACAAAAGATTGAGGTATAACCTCTCATACATTAAATATAGATAATTTTAGCATGAAATGCCATCATCCAATCAAACAAATATGAGACTTAAACAAATAAGTTTAGAGATATATGAATAGAATGTTTAGTAAAGTAAATGATGAAAAACCAACAATACACACTCTATTTACACTTTGCATTTCATAATATATCTTATTATCAAATGAAACATATAAAGATGTTAGTATAAACAATTAAATGATAAAATAATCAAATGAGAGTATTTAAGCAATTGAAACTCAAAAGATCCAAACTCACTAAGCATGATCTTCTTATCAAATGCAATAAGTCAAACATGATCATTTTGTTAAATTAAGCATGATGTTATGCATATAATGTATTTAAATACTAATGTAATTGAAAATAATCATAATATCTATATTTTTTCTTTGATTTATCATCTAAGACAAATATATCTATTACAATTTAATTGTAACAAACATTTTGAAGAGTCAAAATAAATCATTTTACAAACAAATATAATGTATATGAGACACTATCAATATAATTAGTATCTATAAAGTAACAAGAAAATAGTTTTATCAAAACAAATGATATGTTATGAGCATACATGTATTTTTGATGTAGAAAAATGCATAGATTAAATAGGTATTCTTTTTCAGAATATGTCCAATAGTATTCATGGCTTCGGCTCATGAGAACTAGGAGGAACATTTACAGAATGCAAATTTGTTCTGGCTATGTCAATAATGGTGCGGTTTTTTCTTTCAGCAATACCATTTTGTTGAGGGTAATAGGGAGTTGTTAATTCCCTTTGAATACCACAACTAATGTCAAAAGAAACAAACTCTTTACTAAGATATTCACGACCATTATCAGTTTTTAATCTCTTAATAGAAAAATCAGATGCATTTTCAACACTAGCTTTAAATTCCTTGAATTTAAACAACACATCATATTTATTTTTAATGGAATATGACCAAATCATTGTAGTGTAATCATTAATAAATGTAATAGAATACAAAGAACCATTAAGAGATACAATTTCAAAATGTTCTACAACATCACTATGAATTAATTCTAAAAAATGTAAGGAATTCACATTATAATTCTTGTGAAAGGGGTTAGTATGTTGCTTACCACACAAGCAACCTTCGCAAGTTTCATGATAAGAAGGTATAGAAAGAAGTTTAATAACAAGATTGTTAATAGACATATCATGTAAACTTCAAAAATTAATAATTCTAATCTTTCATGCCATAATTGAGATTTATTCTTATTATGCAATGAAAAAATATGCAGAAAGAAGAGAGAAGATATATAAACCATTTTTTTGAACACTTTCAACAATCAAAGAACCGGATTGATTTCTAATAGATCAGTGATATTTAAACAATGTTACAATGAAATTATTATTTGTAAGTTGAGAACAATATACCAAATTCTTTTTAAGTTTAGTTACATTGAAAACATCATTTATAGTAACATTTGAAAACTTTACTTTTTTTTGTTTAGTTGTTTTTAAAAATGAATTATTTCTTAAGTAAATTCTTTCATAGTTATCTTTAGAATCACACATAATATTAAATAAGCAAGTCATATGGTGCGATGCATTACTATCTAAAATCCACTAATTTTTATTTGAAGTAAATAAAGCAGCATATAAAACAATAACATTCTAATCTTGATTGTTATTTTGATTAGGGTTTTGATTCGTCTATTTTGTTTTGATTAGATTTCTTCTCTTTGTTATTTTTAGAAAATTGATTGTTAATTTTGTCCTTGTTTTAATAACCAGTTTCCTTTCTGTGATCAAATTTACTACACAAATTGCAATTTCTATTAAACTTAGATTTGTGATTCTTATTACTATATTTTTTGTTCTTGTTTGAGCGAGAAGTAGAATTAGAGTTAGATTTCTTATTTTTATTGTTATCAGAAACATTATTTAAGGTGAGAAGTGCTTGAGTGGTATTCTCTTTAGAATCAAAATTAGTTATAACTTGCTCTTCTTGAATTAGGAGAGTAGACAAGGTGGTAAGATCAGGGATATTTTGCTCAGTTTGATACTTAGAATTCAAAATTGAAATAAAATTTTTAAACTTTGCATGAATATTTAACTGAATGATAAAATAAAACAATTGATTCTAAATCAAATTAAAATTACATCCATTTAACTGAGCTTTAATACTTTTAATTTTAGTAAGAAGTTTCACAACTTTCTCATTACTTTTCATAGGTTAGCAATTCAAGGATTAACTTAATAATCTTCGAGAGACGAGTGCCATCGTGTATGGATTCAAGGAGTTTCTAAGCATCATTAGGAGCCCTGATTACCGATGTGGAGAAATAATTCATCCTTAACACTCTGCAAGATAATGGACATAGCTTCCTACGATTTCTATTGAAATGCATTGGTAAGCTCAGAGGTTACATGTCGTCTACAAGGGGCTTTTTCAATCCCAACGACAATATTCCACAAATTTCGGGCCATAAATTCAGCTTTAACACGAATTTTTCATACATTATAGTTATTTTCATTACGCATTTGAGATTTATCTAAGGAAAAATGAGGTGAAGCCATAGCTTCCATTTAATCAGGACAATAAACAAATCGTTAAAATAATTTTTTATTGTGAATTTTAACTTAATTTGATAGTAAAACAAATTTGAAAGTGTAAACACAATAATTTTTCAATTTAATACTAGACAAAACAAAAAATTTACGACAAAATAGGGTGTCGTGTCGCAAAAATACACCAATGCAAAAACAATTTCAAGAAATTGATCTTTTTAATGATTTTTTATACTATGTAAAATAAAGTAAATCACATGTGCAACTATACTTAATTCCACAATTTAGATGCCAAATAATGCAAAAAACTGATTTAGAATTCCACAAAACTAGGTGTCGAAAGAGTCGCACTCAGAATGACCACCTAGATGTTATTATTAAAAAAGTTATAAAATTAATAGTAGTAGGTTTCAAAACACAAAATGGACCACATAGATGTGTCCGAAAGATGCCAAAACATAAGGATCGATTGGTTACACAACTATGTTTGACAAAATATTCACTATGTCGAAAGTCGAAATAAGTTTGATATGACAACTAGTATTTTAGACTCGTGAAAAGTTGGCACGTAAGCCGAAAAATGAAATTCAATTTAAATTATATTTAAAAAATTGATTTGACCAAGTAAGAAAATATTGAATTTAGGGGGTTTTGAACACACGACCTCCCAAATTAGAAGCTTTTAGTGAAGAAATAATAACTTCCAACCCTTCTAAGAGACAAGTTGAAAATTTACATGCAAAATTAATATTTAAAACCTTTTTATCTTTTTTTTAAAAAATAAATAAAATATAAATAAATATTTGTAAGGTGCATGTAATTTTAACCTATAAAAAATAAATTAGATTTTTTAACTTTAGATGAAAAAAAAACATTAAAGAAGAGTTGGGGCCACAACATCCAATCCAAGTGGAATTTAAAGATTTATAAAAAACAATATTTTTTTAAATATATTTTTTTAAACTATATGAAGTGACTTGTAGTAGGCTGTTTGGAGAGTAATGGCGTCCAAAGAGTAGCAGAGATGAGATTCACTGATATAAGCCAAGAGAGGCCTTGAAACTTTGTAAGCCTCCTTGTTTTTACATACCAAAGTCATCTAAATTTTCAAAAAATTATTTATGGTTTAGGATTTGCTACAATAATTTTTCAGGTTGTACAATGGTGTCATGGAGGAGAGAGAAAAATTTACATTGGCTTTACCAGTCCTTTTCAAGCTTTGCAACTGATCTTGAATGTTTTAAATTGCTATTTTAACTCTTTTTAATTAGAGAGAAAAAAACATACCTGAAACATGTTTTTTAGATTTTTTTCTCTCCCATGCCATTCAAGGCCGTACAATGGCATTCAAACTACTGGAAAAATTTCATAATTACTAAACAAATGCCTTAGAGGCTCTGCAAAAGCTCCAAGAGGCTTGGAAGTGATTGTTGATAGGTCTACACAACAAAGTAGCACTAGAAAATAATTTGGAACTATTTTTTTACATTTCTTCAGGTAGGAGGCCGTACAAGAGCCAATATGATAAAAAACTTAAATAAATTGAATACTGAGTTTTTTTGAAAATGATTTGCACTGTTTAATTTGACGTTGGGATGCTCCAATGTTGAAAGAGAAACCTGAGAGATAAAAAAAATTCTCTTGCACAAGGTTGAACCATGCTTAAAAAATATATTTTTAAATTATATATATATATATATATATATATATATGTATGGTCTGCTTAATCACATACACTCCATTAGCTCTGAAACCATGATAAATTTTATGTACAATATATAGATTGTACACACAGGGGATCTATGATGCAAATGATTAGCAAAGCACACAGATAACACAACATAGAGATTTTAAGGTAGGAAAACCTCAAACAGGTGAAAAACCCACAAGATGATAATTATTTAAATATAAGAAATTTTGCCTCCAATACATTAACTTCTTCTCACTTCTTCATGTAGTGCTTCACAAAACACACAAATTGAATATGATCAAATAATTTCATATTTGTGATATATGATTTCACAATAGAAGTAAAACTCTATTTATAGTGAAATACCAAGGGAGGTGACCGTTGTAAAAATAATGGGTCCATCCATCCCGATAAATTCATTTAATTAAAGTTTGCTAACTTGTTAAATAATTATAACTTTATTATTTATTTTCACGAGGTTTCAACCTTGTGTTAATAAATAATAATAATAATATATTATTATTATTATTATTATTATTTAATAGCTTTACTAAGGCTAAGGGATGATAAGCCCACTTAGGATTAAATGCTCTGTAATATTCTCAAATAGAACAATTAGGCAAAGTTGGGGTTTTTCGACAAATCCTACCTAATCCAAAACCCTTTTCTTCAAAGAATTTGAAAATACAAATTCAGCCAATAACACACTTCGAAAGATGAAGCAATATTCAACAATTTCCTCCACCAACCCTGTTGACTAATTTTGGCCTTGCAAGCCAAATTGAGCATCCCTTTTTCCTTTTCCTTGCAAGGTCTTTTAATCAGTTTCTGACAAGTTCATCTCACAGTTGCCTTGTGGGCTTTTCTTTGACATGCCTTTTTCCATGAAAAAACCAATTGTTTCCTCCTTTTGATTGCCAAGTGCTTTGGGTCCGCCAAGCAAAAATTCGACTTGAAACCCATTTTGATCTTGAAAGCTTAACAAAAACTCCAAGTTCAAAGGGCCAGGGGTCTTTTACAAAAACTCTGAAGGGTATGTACCCATGTAGAGGGCACCTAGGTGTCAAACAGGTCCTTTGCAATTCTTCCAAAAGGTGACTTAGAGGCTGAGAAGCCCTCACGAGAGGCAGGAATTCGACGAAATGGACCTTTATGAAAGCCCGAAGGGCAACCTTGGCTCAAGGTGTCCTTGCGAAGGGCAGATGGTCGAAGCAAAAGGCCAAGGCAAAAAGCCCGAAAGGGAAGAGTTCCTTCGGGAAACTTGACCGGCCAAAGAGAGATTTCCTTCAGACATTTTGTTTGAAGGAAATCTAAAGTAGAACGCCCAAGGAACGAATTTCTTCGGACAAAATGTCCAAAGGAATTCCTTCGGACATTTTGTCTGAAGAAATTCGACAAGTGAAGAAACTTGAAGAAATTTGGAAGACAAAGAGTCTGAAGGGTAGGTGCCCTTTCGGAGGGCACTTGGCCATGAGACGAGGACCTTTCCTTTTTTCGAAGGGTCACTTTCCCTTCGGAAAAGTCTGTTTGCAAAAAGGCTGAAGGAATTGCCAAAGGGGGATGACAGGCTCGCGGACGTCAATTTTAAGGTAATAAGCCAGCCGTTGGAGTTCAAATGTCTGGTGATAGGGCTATGAACGTCAAATTCAGGGTAGCGAATAGCCGTTGGTTTTCAAATGAGATGACAGGCCCACGAACATCAAGTTTAAGGTGATGGGTTAACCGTTGGAGAGAAGCCAAAGAACAATTCTTTCGGACATTTTGTTTGAAAGAACTCATGAGCGGAGGCCTAAAGGGTCGTCAAAGGCAGGTTGTCAAAAGCGACAAGCATAAAGGAAGAATTCTTTAAGGCAAAATGCTCGAAGGAATTCCTTCGGGCATTTTGCCTGAAGAAATTCAAAGGCCCGGAAGCTCGAAGGAAGACTTAGCCACCCGCCAAGGAGTGTCCAGAGAGAAAAGATAGCCCCGAGAGTCTCGAATGGCCAGGAAAAGGACACGAAATAGCAAGAAAAGAGAAAAGCAAAGCGGGTAACCCAGAACATGGCCATGCACATATAAAACAAACGCTCAAAACACTCTAGGTGGCGTAGCAGGTCAAGCACAGAGACGAACCAGACTAGGGCAGGTGGCACTAGAGGCATCGGTGGGAGAAGTAAATGCTTTCAGGTGGAATAGTCTCCATCGAATAACCATTAAGAGAGCCGAGTAAACATTCAAGGGAGAGCATGGCCCAGAATGTGAGGAGGGGTGGCCTTGTCGGTTGATGAAGCTATCCATGCTCTTGTAGGAGTGTTTAATGTAGCCTAGGCAGTGAAGTCAATATCTGGGACACCTACAACATGGTTTTCACGACAGCAACATGGGTGAATTCTTCGCTGTAGGAGTGTTTAATGCAGTATGGGCCTCTTTCTCTTGACTGGTCAAGAATCTTTTTCCAAAGTTCTCTATATATTGTAACCTCTCATTTTGAGAAAGGATCTCTCAGTTTTGTATGGCAAAGCCCTGAAGAAATTTATCTTTAATCAAAAGAAGTGTTTTACCTCCATTTGAGCTTGCACTTTTGCATATGTCTGTGTATTGTCTTATGTTCAGTCATTTATTTTAGTGCTTTCATAGGTGGATGCCAACATATCTAGTGTATTGTAGATTCCCTTCTGCAAGTCCACAAGAAGTGTCCAGGTTGAAGTATAGGCATAGGTGAGCTACTGTCCAACAGTGTCTCTAGAACACCTCTGGTAGGTTCTTCCTCCTTATACTTTCATAAAACCTCTTGTTAAAACATTGATGCAGTTATTTTCTTATTCAAATGAAGTGCTTGTTCGCTCCTTTTGGTGCAAAGTGCAGGTAAAAACTGAGTAGACTAATCAATTTTGGTGCATCACCATTTTATTTAAGTTTTGTTTTATAGTCTCCTCTCTTTTCACCCCCTCCCATTGTTAGCAGTAGAGTTTCAGGGCTTCAAGGTGCATCAAAAGGAGCTAGCCCCTCTAATCTAGAGATTCATTCCTCAATTTTGCTACCTACAACAATAAGAATATTTCCATTGTGCCGCGTGGAGGAAGGGAGCTAAGTTTCTTTTCAAAGGGTGCAATCCACGACGTCAACAAAACCCTTAGGTGATCAATGTAAAAATCAGAGTTGATACTTCTAACCCTCCAAAAAATATGATCTAAGTTCTATATTGCAGCGACTAATTTTAGAAATCAAAATATTCATTCAAACTTCAAAACTCAGAATTCTAGAATTTATTATTGCAAAATTACAATGAAATTTCATAAATTCACAACTTCCACAATACTTAAAATTTCAATGCAAGTGATAGCTTGAAATGATCACAAAAATAGTTGCTATCAAACAAAATTAGAATTGAATTTTTTTCATCATGGGAAGTCCATTAAAAGTTGTTCCGAAATTCTCAAAACCCTAGTTCACTGCTAAAATAATATAATAAATTTAGAATATTATCTAGGGCACAAAATCACTCTAAATCATGTGCAAATCAACCTTCAAACAATTCGTCAAGTTGGAATAAATTGTTAAAATTACCTCTAACCCTAGAAGAAGGTTTTGAAACCAATTAGCCCTCTTGAGAGGGGTCGCCACTCTCCCAAAGCGAGTCGCCACCCTAGGGATGGCTTCCTAGATCAATTGAACTCAAATCAAATTCGTCAATCTCTTTGATTTGCAAATTACGAATTTTCAGCTCTCTATAGGGTTTGAAACAATCCTTGATGAAAGTGGTGTCCAAAAACAGAATTGTAGGTCCAATTGCATGCAACCATGTAAATCTGAAGCACAATTATAGCCCATGAATAGAGCTGCTTTGAATGTAGGAATGGAGATTTTTGTCCCCAAACCTTTGTCACACTTGAAGGTTTTCATCCTCAAGTTGTGGTGAACAAGCTCGACTTACTTGATCAACAAATTCAATATCATAAAATACATAACCTTATTTAATGAGCTTTTCATTTCCTTTTATATATCTCTTCCAAGTGTGGTGCCCAAAATAAGGATGGAGAGTTTACCTTTTTCTTTAAAAAAAAGATATTATAAAAAGCTTTCTTATAAAAGCACTTTAGGCCTTAAGTGACCATGATCCTCAAAAAGCTCCCAAAATTAGATAATAAAATGCTTTACCATGAAATTCTTTTGAAGCTCACAAATGTGCTCCTTTGCCTCTAAATGCCTTAATCCCTTGGGAATAAAAAGGCTAAGGGTCTCTCCCAAGGACTAGCTTGAAAAGGGGGACATTACATGCTCTAACAATTTTAAGGCTTATTTTAATTTTGAAATGATATAAAAGACTGCTCTTGGAGGTTGATGCTCGTGAAATGTTTTCTTGAAGTATTTACTCTTCAGAATGTTTTATGTTAATGAGGTGTAATAAAGAACATAAATGCTGCAATCAGATTCATGTCTTTTACAAAGTCAAAATGTGGTGCATATATTTTTCAATTTCAAATTTTATCAGTTTCTTTACTATGAATGAATTTGAAGTATTAGTTTTCATGCAATTGGATTTAGGGTTTTATCAATTCCAATTTCATTTTTTGTTTACTCCAGATTACCTATCTGTTCAATTTCAATAATTTAGAATTTTAATTAGCATTCATCATTTCATTTCTCTCTTCGTCCTGCACATTGCTTAAAATCCTTTTCATATCTTCAAATCCACATTGAACATTTTGGTTTTATTTTGAAGTATTGAAAACAGTGTAACCAGCAATCACTTGGAGGGTAGACAACCCCTAACTATCGGTCATTCTGAGCCTATAAAAGGGCCCATCATTTTGACATTGTAAATATATATTTTTTTTTCTGAAAAATAATCTTATCGAAACTTTTACCCGAGCCCTTCTATTTGTTATTATTTATCTGTGATTTGGTTCATATCATGTTGATTTGTATCTGTCCTGACATTGATTTGTAGATCAATATTAGATATTGGTCATCATTTATGAATCCCTTATTTTGAGTTGCATAGTATTTTAACAGGCACAAAGCTAGATTTTTAGAGACACTTTCTAGAAAGTAACTAATGTAGCATTGACTTTTTACAGTGGCCCACTGGTTCGGCTAAATGCCTTAGTTCATGCTATGTGCTATGCAGATGCTGCAAGGTCAGTTTTATTTGTATGTTTGAAAGGCTTTGTAGAGAAGGAGATCTTCTTTGGTTTCCAATGGAAGTTGTTTTAAATTTACATTATTCATCCACTTAATATCCAATCTAATCTATCCTACTCTATGCGTCAACTATTTGCTCACTCAAAGTGTTTTTGTTGATCTTTCAGTTCAGATGATTTATGTCTAGCATATGTGAAACTTATTCAACATCTTGCAATTTTCAAGGGCTATAAAGGTATTAACTCCAGTTGCTAGTATTCACGATGAACTTTATAAGAATGTGCTTTGACCTCTTAGGGTGGTTGTAAATGCATTATCATTTTAAAGCCAGAGAGTCATACAGTATATTTAATTGTTACACTTTGACAGCTAAAAATCATGAACTTAGAGATTAGCATACAAAAAACAGAAGTCTTAGATGATGAGAACTTTAGGAATCCTGGTATGCATAGGTATAGCCCTATTTTCCTTGGAATCAATGCCATCAAGAATGGTCCCCTTTTTTGCAATAGGCCTCCAAAGGCTTTGCAAACACGGTTGCCAACAGAATGCTTAAATTACACAAGCTACGCTTCATTTGGTTTTGCACTATATTCCCTGGAATACATTTATAGCTTGTCAGTGATTGTTAGAATGTGTTGATACAGACAAGCAAAAGAAATGAAGGGGGATCTAGTGGTCTCTTTAAGTAATATGTGGATAATCCTCTCACCAGATGGATATCAAGTTAGCTATTCACCACACAAAATGCACTCATGTCATCCACTTGTTTATATACTGTTAAAAAGTACCATTGGGAGCTACCACATTACATGGAATTTATATCACAAAACAATTGAGAGCTCATTTCCAACTGACAACGTTTTTATCATTGATAAAAGTTGTTGACAAGTGAGATGGATCATGCCAAGCACAACCACAAGAATTGTTAAAATAATGCTTGAAAACTTTTGTAAAAAAAATATTAGAACTAGATGCAGTTCGACCAAAGAATGAAGTATGAACAATGGTTTTTACTGGTACATGACATGAATAACAAGCGCCGCATAGTGGCTAGTTCCTGCTGATGGATGCACAAGTTGTATGCCAATATATTTGGAAATTGCATGCAGCATTAAGGATCATGACTGGGTAGTGGTGTCTAGTCATATAGTGAGTTTTTCATTTTATATTATTTATTTATTAGATTGGAATTTGATCAAGGAAATAAATGGTTGTATCAACTACTGTCTCAGCCATCACAATTTTAAAGCATCTACTTGGCCTGTGCCCAACTGATGGATGTGCCCGCAAAATGTGAAAATATAGTGAAGGCAGTTTCACAAACACCTTAACAGTTGCATGAAATGCAATGATTGTAAGATATGCCAAAAAACTGGACTTGTTTTTTATAGCTTTGGCAAGATTTTTAGCAAAAGCATTTTTATATATGAATCCAAACTTTGTAGTCCATACCAATATCTTCCCAGATTGTGCCAAAATAACAGCTATGGAACAGGGTAGGAGATCCATTTAAAAAATCAGAAGTTGTTTGTTGTCAGATGTAGTTGTGAATGCCTGGGTAGACATGTATGCAAAATGTGCAAGCATACAGAAGGGTGGTGCTATCGTTGGCCTTAAGCCTTCTAAACTATCTTAAGTTATTATTAACTCATTGTCATTGAATAAATTAAATTAACGTTTAGGTGTGGAGGTTTAGGGTGAAGAATATTACAAATTCCAATAAAAAAAAAGAAAACAAAACTTATGTTGCGAACACACATGAAGCTGGCAGAATTGTGCAAGTCTTCATCCAATTTTTGTAGCACGTTGTTACTTATTTGTGGCCATTCAAGCTTTTCAAATTAACCTCTCATTGCACTAAAGTATACAATACTATAACACTACTCACACTAGTTACATTTTTCGGTACCCTAACATGGCGATCTATTAATAAATGGGATGTGTGTCATGTGACCATACAAGAAATAAAGGCTACAAAATTGATTCCACTGAATATACTGCAACTAGCCGTGTAGAAATGAGGAATGTAGTATTTCATTTTCATTTAACCAGATGAAAAAAGGATTGAAATTTTAATTCTATTATTGCATATGACAAGTTTTGCATAAAACAAGTGTAAAAATACATATCTTTTCTCACCAGTCATAATTATTTCACTGAATGTGAATGGGAGACATGCATAATATTTCCAGCCACTCATTAGATTGGAAGCACACAAAATGAAAGTGATTATCTCAACATTGAACGACAATAGTTTGCAATCAGCATAAAATGCTTGGATTTTCTGGAAGTTTTAAAGCTATTGCAAATTACAATGAACTTTAATGCAAGCATATGACCATTTTTGTTCCAATTACCATATTTTAATAATGTGATCAAGTGAATGCATAAATATACCACTTTAGTAACAATTGGTGAGTAGAATCTAACGCATATATAAAAATAAAATAGGGAGCCCTGTGTGACTTTTACAGTCTATTATATTCGTAAACATTATGAATCTTATGTCCATTTATCCTTGACCGGACATGTCTGGATGATTAAAAAAATCTAAGCTTCATAAAAAATATCTGCAGACGTTTTTATCTAATAAACAAAAATAATATACTTTAATTTACGATCATAACATTGAAACATTACAATCCAGGGGTAAATGTCATAGCATTTGAATCTGCCCTGAACAATAGCAAAATCATTTTTTCTAAACCAACTATGATAGCATTCTTGTATGCTATTATCCTGAAAAAACTATGCAAACATTAGTACATGCATGCAAATAAAATCATTTT
Source organism: Torreya grandis (assembly GCA_037957365.1). Taxonomy (NCBI): domain Eukaryota; kingdom Viridiplantae; phylum Streptophyta; class Pinopsida; order Cupressales; family Taxaceae; genus Torreya; species Torreya grandis. The sequence goes on along the minus strand of JARHVA010000319.1, from coordinate 2,297,758 downwards.
AAAATGATCATTGCAAAGACATAACCACTATTGGTAGAATAATATATGCATACCAATAGCCATCGCTGTTGCGGACACCTAATTTTGGTACATGAACTTTTTATGTTGCATCTTTGTCACGCTTTATCACACTTGGTCCACTTGTGTACATTTGGCTATTTTTGGACACATTCTACCACATTAGAGTCTCATTGGCTTTGATTCATCTAGATTTTTTCAGATACACCTTAGATCTGTTAGTTGTTGACTCTAAGATCCCAATTATACATCCCTTAATTAACATGATCTTTGTTACGAGTCTTTTTGCCTTTTGGGTTAGACTCGGTGGTCTACCGATTCCGTTTGGGTCAGAATCTGCCCTCTGCCAATTCTGACGCTCATCCTTTTTTGGGTCCATTTCGCCTTGCCTTGATTCCTAGGTCCATGACTTTATCACTATCTTCTAGGGTCGGCCTATTTTCAAAGTGTCTTACGGAGCCCTATATATACAATTCTATCCTTAGTCATATCACATCCCATATTGAACACATCCCATATCAAATAGATATTTTAGAAGCCATTTTTCTAGTGCATAATCATCAAGTCTTATCAAGAGTTTTGCACTTTTTTCCAAGGAGTCTGCACATCGAGCCTAGATTGCATCAGCATCAATCCAAGGCTTGTGCCATCACATCTTGTACCAAGAGAAGGTCATATCGAAGCATATAGTTGCATTTGATTATCTAGGGAGAGGAGGTGAAGTCCTATTTTTCATTGGGTTGAGATTCACTCAAGCCAGGAAAGAACAAGACCTCGAGTTTCAATTTGTAGGAGGATCTCTTGAAATGGTGTCAAAATGCAAGTATCTTGGCCTCGACTTTCACAACAAGCTTAGTTGGGATACTTGCAGGATAAAAAAATACACGATGGCAGTGGAGCTCTCTATGCACTTGAAAATAGATGCAGGAATGTTGAGTTATGGGATTGGAAGACCATCAACATCTTATTTGGGTTACTTGTTGCACTAGTGGTATTGTATGGCTGTGAGGTGTGGGCTAGTGGAACGAGTTTGAAGTGGAGGCAAATAGAAAAAATTCAAAAGCATCTTCTCACAAGCAATTTCAGAATTAAGGATTTAGTACCCTATGAAATCTTTTTTGTCGAAACAAGTATATCCCCTTTAGAGGCAACTTCTATGGCCAGGCTATTATGTTGCCTGAAAAAAATGAAAAACATGAAGACTAATTGGTGGCCTAGGGCTGCAAGTGACGGAGAGTTGTATAGGAGGAAGAACACTTGGATGAAGAAGAATCACAAATGGACAAGTAGATGGGATATCAACTTAACTGAATGCCCAAACCATAACAAAGACATACAAAATTATGTGAATGAAAAATTTAGAATGGTATTGTGGAGGAAGGAAACAAACAAGAAAAAACAACACTATATTTCAGTGTTCAACCTGACTTATGAGCATAGTGAAAAAACATATATAGGGGTTGGAATTAAATGGAGGGTAAAGATCCTCATTGCCTAACTGAGGACCAGCTCTCATAGGCTCAGATGCGAGACAGGCAGATGGACGACTACTAAGGAATAGTGGGAAGAGAGGGCTTGTGTTTTTTGCACCACAGGGGCGGTCGAAATGGAGGTTCATTTCATCCTTGAATGTCCTCAATACACAAACATGTAAGCCAAATATGTGGAAACCTTAATAGTTAGCTCTATGGTATAAATATTTGAAGAAAAACGAATAAAAGAGTTGGGGGAGATGCTAACTCAAATCAACAAAAGACAGAGCATCCCTCTAAAAGATACTTTGTGTCTAGGAAATCTCAGAGTGGTTGAAACAATTGGTGGTCCCATAGACTGTTTAGTCTCGTGGACGTAGTTAAAAACATTTCATTTCATTTCATTCAAGCACTAGAACTACATGGAGCCCTAATTCCAAGTGTGCACAATATGTAGTCACAACTCCTCAAGAGGTTGCTTGGGCTAGCTAACTTGCACACCTCTTTTATGTATACATTTATTGAAGATTAAGTCAAGATCAAAGGGGAAGCCAATGAATCCATTTTCGCTGTTAGATCAACAAAGCGAAGGCAAAACCTAGATCAGTACAGTTTGTGCACAGGTCTAGTGAAATATCCCAAAATAGGATATTTTTTGAATTCTGAAATTGCAAAACCCTAGGTAAAATGTTAATTCTGATTTTTTATTTCCAGCAAATTCTAGTGCCCAAAAGATCCCAACAAGGCTAAAATAAACCAACTGAAACCCTAACAACACTTTGACCACTTTCCAAAGAATAAATAGGGCAAGGAGAGTTTCCCTTCAAACCCTAGATGCCACAAATGGAAGAAAAATACAAAATTAATAACTTGCTTCTTCACTTCAAATTATGCAAATTTATGACCAAATAATCAGCCCAAAATTACTGAATATATATATATATATATATATATATATATATATATATATATGGAATTAATGCCTGTTTTACAACAATTTATGAAGCAATAAATGTTGGCAAAATTTCTCAAAAATAGAGAATAAATTATAGGTAACTATCCAATATATTTGAGGCCCTAGGACCCTCCAAAATACCATAGAAATTCTTAAACAAATGCTGGAAAAATAATATAAAAATCAGATTGGGGTTTGGGCATGAAAAAGCCCTCAAACCCTATCAAATACTCCCAATACCAATTTGTGCTAGCTGGGAAATATTATAATAAAACTCAGAATGTTATTAGGGCAAGAATTGACCCTCACACACTAGCACATCACTTCCAAATCCAATCGCCAACCTCCACAGGCAAGTTGCCCAACTTGGAAGCCTTTATTTTTGTCTTTTTCTGAATTTGATGATCTATGGCAGCTCCAAGGTGAAGTTGCCCCATGGAAGAATGAGTGTTTGTGTCCTCAATTTCTTTGCTTGAACTTTTTCGTCTTCAAGTCAAATGGCTCAAGCGTTTCATGCTCAAAGTCCAAGATTTGAATATCAAAATTAGCATCCCCATCAAATGATCCCCTCTTTTGTTTTTATACACCATCCCCAAGGGGTACGCCCAAAAAGAGGGAATACTTTTTCAAAATTATAAGAACACCTTTTACAAATCCACTTAGATGGATTGGCGCCTATGACCCTTAAAGGGCCCCAATTTAAGTGACATTTTATAATATAAGGTACTTTTCACAAGTGTTCTTTTAATAAACCAATTGTTCCCTTTCTTTATTCTATTTTCCCTTAGCCTCGAGAAACGAATTATGGCTAAGGTTCTTCAAAGATGTCTTGATCAAAAGAGGGACATGACATCTAGAAGTTTATAAATTAAAAAAAAACAGAGGACAAAATTGACCCTATGTCGATTTTGACCTGGACACAATTGGCACTGTGTTGATTCTTACCTAGACACAATTGGCACTCTACTGGTTCTGACCTAGTTGAAAATCATAGTCAGATTTTAGAAGCATCTTCTATGCTAGTTCTAGACTCTATTACAAATTCTAGATTTTCAGTTTCAATGCCCAAGTGTGCTCATTTCAGTCTTCTTTCCCACTCTTTCATTTTCATTGCTTGTTCAATCGTTTCTTGGTACTTTTAGTCTATATTTTGGGCATATTTCGTATCCGATTGCTTTTTATTACTGTATTATCTTAGATCTCCATTGGGCCCTAGTTTTAACCCATTATGCATGGTGTTATTTACCCTTTTGTCACAAATAATTAAAACACACCCATATGAACAGTCATGTTTACATTTAAAATTTAGGAAATGGAAAGATATTTACTTTTACAAATACTATTCAATTTACACCTCTTGACAAATATCAATTGAACAAAGTGTTGCATGGAGCATCTACCATCTGGTGATTGACTTGTTAAATTGAGAGGACACTTGGAGGACAATAACTATAGGTAGTTGTTGAATTTTTGTGCCATGTTGCTTAATCAAAATTCCCATCATGAAGAGCGGTAATAGATTTTAGACGAAAAATAATATCATAACATCTTTAGGTACTGATTTGGGATATCCCCACAGACTTGTTCCATTTTCTTTACTTTTAGTTTAGATTTATTTTATCTTATTAGATGGCATCAACTATCCCGCTAATTTGAAAAAAACCGACTTTCAAATGTTGGTAATTTCTTATAGAATGAACAAATTGGAATAGGTCATTTAGAAGTGGGAACTCTATAAAATCAAAGTTGCCATGTTTGACTGAACAGGGCTCCAGTTTGGTTCGAACCAAACAAAAAACGTTGACCGAATATGTTAGTTAATTTTGACTGTTCAGCTTTTTTATTCTTTTGATAAAAATTAAAAAAACATTTAAAATAATAATTTTAAAACAAAACTCATAAAGTCAACGCATATCGCAGACCCTAAAGGCAAGCAGCAAGCGGCAAAAGGCAAAAATGTAAATGTTACATTGCAATTGATGAGAAGAAGAAAATACGACGAACACAGTTTGCAGTTGCATACACCTGTGCGTGGATCGGGCTATTGCTTGCGCACAACACGAGTACGCCATCACACACGCTGATCCATGTTTTTCATTGGTTGTTTCTATTGGCATTTGGGTTCAACTGTTTACTTAGTCGGTGAGGGTTTGAAACATAGGGAGTGAAACTTGTCATGACACGGCTAGTTGGAATAAAGAAAAATGGAAAAGAACAAGGTGCACAATAGTAAGTGATGGATGGTTTGATTCAAGAAGGTCCCTCCTAAATATTTTGGCAATATCCCCAGATGGTGTCATGTTTTTAAAATCAATTGATACAATTAATGAACAAAAACCTTCTCTCTTCATTTCTCAAGCATTAAATCAACGATTTTGGAGATAGAAGAGAATGTTGTTCAAGTTTTTTCAGATAATGCAACAAATTGTAAAGGAGCAAATGATATACTCATGGATAGATTTCCTCATCTCTTTTGGACACCAAGTGCCGCACATGTGTTGGATCATTTGCTTGAAGATTTATCAAAATTGGAGTGGGCAAATAATAATGTGATTGAAGGAAAACAAATTTCTAAGTTTATACTTAATCATTGCTTGACATTGAACTTGTATCATTCCTTTGCAAAGCATGCATTTCTATCCCTTTCTGAAACAAGATTTGCCACCAAATTCATTACTTTGCAAAGGGAGGCAGAGGAGAAAACATCATTGAGAAAAGTGGTGGATATTGAAAAATGGCCAAAGTCAAAGTTTTCCAAGGAAGCCATTTCAAAAGATATTGAAAGAATTATCTTAGGGGAGATATTTTAGGAGGGGGTCAAAAAGATCATAATGGTGTTTGAGCCACTTGTTAGAATTTTGAGAATGGTTGATGGCAATAAATCTTGCATGAGTTTTGTGTATGTGGGAATGGACAAAGCAAAGGAATAAATTCAAAAGTTACTTGCAAGTAATGTTGAAGAAGTCAAGAGCATCTAGGAAATTGTGGAGAAATGATGGTTCATGCTATGTCGTTCTCTACATGCGGTAGCCTACTATTTAGATTTTAAATTAGTAGAGGTAAATCATGATGCAGATGAAGAGATAATGAGAGGTGTATTTGCAACAATAGACAGGTTGGTTATTGATGAAGATATGAAGGAAGCAATGAGACAACTTACTGTTTTCAAAAATCAACTGGAAATGTGTGGCATCAAGGAAGCAATGGCAAACATGATGAAGTGGGAACCATCTAAATGATAGTAGACTTATGGGGCTTCTACTCCAGAATTTCTGAATCTTGCTATGCAAATCTTCAGTCAATGTTCTAGTGCTTCTGCATGTGAAAGAAACTGGAGTACACATGACTTAATCCAAACTAATAAGAGGAATTGACTAGGGGCTCAAAAACTCTCTGATCTTGTGTTTGTTCATATCAATTTACGATTGCTTACTCACTCTCTTGCAAATGAAGATGACTAATCTTGCCTTGGCGAACCATGCTTTGGAGATGAAGAAAATGTTGATGTTGTTGATGAGCCTACTAGTGTAGGATTAGATGAGGCTACTAGTAATGCTTTTGATGTAGATGCAGGATTTGATGTTGCGGATGTTTAAAATTTCATTCTTTATATGTTGGAAACTTTAAAGTTAAACAAAGGATAATTCTAATTTCTCATTATTATATTTTATATGTATGCAGTTGGACAATGAACATTCAAATTTGACACTATTGAATTTTGCTATCATGTGTTATTTATGTTTGTGTAAGTGGTATTTTCCTAAATTATCGATATAGATACAGGTACGAGAATTAGAGATGTGGATATGTGGATTTTGTTTTGGGTTTGGATATGTTTTGGATACACTTGTTCAAAAATATATATAAAAAATAAAAAATATAACCCTATAAGCAAAACTAACCAAATAATATGCATAGAGGAAACAAAACAAGTTAAATAACCATAAAACATACTCATAATTCAATGCCAAATATCATAATATTTAATGGTCAATCTTAGATTGGAATTATAGTAGGTACATAGTACATATATTACAATGTATGGACAAAAATGAAGATGAATCAGCATATTAATGATTCACGAATCACTATATTCATTTTCCTCTTTGACTGCCATGTCAGAAGCATTATCATGTGGTTCATTAGAATCACAAGCAACAACAGTGCCACTCCCACTGGCTCCACTATGCAAGTCATGTGAAGTATTGTATAGCTCTATGTCATTGAATGAAAGCTTCTTAGTAGTGTAGGATTAACAAAAGGTAGGAGATTCAATCCTATGCAATTGCAAAAATGAAGATAAGAGAACAAATTGTAAAAATGCAATGAAAGGTAAAGTGTTGTTTTGTTTTCATGAAATGAAAGTGAAAGCTGCTTTTAGGATTTAAAATCTACATTAAATTGTTTTTAATTTTATTTTGAAGTCCATGTTTGACTTTTCATTGGGTGAAATTGAAAATAATAATAAAAAATGGTTTTGGCAGCAAATATGGTGTAGATACGCCCAAGATATGTCCATGGGCCTCTGGATACGCCCGGATATGACCTGGGATGTATCCTGCAGTATCCACAGGCCTAGGGACCTACCTTGGGCTTATCCCCACCTATCCCTTGTGTACTTGAACCGTATCCATTCCTGTATCGTATCCAACAGGGGTTTGTGGCATATCTGGCAACTTAGGTATTTTCTTTACAAATCTGAAACATGTATGATATATTTATTTGTTATAATTTTAAAATTTTTTCTAACTAAACCGAACTTACGGAACCAAACTTTTTTCAAAATCCCAAACTTTTGAAGTTTTTCCCCTTCGAACAACCCGAACTTCTGGAATATGTAATATTGCAAGTGGTTGGAGGTGGGTGGATGCTTGCCCATGGAGGTATCATCAAAAGTGAGCGTCCATCTTGTACTTGTCAGAAATAGTGTCAAGGGAGTGACCCACAGAGGATATGAAATGCACAAACTCTTCCCTAACTTGGTCTTCTACTTCTGAATTGGGAAAGAGTTTAGAGAATGTTGTCTTATATTCCTTGCCATACTCAACATCCCTATATGGTGCGACCCTCCTGGGCAAAGAAAAGATTTCTGCATTGTAGTATTTGGGTGTCAAGGCAAAAGTAAGAAGATTCAATGGGTTGGGTATTTTGTTCCACCTTTCAATGAGATGCGACTGCACTTCCTTGAAGAACCTCTCCATAGAATCTTGATCTTTGGTATTTATGATGGATATAATGTTCTCAATCATTGAGTCGATTCCATCATAAATCTCACCCAAACATGGATGATCCATATCCACATATATCAACATGCCGATGATGGGCTCGGTAAAATTGAACAAATACTCCACACGTTCCCACCACACGTCATCCAGAATACACCCTCTCACCTTTGTGGCCTCCTGACGGTTTACCTACATACACTACAAAGGTTGTTGATAAACATGCTACTCAATGCCTCACGCACCTTGACAAGTCATCTCAAGAGTGTGTGTGAGGCAAACCAAGTCTCAGCAACCTAATATGAAATTAAAAAAATAAAAACACTACAAACTACAAGCTTAAAAAATTAAATTAAAAATATACAATGATACATGATTCATGAATGATAAAATTAAGAGTTACCTTCAACAATTGCAACTTCGAGAAGACCCTGAAGATGCCTTGGGACATGTGATGGTTGCTTACAAGATCGCCTCCTCATAGACTTGTTTGATCCAATCAATTTTTGTCTCCAATTTTTGCAACATAAGGTTGAGGGAATGAACGACACCAAAATATGTGCCCATAACTTGCCTCAACCAACTTGTAAGCAACTTTGCAATTTTTAGCATTGTCCATTACAACTTGGACAACGTTTTGAGGCCCCACCACCTTAATGGACTATTAGGATGTTGGCAATGAATCGTGCATCCTTCACTTGCCCTTCACAATCAACAACCCTAAAAAACATTGCTCCTTTAGGGCTTACTGTGACCATATTAATCAATGGTCTATTTGCTGTATCTTTCCATCTGTTATAAATGATGGACACCCTTGTTTTGATCCACGAATCCTTGATGGGCTTCTATGCAACTTCAATTTGTTTTCTTTTTTTTGTCAAAAAGGTGGTGCAGACCTTTTCATAACCTGGGTCCATGAACCCTTTAGGGGCAACGTTGATAGATCTCACCATATCCTGCTAGTATGGTGGTCTAACAACATTAAATGACAGCCCACATGTGTAAAAACAATGTGTGATGCTTTGCTCCGCTATGCCCCTGGATTCATTATGGAATGCCCTATCCAATGGGCCTGCATCTTTTGTTCTCTTGGGACCAAGAGGTGAATCCTCTTCCTTTGTGGTCACTAAGGGTGTAGCAAGAAAGGGGTGTGATGGGGTTACCACATTAGCACGAGATGGATCAACAGGTAGTAATCCATTCTTTCACAAATGATGCTTCAATCTTTGCCCAACAATGACATCTGCGTCTTCTTGCTCTTTGACGTAGGCAATGATCTTTCCCTGTGGCAAGCCCTTTTCTGGCTTTCCATTTATGCTTGGCCTACTGCAAGTTTTGATTTCAGCACTGGGAATCGCACATAAATGGGCTTTCACCCGACTATACGAGCTCTTGTATTTACAATTACACTCTGAGCAAAGCCAAAGAAAACACCCTCCACTAGGCATCTGTTCTAATATTGTCATATAATTTCAAAGGGGCATTCGCGGATCAAATTTGGAGGCTATCCCTTGTCCCACCGAACTAGCACTTGCAGCTTGAGACATTCGGGGAAATCCCTATAGCCCTGGGTAAAAAAAAAGAAAATGTGCAATTAAAACTTAATGCATTTTGTATTTGTTGAAATAATGGTTAAAACTTAAAAGAATAACACAAAAAAATTAAATTAAATTAAAACTAGTTACAAACAAAACAACCACAAAACTGAAAACTTACCTTAAATTAGCAAATCCTCTTCTTTCAAAGCTCCTTAAGCTCCTTGGAGCCAAGTAGGTAGAGGTAATGGTGTAAGTTTAGTACAAGGAAGGAGTTCCAAACTTATGCAACTGAAAAAATGAACAAGAGTGAACAAAAGTGCAATGAGAGGTAAAAATGGAATGAAAGGTAGATGTGTTGTTTACTTTTGATAAAATGAGTGTGAAAGCTGCATTTAGGGTTGGGAATCCACTTTAGTTTGTTTTTAATTGTATTTTGAAGTCCATGTTTGACTTTTCATTGGGCAAAATTGAAAAAAATAAAAAGTTTTTTGGGTAGGAAACACCGCTGATACACCCAGGATATGGCCCTGGGCCTGCAACCAGGCCTAGAGACGTACCTTGGGCATTTCCCCACCATATCCGTACCTGGGAACATTTCGTATCTATATGTGGGGCTTGCAAGGGTGTATCCGGTAACGTAGCTTAAATTTGCTTCAGACGAGCCTCCATTACAACACAAAATCTTCAAAAACCCTAGTAGCATAAAAGAATTTTTTTTAATGTCTGGACCATGCTATTCCATTAAAATTTGATACTATGGCAATTTTTGCTACTATTTTCTTTTTAAAATCGGTGTTACCAGGAGATGTGTCTCTGGGGACTTGAAATGTGTCTTTGGTACGTAGATCCATGTTGAGACATCCCTTGATTCTTGGAGACTTTGTTCTAAGTCTCCCTGTGACACCTGTGCAGTCTCTTATTAAAAAATGGAAAAGAAAATGAAAAAATGTTAATAAATAAGCCAATGTGGCCCCTATCACTACTACCTAACCTTAATTGGTTAACCCCTAGACCCTAATCTCATTCATGTGCTTTAATTTTATATTCTTATGTGCATTGTCTTTTTAGAGTTGTTTACACATGTATTCTAATATTTTATTCCAACTAATATTTTTTTATTTCTGAAATCTCTCAGTAGTCATCTCCTATTTTGTGGAAAATGGCACATTGGAGCTTGTCTTTGTCTCCCATTTTTTCTGAAAAATAGTGTGCCGGTACTTGTCCCCATCTCCCATCTCCCATACCTGTCTTTTGGTAGCAATGGTTAAAATGGGTAGCAGCTTCCAGAAGCAAAACATTGTTAGGATCTTCAAGAAGCATTGATTGTTGGTGGCAACAAACATTACTTTTATGACTATAGGATGAAAATTCTCCACTTTCATTCATTACTTAGATTTTGTTTTTGTTTTAGTTATTAAAAATTGACGCCAACGAGAAGAGCTATATTTGTCCCTTCCATCAATCATAGATCAGATCAACTGGTTTTTTTTATTTTTAAAAATCATTAGAAATTAATTTATAATTAAACATAAATTTAAAATAAGCTTCAAACTCTAGGGTATAGAAAAATAAACGCAAATGATTGGAAGATGAGAAATCATTAATTGAACATTCTGGTTGCATTAGTAACCTTCCTTTGGCAGGAACTAATAATAACGAATTGTTATAATAAATTTTTATTCTAAAACCAAACAATGAATGTATATAAATATTGACAATAGGTTTAGAATTTTTGAAGCATTTCTTTGAATATACACCTATGTGTAACCAAAACAAGGCATATCCAGTTTTTCTGTGTGTTCTTGTAGTTTTAACTTTCCAACTATATGGCAACGATTCAATATTAGTGAAAAATAAAGCTAGAAAGATCTAGAATAAAAATGATGTGAGTGGTTGTAACCAAAATAGAATATAATTTTCAAGAATTGAGATCAATGCTCGGATACCTGTGAAATGAACCAAATTATTAAAACCAAAATCTGAAATTTAAATTCTGAATATTCAAAGCAAAATCTGATTCTAGAGCTCCAAATTGAAATCTGAAACTTCTGGAAACTGAAAATTGCCTAAAATCTCTGAAATATAAATATCTGAGATCTGAATATATTTTTTGATATATCAAATTATCAATGGACTTTCTACTATAAAGAAGAGCAATAAAATGCTGTTCCTATACTACCAATGTACAGAACAAACAAAACTTTTAGGTGAATCACTCCCAATTATGAAGACAAACCAATCTTCAAAACATTAAATGCTGGTCCAGCTTGTTTACACTTTTTTGCACAAGGAAAATATTGCTTACTACAATGAGTCTTGCCATTCTTACAGACAAGGAAGCCCTTACCTATATTTAGGCACACTCCTAAAGATAGACTTACTCCAAAAAAACCCCTCTTCTTTCATTATCTTCCTAAATCAATCTTTAGCATTTATAATGACTTTATTTTATTTATTATATTTTCCAATAATAGATTTATGCTTTATCCTCCTCCTATTTCGCTGTAATAATCTTATGCTCAATTCTTATCCTATCCTTATATCAATAATCTTCCTGCTATGGAAACATATTCGGCTCATTACATTCAATCAATTAATAATTGAAATATCATAGAATCTCTTCAAATCGATACATATAACAAAAAGGGTTATGGACACAATGATGGAAATGGAAAATGGCGTGTTGAGTATGAGAGGAGGATAGGGTGTAATGGACCTGCAATGGCTTTCTCTCAATGCTTTTGATGGTCTGTAGGCAATGGGACAACAGAGATTTTGGTTTGGTAGGGTAGTGGCATATGTTCGGGAGAGGAGGTCAAACAAGAGGAAAAATCCTCTCTTCATCATGTTTGAGAGGGGGGTGAGTGGTGTATTAGAGTTTGGTAGGGTCAGGTAAAGGAAAATATTCTAGAAGAAAACAGGTGGGACCTGCATTTTCAAGCACACGTTGAAAAATGAGGGCTTCATCTTTTTGGTGGGCAGACCTAATTGGAAAATTTAATATGGGCATATCTCAGTCTTGTGCAATTGAAATCAGGCATTGTTTTTTCATTTTGGCTATTTTTTTGTAAGGAGTCTGATGGTGAAATCAGATTTGAAAAATCAGGCTATAGGGAGTGCGGAAATGCAAGAAAAGACCGTTAGTCTCTAAAATGACAAGACAAATAGTAAAAACCTCGAAGTGGCTAAAAGCAACAAAAGTAAGGCTTAATTTAGGGTTTGAGAGGTGGGCACGTGATAAATAAGGCACACTAGGCTTATGCTAAAAGTTTATATGGCAAAGGCATGGTGGGACCTAGGCTAGGTCATAGGCAAAAATAATTGAATTTTTTAGGTCTAAGATGAAAAAGCTTAGTAACAAGTAATATCATTTGTGGACATTTTAAGTAAATACCAATGGTCAAGCTTGGTTGTAGTCATATCGCCCCCTCAGTTCAAGCATTTTGTTAAATAAAAAAATAATGTGTGAAACCATAGTTTAAAAACTTGTAATCGGCAGCCCAAAATTTTGACTCATACTTGGGACTCGAGAGTTTCTCGACAATTACTTGGTGACTTTATCGTTACTTAAAAACAACGTATAAATTCATAATATAAACTTAAATAAAATGTAAAACTTTGTTAAATGATATGAGAAATCAATGTAGAGATTGTATAAGTATATTTTCTATTAATTTTTCACCCAAAAAGAGTACAAAGTTACAAACTACAATGCTTATAGAGTCATATGAAATATGAAATATGAAATATACATATTACATTTCATCTATTGCACCTAGTATAAGTCTGTTGTGGCTGCCTCTTGGAAGTGGAAGGTAAAGAGTCCTTTGCAAAAACATCATCTGCGAAGATATCATCTTGATTCTCACCAACCCCTCCTAATGCTTTTGTTGCCCTTGATGCTATTACTTCTGTTGCCTCCCTCTTCAAATCTGTGATCTCCTCTGTGGTAAACATGGGCTCCACATCATCAATAATCTAGTTGGCATATGATTCGATATCATCCAAGTCAATTGCCTCATAAATCTCTTCCCCCTCCACTTATCTCACGCGAAGACGAAGATTGTATCACACAAAAACAAGGCCATTGAAACGTTTTGTCAACCTATTGTGCTTCTTTGTGTGAACAACTTCAAACATTCTCCAATTACATTTAGACTCAGAAGAGCTACATGGCTGGCTCAAAATGCAGATGGTTAGGTTTTGAAGATTTGGTGTTTTCATACCATAATCTTCCCCTCACACACTTGCAAATATATAATTTTGTAAGTTAACTAGGTTCGAATAAATTAAATAAGTCTAGTAGTAGTATCTAGTTCTATGAGTAACAAGACTAAAATGTAAAAACATATGACTCAATTTGTTTTTACTTGGCTGAGAGGTGTTTCTTTTTGCAAATAGAGCTGAAGAAAAGAGTCTTCTTGTTACATTCTTGTAAATCTATAGTTCCTCAATAACTGCATCTTTAGTGTCATCATAAGGGATCATCCTCTATATGCATGTATTGAGACAATTCATAACATCCTCATTGACCTTAAATGAATCGGAATATAAAAAACTTTGGGTTCAAGTAGTAGGCCACTGCATGAATGTCGCTAGAGCATCTTGTTCCATGTTTGATCAATTATGTGCCAAATGCGTTTATATTTTCTTTGATATTGCCCATAATTTTGCTATGGCCTCCTTGGCCATGTCCATGGCTTCATACAAATAACCCATTGGGTTTCTCTCCCCGTCCATCAATTGTAGAACTTGAACCAAAAGCTTTGACAACTAAAACAAAATAATGCACAAATTTAAAATCAAAATTAAGAAACAAATTTATAATAAATAAATGATAAATAAAAAAATATTTAAGTTTAAGGTTAGCTCAAGGATTTCCTCTGCGCGCTTCGCAAACACATCATCAAAAATGATCTTCACGATCCTTTCCCCTTTGGCCTTCCTAGCATAGGAAGACTCCAACCATAATCGCAACCTACAATTGTCTTGGGCCTTGTTAATCAATGTATCAATATGTATTCCTTGAGGCCCCTGTGAACAATGAAAACCCAAGGGTCCACTGACTATATCAATATGTATCATTGTCATTCGCTTTAAGAATCTGAGCATAGATTTTAAAATCGCCAGAAAACCCTAGCTCCATTGACTGTGCATTGTATTCGTGAATCACAAGGAAAAATGCATAAATAAGTATATATATATTTTTCATTATGTGCTTTTATCCTTTGCCTAGGCAAGTCGCGGCGATAAAGTTGCGATTTTTGCCATGTAATTACTCGAAAAAATCACCGATTTAGCTGAAAAACTCTACTTGCGATTTATCATAAGATTAATAGTTTGAAGGTCACCTTGCGATTTATTGGGGATTTTTGGTGTATTTTGAATCTGTGTGAAACCAAAAAATCCAACTGACCCATCCATTACGAGAGAAGGGATAGAGACACCTTAATGTTTTGTTGATGATAATATTAGTTTGCTGTCCATTCAATGTTTGTGATTGTATGGGGGCGGGGGCAGGGAGCAGATATCAACTAAAGGCATGGGCAATAGCTTAAGACATGAACCATAGATACTAGGAAACTCCAATATAGGATCAAGAACTACGTTCCTGTCATCGTACCCACATTTTTTGATGATAACATTTATATACAATATAGCTGTACCCTTATTCATTTACTCACGTACCTTATTTTGAATGGCGTCTCCAGCCACATACCAGTACCCGTACCCCCACATATCCTGGTAACTATGGCATGAACAAAGGGCTAAATGTGGGCAAATTTTATCGTATTATATATATATATATATATACATATATATATATATATATATATATATATATATATATATATATATATATATACAATATAGCTGTACCCTTATTCATTTACTCACGTACCCTATTTTGAATGGCGTCTCCATCCACATACCAGTACCCGTACCCCCACATATCCTGGTAACTATGGCATGAACAAAGGGCTAAATGTGGGCAAATTTTATCGTATTATATATATATATATATATCATTGGGGCCATGGGGACATGTTTTTGAGACAGAAAAAAATATCCAGATTTTGGGAAGGAGGCAAGGGACAATTTTATATATATATATGGGGACATGTTTTTGAGACAGAAAAAAATATCCAGATTTTGGGAAGGAGGCAAGGGACAATTTTATATATATATATATATATATATAAAATTGTCCCTTGCCTCCTTCCCAAAATCTGGATATTTTTTTCTGTCTCAAAAACATGTCCCGGCCCCTAAACAACTCACAGAAACTTGGAGAAACATAGGAATCATTGCATAGACTTGTACATGGAACAAATGGAATTTTAATAGAAACAAGGTTTAAGGAATTAAAAATATCATGAAAGAGTTTGAGGACATAAAGAAGAAAGAAATAAATAAATTATGGTAATGTCTACGAACAACCAAAATAGTTCAATGGGACTAAAAAAGTATAATAAGTTAAGATATTTCTAGTATAAAAGACTATAGGTTGCAAAAAGTAACTAAATATAAAGTACATAATATAGGTGAACAAAACAGTAGGGGGTAAACCTAAAGGGTTTAAACCCTAAGCCATAGGACATAATATAAGCATAAATAGTCCTACAATGGAAGGAATGTAAGAAACATGGACCTTGAAAATAAAGTAGGAGACCATGAAAGGAAACCAACACTATCACTTGAAAGCAGCTTAGGTTATTGTGCGATGATAATGAGATTGTTATTGAAATCTATAACACCATGTAAGGCAAGACCAAGTTTGTCTATAAACAACCGACAACTTAAGGAGTTGCTAGGCACGTTGGAGGTGAAGATCAATGTCATGGATGTTATGTATAAATTTATGATTTATCAATTTGTTTATCTTTTCAATGCATCTATTTAGAATGTTTAATGATGTTTAGTTATGCAATTGAAAAGCTATGAAAGTTGTAGTTTATATATATATATATAATCCGTCGTCCCTTGCCTCATCCCTGAAATTCGGAACTTCTTTGTCTCGGAAACATGATCCTGTGTCCCTGTTGGCAGTTTTTGATCCCACAGGGCAAAAATGCCACTCTTACCATTCGAAACTTCGTACATCATGTCAGTTTGTCTTGTGAGTCAGTTATTGGTCCTTTAGAAGTCCTTGGAGAATCCATGGTTAAAAGGTCGTGAAGTTGTTTAGGTGATTCATGGTCTCTTCTTTCACTTGTCTTGTTCTTTGCAAGAAAGTGTTGTGTTGATCAAAGCAGTGAAAAGAGCAGGTTTTAAAGAAGCTCGAAGTAAGAAGAAGAAGAAAACCCAATGAAACGAAAGAACAAGTCTATAATCTTTTGGGACTTTTTTTCACCAAATGTTGGAATTTCTTCGGATTTTTTGTTCGAAGGAAAGGCTCTGAAGGAATTGTTTCGGACTTTTTGTCCGAAACAACTTTTTTGAAGGGTACTTCATTTTCCAATTGGTCCTTTCCAAAAAAGCCAAAGGGCACTTTTCTTGGCAAAGTGGTTCATTTCAAAATTTCCGAAGGGCACATTTTCTTCAGAGATGGACCAAATCAAGAATTCTGAAAGATATTCTTTCTTTGAAGAAAAGGACCATTGCAACCTTTCCCGAAGGGTATTTTTCAAAGGGAAATGAACCATTTCATCTTTTTTGAAAGGTCCATTTCATTTTTTTCCAAAGGGTCACTCTCTTTTCAAAGTGGACCATTTCAAAGGGACTCTTTCAAGAATTTCGAAGGGTTCCTTCCCTTCAGAAAAGGCTTTTTCAAAAAGAGTAGATGCCCAAAACATTTTTTTTTGAAGGGACTCTTGCAAAGACTTCGAAGGGCACTTCTCGGAAAAGGGGGTCACTTTCAGGAAGTCCGAAGGGTACTTTACCTTCGAAAAGGGGTTTTCAAGTGGAAAATAGGTCCATTGTCAAAATCCAAAGGTCCATTTTCAATATCCGAGGAAATTGTTCAAGTCAAAGGTCAAAGAATATATTCTTTCGGGAAAATTGTCACTATGATTCTTTCGGGAAAATTGTCCTAAGGAAATGGTTGAGAGGAAAAATCCGAAGGAATTGATGGCCGTTGTGCGGACATCAACTTGAGCCCCTGCAAGTAGTCGTTGGTATTCAAAAGATCAAAGGGTTCGTGAAGATTGCCGCGAGCTTGACACTTGTCAAGATCTCACGATAAAAGATCAACGTCACGAGTGATAGTCAAATAGTCAGCAAATCCGGAGGGCTAATCAGTGAGGGACAAATGGCATAACCCGTCCAACTAGTAAGGCGATCAACAGTTCGTGGGATTTTGACAGCCAATCAGCAGAGAGGGACAAGGATTTCTCCTTTCAACTCCGATGACTTGGTCTACAGCGCGCAGTTAGAACATGTAAAGTGGTCAAACTAAGAATAGATGCGTCCAGGTGGAGTAGCGGACATGCAAAGTAAAGAAACACGCCAAGCTTTAAATGCAAAAGATCAAATCATTTACATTTGGCAGGAACACACAGCTACCCGCTACATGGCTCTCTCAGCTCCAATCAAAGGAGACTTGAATGCACGTGGGGCTCGAGGAGATTTGCGGTGATCTTGGATGGCTCATCTCATGGTCAAGGCAGTTGCAAGGACATAGTGGTGGTTGCAACCATTAATGACCCCTCTCCATTTTCTCACGCAAGCCCCCTCTTCTCTTTTTTCTTTTTTCTATATATAGAGGCTTTTGAGCCTAAAAAGAGATCCTCGGACTGGCAATAAAGTTACTTTGCCAAAATCGCTTTGTAAAAGACTTTTTGAAGCAATAAAGATTAATTTTTTACCTATCTCTTTGTCTGAAAATCGTGTTGAGGAAGCTTGTGCACAATGGCGTTGTGAAGAAGTGTCCTTCCAGGCTCATTGTCCTTCTTTCTTACCTGTTTTCAGGGGTTATTTCAGTTAGTTGCAGGTTTGGACTTGAGCTCTTTGCGCCATTAATGGATGCTTGGTGTGGATTTCGAAATCCCTCTTTGCTTCATGTATGGTTTAGTGAGCCTAGTTTATGAAATACTTATGCAAGTTAACTGGTTGTGAGATTGTGTAAGCAAAAATTTATCTTATGCTGAATTAGTGTTGATTCCTAGACTAAGTGGATCATTTTTTTTGGTGCATCACCTCCCTTAGCTTAGATTTTCTTTCATGTTATTCTCCTATCACTTTTCCTTAGCCAACAATAGATTTTAGTGTGGGAATCAAGTGCCGAAGTGAAGCATTTGAGGAACTAGCCTCATTAAAAAGCCTTGAGGTTCAATTTCACTATAGGATACCCACATCTTGAGGTTGTCCCCACGCTTGTAGTTGGAAGTGAGAGAGCCTGAAGAACTCTCTCACAACGCTGCAATTCTAGTCTACAACAGTCCCCCCTTGTACTCATCCTAGAAACTCATAGAAACATAGGAATCATTTTGATAGACTGGTACGTGAAACATATGGAATTATTGGAAACTTAGTTTAAGGATTAAAAAAAATCATTCAATATTAATTTTCACAAATAACGAAACTAGATTTATCAATGGGACTGAAAAAGTACATTCTAAATTATATTAATTTCCACGAATAACCAAACTAGATAAGAGAATTCTGGTGTAAAAGACCCTAGGTTATGAAAAGTAACTAAACATAAGGTAGAATATACAAGTGAACGAAGTAAGGGGGTAAACTTGAAGTGGTTAAAATCTGAGCCATAAGACATAGTACATGGATAAATATTATGTTAAGGAAGGACACCTCAAAGAAGCATGGAACTTGATGATCGAGTAGGAGACCATGAAAGGAAAGTGACACTATCACTTGGAAGGAATTCAAGTTGTTGCACAACGGCAGGCAAGGCAAGACGGATATTGTCTATATATACAAGCAACAACACAAGGATTTTCTAGGCAAGTTGGAGGTCAAAGTAATTAATAACATTAAAAAGTGATGGTTTATAAGACTTGTTCCAAAGTTAAGAAGAAAGGTGAAACTAGTGTCTTTGAAGGTATACCAAAAGTCTATAACAGAGCAATGAATCTGGAAAGCGAAGACAAAGGCAAGCCTGGATTGATCGAAGTGTTGTTAAAAAATATGATGCAGATAATGAAAGAGTTGAAGGAATAGAAAAGAGACAAAGAAGTCTGGTGTACCAAATTTCAAACAGATGGTCATACTAGCACTAATTGTCCAAGGAACGCCTTTTCTGACATATGCCAAGTGATGGGTCACAAAGTGAAGGATTGCCCATGAAGAATAAGACGATGCAAGTCCTACTAACATAGGGAGAGTACAATAATGCAAATTAGGAAGGTGCTTGTTGTCATCAACAAACAGAAATTCTGGGGAGTTTGGGGCCACAGTTTTAAAATCAAGATTCCATCATAGCTTGATAGTTAGTCAATATTGGTAATCTTCAAATTATTTTTATGCATGGTTTTAATCTTTGATTTATCTTTGCCACTTCTGATTTCATATATTTTATTGAGTCCATGACAACATAACACTTATCTTATTCTCATAAAGTCTTTACTCGGGTAGTACCTTTTGTTCTTCGAGTCTTGTTTTAAGTTGGTTGCCATATTTGTGATCACAATTGTCTACCACTTGTCATGTTCTCATTGCACGGAGTCTATGGAGAAGGCAAGGTTTCAAAAATTTGATCGTCTATTTGCACTAAATGAGAGGGTGATAGTTGTCACCTCTTCGTTGAGCTTCATGTTCTCTTTTTGGTTTGCATTGTCTTTAGTTTTCATTTTCCTCTGTGCAAGGACGATGTGCCAAATGTCACTTTCTCGCAGTTTCGCATTTGTTGTATTTTCTTTTAATCCTGAGAGCTTTATGGGGTTTGTGAAATGAGATCACACCACATCTTGCTTCATGTAGGGTTGTGTCTGTTGATTCCCCCCAATATTCCTTTTTCATTTGCTTTCATGAAGTGAGATTTGGCCACGTGGCTCTTCCTCATAATCTTTCAGCACCACTGCTCTAGGTTATTGGTGCTTGTTATTTATTTATTTTGACGGTAAATTGTGATTATGCATCTTGGGGACAATGATTGAGGCAAGCCTAAGAGTAATGAGGTTTCAAGTAAATTAAATGTAGAGACGATGGTTGTTTTGAGGGAAAATTGGCAGATGGTCATAAAAACACAAGCACTTCGTCCATCTTCCTTACTGAGATCAAAGTAGGTGGTTCTAAATCTTCAGATATAGTGTATATGATTCAATAACAAAAATCATTTGCGGATTTGTAGTGCTTGTATTTATTTGAAGGATGACCCTAAAGAAGATTCAACAAGTTGTCGATAGAGAATTGTAAAACATGGCCTTTACCCCTCAAGTATGTAGTAAGGTGTATTGCAATGAGTTGTATTTCTATTTCAGAGATGTGTAGGAGCCAAGTAAGAATATGAATGAGTATGATGAGAAAGTCGAGGAAACATGGAAAATCCAAGCTTCATTTCTTTACCAGGTGGCTGCGAAATCAAAAGTATTTCCTTGCCCAGATATTGTGTGGAAAGGAATGTCCAGCTCCATGTGCCTAATGGTAAGATGGTAATTGATGTCATGGGTTTTGCTATTTGACAGATGGTTAGACTTTTGAGTGGAAAGTAGAAAACAATGTATATCAGGTTTTGAAATATTGGTCAATGAATATTGATGGATTGAAAGATAAAGCTGATGTCTTATTCCATTCACTTGTTTCGAAGCCTGATCAGGAAGGCCATGGTACTGCTTAAGTAGTTGTATCACAAAGACAAGACTGAACTGATGGTGCATGATGTTCTATGGAAAGAAATGCCATCAAAATATGGTGAGTTTTATCTCTTTCAGCTTGATAAAAGGATTTTATGAGTGCAAAGTAGGAGGCAATTTCTTTATGGCATCTTAACTCATAGATTGCATTTGTTTCTCATAAGCCTTTCATTCTTCCTTATTCCCTTAGTGGATGCCTAGCCATAAGAATCCAATTCATGTGGTATACAATGTCCTGCATAGACTGATAGACATAGACACTATGATTCATATACCTTCATTTGCAACTGCTTTATACCAATGGTTTATTTTGCAGTCCACAGTGAGGAGTGTCCTAGAATTTCGAAGTCTTTGATGGAATCACTGAAAACTAAGGAATGGAAAGTTGGCTTTTGTGCACTTAGGGCACACTCATTAGGATGGAAAGAGCTTTGACTAAACCTCGTGAACTTCCATTTTATGTGCTCGATCGATTGATTGTCGTGGAGACATGCTACCAATTGTCCATAGGTATTGTTAGAATCTTGAGACAAAGGTTTGGGTATTTTTCCTATGTTGCTCATTGTTCTTTGTAACTGTTCTTGTTAGTACCCTGTTTTAGGAATTCATGTATATAATTTCCATGGGGCAGATTTCATGTATATATTTTGAGTAAAGATTCATCAAATCTCGCTATGTGAAACTCTATTGATCGGAGGAAGTCGTTGGACTGGATAAAGCAACTAGAAGCTGAGAGGCATAGGAAAGAGAATACACATATAGTGGTGGTAGAGGAGCTAAAAATCACTCAAAAATATGAGGATAGAAAACTCAAAAGAGTCACAAAACAGAATAGGAAGAGGGGAGAAGATGTGGTGACAATGATTGAAGAACAAGTGATAGCTGATCTTTCTCATACTAGAAAGGACGCCTTTGTGTCTATTATTCATACTCTTAGTGATTATGCATAGGAGGTAGTTTTGGATGAAAGGTTGAGTACATTAAGAAAATTAATGAGTTAGAGAAAACTATTCAAGAATTGAGGAATCAGTCTGCGAATATGGTCTTGGTCAAATGGCTTGTTTGGGAGGTACTCTCTGAGTTGAAGTCCTTAGTGCATTGTTTTCTATGTTTTTATAATTGCATGAGAATTTACTCCAAGAGAAAAAACACACAAACGGTTAGAAAAGAAAAACAGGCAGTGAATGGAAATCAAAATCATAATTGCTTTATTGGGAGTACAAGGAAACAATTAAGCTATAAAGCTTTTGAATCAATAGATTTTTCAAAGTTTGAATCTGGGATGGTGGATGACTTCATTAGTAATTACTCTAGTGGGATGGACGTTCTAAGCAGGAGATCAGAGAACACTGCTAATCTGTTGAAGGCTTTCATTGAGAAGTCTGTATAATTTTTCTTTATATTTTTGGTATCAAGGTATAAGCCAGCAGATGGGAAGTGGTTTTCTGGTGAAGAGTTTCAAGAGGTTATTGATATTAACTTTGTTATTCAAGTTTCCATGGAAGAGGTTATTGATCTCAAAGTTTTGGAAAATAATTTTATAGAGGAGTATGTTGTGGGCCTTGTGAAGAAGGTCGAGCAAACGAAAGTTCTCATAGAATGTAATGTTCCCTTTTCTTATAATTTAAATAATTAATAAAATTGCCCGAATAGTGATTTTAATCATTCGAAAATATAAGGCAATTTAATTAATTATTAAAATAGAACTATCTTGGATAATTATTCGAATTACTGGAAAAGTGGTTTTAACCATTTGAAAAATTAAGGTAATTTTAATGATTATTCTAAAGGGTTTCATAATTAATAAATTGCTTGAAAAGTGATTTTTATCACTTCAATTATTAGAGCAATTTAATTAATTATTGAAGCAAGGATCTAATATAAAATAATTTTTTAATTTGCCAAAAAGTTATTTTAATTACTAGTTTATTGAGGCAAGTTATTTAATTAATTTAAAAAGACCTAAAGTAAAATTAAAAGGAATGCCGGTGTTGACAAATTTGCCCCACAGGGCAAATCGTCACCATTACCATTCGAAACTTTGCTCACCATGACCATTTGCCTTGAAAACCAGGGCTTGACCCTTGAGAAATCGAGGGTAAATCACTTTTGTGTAGGTACAGGTGTATTCCCATCAGGTAATGATAATTTCTAGCACGTATAGAGCAATTCGGGTTTACCAGGGTGCATGTCTTATTAGCTTTTATAAGTTGAAGTAGTCGATAAGCCCGATTGGGTCTACAAATGCAATTACGAGTGGATCGGGTTTTGCAAGGTAGTTGTCTTATAAAGGTTTTAAGTAATGGAGCTTGTAAAGCTCGAAAAGGTCTTAGGCAGGGGATTTCTTGCTGGGGGCACTTATGTAGTGAGGTGGCCTTTACAATTCTTCCGAAAGGTATGTTTTAAGGAGAAGTGACTTTGCAGAGGGCATCTGGGCATTGCATAGGGACGTTTACAATTTCCCCGAAGGGTATGTCCCCTTGCGGGGGTCACTTCAAGCAAGAAGAAGACCTTGGCAAAAGTTCCAAAGGACAATCAATTTTTCCAAAGGACACCTACCCTTGCAAAGGGCACTTGGTTTGTGGCAGGACCCTTTCAAAAGTTCCGAAATGCACTTTTGAGGACAAATAGCCCTTGCGGAGGGCACTTTGCAGTGAAATGGACCTTTTCCATTCTTCCGAAGGGCACTTTTGGAAGAACCTTACCCTTGCGGAAGGCACCCAAGCGACTAAAATGACCAAATCAAGAAGCCCGAAGGGCATTTTTGGGAAGCAGAAGACCTTGCGGAGGGCACCTTCATAGTGACAGGACCTTTTGTAAAAGCCCAAAGGGCACTTTTGGGAAGTGGAAGCCCTTGCAGAGGGCACCTTCATAAAGCGAATGACAAAAACAAAGTTCTCAAAGGGCAGTTGCCCTTCGGGGAAAGACAGCTCGAATACGGATTTCCTTCGGACTTTTTGTTCGAAGACAAAAAGTCCAGAGGAATTCGGGAGGAAAAAAGGTCTGATGACCAAAAGCGAAAGGCACAAATGGAAAAGAATTTCCTTGGGACTTTTTGTTTGAAGGAATTCCTTTGGACAAAAAGTCCGAAGGAATTCGGGAGGGACAAAAAGCTCTATAGAAAAGACAAGGCCATGAGCAAGGAACAAAAGCCCGAAGGCTAAAGCATGAACAAAGCCAAGACAAAGAACAAGCCGCAGAAGAAAGAATAGAGTCCTTCGGACAATTTGTCTGAAGGAGATATACAAAAAGCCCAAACCTGATTGTGAAAGCCATAAACAGATGGAACACATAACAAAGGAAGCACAGACTCGGACGGAATACAGAGAAGAGTCCATGAACAGAAAAACTGTTCGAAAGCAAAGACTAATGCAGAAAAGACAGATACAGTAAAGACATCCAAACGCAGAGAACAAAATCCGCAGGAAAAGATGACTCGGAGAATCAAAACACAAAAGTTAGATGCAGAAACCCGACGGAAATACAAGTTGAACATGTGCATGAATAATGGCATAAGGGAAGATTTGTGGAAAAGACATATAGACGGTGAACATGCCTAAATAGTCCGAGAGTACAAGAGCATGCAACAACCATGAACAGGAATAGACACGTCCAGATTTGACTGTTCTAACATGTCACCTTCAGTTCTTAAACAGAGGCTTGCTTTGCATGAGGACTCGAGTAGTGGAACAGTGGAAAGCTTAAACAAAAGAAATTCCATGCACGTACTCTCGTTTGTCTCAAAGCTTGAAACGTTCCGACGGTTCAAACGTAATTTTTGATTTGACATTTACATTGATTTCATGTAAAGGGGAGACTTTCAAACATTCCAACAGTTCGAGTGGATTTGACTATTATTTTAGAGTTGACTGGTTTTCAAGTCAAGACATCTATTTGTAGATTTCATGCATCCAAAGCTTGTCTTCTTTTTTCAACGCACAAAAATTTCATGCAAAACAAAATAGACTTTTGTAAAGGTTGAGTTGGTTTGAGTTTACTCCCTCTATTTTTCAACGCCAATCTCTTGGCTTTTTGTAATTTTTTATATTAATGGCTTTTCAGCCTTATAAAAATGATCCCTCTCTTGGTAAGACTAGACTCTGCCATTGGTGAGTTGTATAACCTCTTTAATCAATAGGACTGTACTTTCAAATTTCAAGTGCTGGTATAGTGTACATTCATTCAACGATTTGCATACGTAATAGATTTCTCTCCCTTTCCAAATTCTGATTTGTACCTAGTTGCTAACTTATCATGTTATGTAGGTCATGTTCAGTGTTTTGTCTTTTGCTGAAGTTGTAAGTGGATGTTAGGTCGCTGCAAAGTGTCTTGTATCAGACCTCTCTCCATAGTTTTTCCATACGTTTTTGTCATTGGATAGAACCTTTTCATGAAATACTTATGCATAGTGATCAATTGAAATCAAAGATCTTCATTTTCCCTTGTTTATTCAGTGTTCAAGGTTCCAAGTAGGGTGGATCAACATTCTGATGTATCACCATCATTAGGTAGGATTTCCCCTTAAAGTTTATTTCTTATTTTTCCATGGTAATCTGCAACACAGAGTAGAGACCCTCATTGATACACCAAGAGAGCTAGCCCTCATAATCTAGAGACTCAATCCACTTAGCAGGTCACCCACAACCTCAGATTGTTTTCATGTTCCAACAGACCGTGAAGGCTTAAAACTACATTAACAAGGGTGTAGGGTTTGATTGACAATAGTCGACATGGGAGTTAAAACAAAGAAAATGAAAAGATATCCTAAAAGTTGTCAAGAGAGGGTTATGAGGTATTTTACTTCCCTAAGGTGGCAAGGTGAAGATCACAATTGTAGATATGTTGAAAATTGATATTGTTTCTTCATGGTTAAAGAAGATATTGGGATGCATGCCCAATAAGTATTTGAAAATTTGGAACTGGTTATTCTAGAAATGGTGTTTTTTAATGTCACCTATTGCTAAGGTGGATTTGTTACTTGCCTTAGAGTGGGGCAATTTGCATTGTGTGCTTGTTGAGAGGGTTTGGTGTACAATTTGATGTCCAACTTGAGCATAATAAATATGATTATTAATCACATTAATCTTCCCAAGGGTGGCGACTTGTTTGGGATTGAGGGTTTGATGTTTGAAGAGGTAAATTCTAAAAACTAGGGTTTTCAGAATTTTGAAGTGAGTTTTGGTGACCTTCCCATGGAAAGAAAATTTTGAATTTATTTTTATTTGATAGTCATTAATTTTGTGATCAGTTTAAGCTCTTATTTGCATCATAATTCTAAATATTGAGGGAGTTATGAATTTTTGAAGTTTCAACTGTTCTTAGGAAATAATATTTGTTGAGGGCAGATTTGCAAGGGTTTTCAGTGACTTTTTGAGGGTCAAATAATATCATAATTATTTGTGGATTTTTGGCATATTATTTTCAGGGTTTTGACATCATTTTGAGAGTGAATTCAAGGCACAATTTCTGATTTAATTATTGCAGTAATTATCAGAATATTGGTGTTTGGATTGGACTAGGGTTGTATCACTTTGGAACCCTAACTGTTGATGATTCGTGGATGATATGAGTGCCGTGATTTTTGTATGATTTTGTCTACAATTTGTGAAAGCTTGAGCAGGGATTAGAGTGGGAAAGGACTTCAATTCAACTAGTGTGGTGCTAGGGTTTGGAGGTGATGCAGGAGCATCTACAAAAGTTTCAAATTCTAGTGTAAAAAATTCAAATTTTGGTTTTCCCTCCAAATTGTGAGATTTCAAAATTTCACCTTGAAAGTAAAATATAATTATCAAAAAGTGAAAGTAAAAAGGTAAAAAGTAATGGTTAGGCTGTTGAGTAAATTAGGGGGAAATGGTTGAAACTATTTTCAACCTTAGAATATTGTTAAAACTTAAAAACAACATTTGTTTGCCTTAAGCCCAATTTGGGCGTAGAAGTTGGAAAAAAATCCTTGAAAAGAAAACAAAGAAGAATTCATTAAATAGAGAGGATGAGAAAATAAGGAGGAGGAGAGGGCTGTAAAAGAGAAGAAGAACAGAGAGGAAAGGTCCTCTCATGCAAGGAAAGAAGATAGAATGAAGAGAAGAGGAGAGAAACAGTGAGGGAGGACCTCACTCAAGAGATGTTGAAGAAAAGAGAAGGAGAAAATTTGATTGAAGTCAAGAGAATGAGAGAAGGAGAAAGCAAGGTTTTGAAAGCCATGGATTCTGGTATTAAATTGTAAGTCTTCCAACTGATCTATGAAAGAAAGAAAGAATGTATTTGTTTCATTTATGAATTCTGTAAACAGGCCTATATATATATGTATGGGAATGTGTGTGTGAAGGATGGTTATTCATAGCATATTAAGAAAGACTGGTTATTTGGAATGTTGAGGATAATTTTAAACTGGTATTTATGTGAACAAAGGATCTTAAGAACTTTGAATGCTATAAAAAGCCCAAACAGGCCTAAACAAGGTATTCAGGCATTCAAATTACAACCCACTGCCCAAAGAAAACCCCATGTGAAAATGGTTGCATGATGTTCATAATGGTATGGAGACAGGTCTATAAGGTAATTAGAAACCTAAATAAAGAAGAAACAAGCTTAGAAATCCCTTTGATATCTCAAAACTTCAACTGTTGAAATTCAGGCCTGTAGGTGACAATATACAGGCAAGGGTCAAACATTTGTATGTTTTTGCAAGGTAAATGCATTGAAAAGGTCTTATTTGTTATAAGTATGGGAATAGGGGAATCAATTAAGGTATGGACATGTTTGTATAACATTTTGAAGTCCATTGATCATTAAAATAAATAAGAAAAATCTTGAACCTTGCTGACTGTCATACAAATACAGTCAAAAGACACTAAGTTGTTGAGCATTAGAAGGTACAGAAGGTTGACATGACC
The DNA here is from genome assembly GCA_037957365.1 of Torreya grandis. Lineage (NCBI taxonomy): Eukaryota > Viridiplantae > Streptophyta > Pinopsida > Cupressales > Taxaceae > Torreya > Torreya grandis. Next base: position 2,269,910 of record JARHVA010000319.1, on the reverse strand, counting down.
AAGATTATTATTGGAGAAGGTGTAGGGGGTTAAAACAGACCTTATACAAGTGATTAGAGCCCTTGAAACTGTCTAAAACACCCCCAACAAAAATAATTAGCTCGCAGCCTGTGACTGTCATGGGAAAATTCTGAATTAGGTTCAAACCCTCAAAATGAGTTCTAAAGCTTGAAAACTTTTGGAACTTTGTAATTTGACTCTTTATGATGTTATAAAACTGTTGGAAGTGGTTTCAAGGTGCCAAAGTACGGATAAGTACGGAAAAAGTCAATTGCCAAGTGGAGCCTAGGTGCATGTGAAGGGAAGAGCGTAGGCCAATAGAGGAAAAGTGGATTTCTCCAAATAAGTACCCTAATAAATGATTGATTCACCTGTAAGAAGGTAATGGGTATCTGGAATGATGCCTGATTTTCTTATAAAGTCCGTACATCACTCTGGACAAGAGGTTTTGCACTAAAGGAGGGCTAATTGGAACAGGGCCTAAAGAAGAAAGTACAATTCCGTACAAATCAACTTCAGGATATTTTTAAGTATGTTATAGAAAGGCTTAATGGGTATCCATAAATGGTCTTAATTTCATGATTGAGTCTACCTATAAATAGTTATGGCCAATAAACAGGGAAAATAGGGCTACAAGGAATGCTTGAACTAAATAGGCCTGTATATGTAATTAGCTCACAGTTGATGGTTACAGAGTTGTGTAAGATCGGTTTTCATCATTTGGTATCAGAGCTTGAAGCTCTTGGGGATTGGTAACTTGTTGTTGGATATGATTTCTAATGAGTTGTTACAGGATTTGGTAAGAGGATCAGCAGGACAAAGCATTAGGAGACCTTGGGGAGAAAAGGTATGCATAATTGTGCTATTTGATTTGAGTTATTGTGTTGAGAAGAAATCAAGTGAAAGAGTTGCAGGTTCAAGGTAGCCAATCCATTGAGGCTTAAGAAGAGAAGAAGCCAAGTAAGGCTTAGTGAAAATCCAAGAAGAAGCTTGGATAGTTTGCCAAAAGATTAAGGTGAAATAGACTTAGCTGAGGTAAAGGATGGAGTTTGAAGCTTGGAGAGCTCAAAATTAAGGGAGCAAGTGAATGATAAAGAAGAAGATCCAAAGCAAGGTAAGCTTGGATTTATGATTTGTATTTGATGAAGTGTTGTATAAGAGTTGCTGCAGGATTGAGAGAAAAGGATCAAAAGACTAGGATGCAAAAGGCCTAGGTGAGATTAAGAAGATTGTCAAAAGACCAGTCAAGGAGAAAGGCTTGGGTGAGACAAGAGATCAAGAGACCAAGGTGTAAAATACTTGGGTGAAGATCTCAGAGATGGAAGTGTTGTTGAAGGCACTACAGAGCAGCAAGGTACAGGAGGGCACCAAGAAGAAAGCAAGCATCAAAGGTATGGACAGTTTTGTACTTGATAAAGAAATTGCTAATTTGAAGAGAGATTTAGCTAAGATTAAAGATGAATATGAGTCTTGGATGCAGATGGATAAGCAAGCATGGGTATGGCCAATGAGGAGGAGGTTGAAGTGGCCAATAGATCTCCTAATGAAGAGGAGAAGAAGGCAAAAGAAGATTGCCATGAAGAGAGAAGCCCATAGAGGCTTGAAGAAGGTAAGAAGGTTGCCAAGTGAGCAGCAAGAGGAAGAAGTTGAGAAGAAGGTTCTCATTGAGGAGAACAAGAGTAAAGAAGAGAGAAAAGATGAAGTGCCAGGAAGAGCACTTGAGAAGATGAGAGTGTTGATGAAGAGGACACTCATGGAGACATTATGGTCTCTTGTTTTTATATCTAATGCTGTTTTTGCATGGGTAAGTGCAGGTATGAGCAGCCTTGTGAAGGTCAAGAGAAGGGCCTTGGAAAGTGAAGAGATTGGTGCAAGAGAAGACACCAAGTGCACAAGTGAATGTGCAGGAAAGAGAAGAGAGTTTGCTGCTGTTGATAAAGAAGAAGAGATGCATTGGTTAATGCATAAGAAAGGTGTTGATGATTCCATACAATCAAGAGAAGAGATGGAAGATGAAGCTGAATTCCATGATGCCATTGAAGGCCAAGAAGAAGAAAGAGGACAGCCAAGCATAAAGGAAGAAGAAATGATAGATAATCAAGAAGCTATGCAAGTCAAGGAACTAATGGAGCAGCCCATTAAGGAGGTAAAAATAAGTTCAAATTCAGATTTTTCAAATGCATATAAGAGTAAGACTACTGCTGTACAGATGGAGATGAAGAAGATTAATAACAAGCCTTCAAATCCAGCAATAGACCATGGCTATGTGGTACCAAAATGGCTCAAGGGATCAGCAAATGTAACGAAAGACACAAAGTTCAATCAAGATGATGACTCAAGCAAGAAGCAAATACAAAGCATGAAGAAAGAGGTAGAATGCAAAGTGAGCAAGACCAGCTATCAAGCAAGACAACATGAAGATGTCAAGGAGCAGAAATTGGTTGGTAAATTGAACAAGTGTCATCCTAAAGCTATGAAGAAGGTATGGATGGCTAAAGGTGAGAAAGAAAACTTCTCACAGAATAATGAGGTGGAGCATGACGATACAAATATAAAAGGTAAGTCAATTGCTTACAATGAATGGGATAATGAGTTGTTTGAAGCATTTAATGATATGTTTATGGAAAATGAGGAATGGAAAGTAGCTATGAAGACTAATATGCAGCAAGGAGAGAGTTCCAAATGGATGGATGATGAGGAAAGGGGAGAGTATGCAGCAAAGCAAACAAGATGGCTTCAAGAAAAGATTGAAGAAAGCAAGGAGAGACAAGGTAAGGGTGTTTCAATTGTATTTGATGAGTATATTGATGAAGAAGTTGATTTATGTGAAGAAAAGCTAAGAAAAGAAGAGATAAGAGGTAAGGGGCAAGTAAGCCTTGTGAGTGATCAGCCCAAGTTTGATGAAGAGAATAGTGAGATAGATGAGATCTTACTAAAGGAAGAGTTGAAGATGTTGGAGCAGCTGTTTGATTTTTCAAGAGAGATGAAGGAAGGTACAAGCCATGGTGAAGACACCATTGGGAAGAGTAGAACAAGACAAGAGCAAAGCAAAGAGACAAGGACAGTTTTAGTCAAAGAACAAGAACATGGAGACAGCCAAGAGGCTTCATGGCCTAAAGATTTTGATTCTAAGGTGGCTTTGAATGTTTTGTATGCAGGTATGAAGGTTGCTGAAGTGAAGGACATACATGAGTCATTGGAGAAGCTCATGAACCAAGAAGAACAACAAGAAGATCTAGAAGACATGTATGAAGATGAAGAAGCATGGAAGTGGGAGATGGCAGCTGAGAAAGAGATGAGGAGAAGAACATACCAGAAGAGGAAGAACATCAAGATGAAAGACAAAGACTATTCCAAACAAACACAAGCATTGGTATTGACAACAAGACCGTGGGATCCAGGTATACAAGTGAAGACTAAAGTGAGGAGGAAGCATGACATTTGAACTAAGGTTCAAATCTTTTCTAGAGGGAGAGTATGATGCAGGAGCATCTACAAAAGTTTCAAATTCTAGTGTAAAAAATTCAAATTTTGGTTTTCCCTCCAAATTGTGAGATTTCAAAATTTCACCTTGAAAGTAAAATATAATTATCAAAAAGTGAAAGTAAAAAGGTAAAAAGTAATGGTTAGGCTGTTGAGTAAATTAGGGGGAAATGGTTGAAACTATTTTCAACCTTAGAATATTGTTAAAACTTAAAAACAACATTTGTTTGCCTTAAGCCCAATTTGGGCGTAGAAGTTGGAAAAAAATCCTTGAAAAGAAAACAAAGAAGAATTCATTAAATAGAGAGGATGAAAAAATAAGGAGGAGAGGGCTGTAAAAGAGAAGAAGAACAGAGAGGAAAGGTCCTCTCATGCAAGGAAAGAAGATAGAATGAAGAGAAGAGGAGAGAAACAGTGAGGGAGGACCTCACTCAAGAGATGTTGAAGAAAAGAGAAGGAGAAAATTTGATTGAAGTCAAGAGAATGAGAGAAGGAGAAAGCAAGGTTTTGAAAGCCATGGATTCTGGTATTAAATTGTAAGTCTTCCAACTGATCTATGAAAGAAAGAAAGAATGTATTTGTTTCATTTATGAATTCTGTAAACAGGCCTATATATATATGTATGGGAATGTGTGTGTGAAGGATGGTTATTCATAGCATATTAAGAAAGACTGGTTATTTGGAATGTTGAGGATAATTTTAAACTGGTATTTATGTGAACAAAGGATCTTAAGAACTTTGAATGCTATAAAAAGCCCAAACAGGCCTAAACAAGGTATTCAGGCATTCAAATTACAGCCCACTGCCCAAAGAAAACCCCATGTGAAAATGGTTGCATGATGTTCATAATGGTATGGAGACAGGTCTATAAGGTAATTAGAAACCTAAATAAAGAAGAAACAGGCTTAGAAATCCCTTTGATATCTCAAAACTTCAACTGTTGAAATTCAGGCCTGTAGGTGACAATATACAGGCAAGGGTCAAACATTTGTATGTTTTTGCAAGGTAAATGCATTGAAAAGGTCTTATTTGTTATAAGTATGGGAATAGGGGAATCAATTAAGGTATGGACATGTTTGTATAACATTTTGAAGTCCATTGATCATTAAAATAAATAAGAAAAATCTTGAACCCTGCTGACTGTCATACAAATACAGTCAAAAGACACTAAGTTGTTGAGCATTAGAAGGTACAGAAGGTTGACATGACCAAGATTATTATTGGAGAAGGTGTAGGGGGTTAAAACAGACCTTATACAAGTGATTAGAGCCCTTGAAACTGTCTAAAACACCCCCAGCAAAAATAATTAGCTCGCAGCCTGTGACTGTCATGGGAAAATTCTGAATTAGGTTCAAACCCTCAAAATGAGTTCTAAAGCTTGAAAACTCTTGGAACTTTGTAATTTGACTCTTTATGATGTTATAAAACTGTTGGAAGTGGTTTCAAGGTGCCAAAGTACAGATAAGTACGGAAAAAGTCAATTGCCAAGTGGAGCCTAGGTGCATGTGAAGGGAAGAGCGTAGGCCAATAGAGGAAAAGTGGATTTCTCCAAATAAGTACCCTAATAAATGATTGATTCACCTGTAAGAAGGTAATGGGTATCTGGAATGATGCCTGGTTTTCTTATAAAGTCCGTACATCACTCTGGACAAGAGGTTTTGCACTAAAGGAGGGCTAATTGGAACAGGGCCTAAAGAAGAAAGTACAATTCCGTACAAATCAACCTCAGGATATTTTTAAGTATGTTATAGAAAGGCTTAATGGGTATCCATAAATGGTCTTAATTTCATGATTGAGTCTACCTATAAATAGTTATGGCCAATAAACAGGGAAAATAGGGCTACAAGGAATGCTTGAACTAAATAGGCCTGTATATGTAATTAGCTCACAGTTGATGGTTACAGAGTTGTGTAAGATCGGTTTTCATCAGGAGGATTGAAACATTCATTTCAGGGTCTTTCTTCATTGCAGTAAGAACCATTGGTGGCCAAATTCACAAGGTATTTATTTTTCATTTATTTCAAGGTTAATTGGAGTTAATTTTAAATTTGGAGGTGCAATTGCAGCAACTAGAGTTTGCTGATTTTTCTAATTCTATAATTTAAAAAATTGTGGATTTTAGGGGAAACCCCTTTTGGGTTGAATCGTTCCATTTGGCGACATTACATAGAAGAGGTGTAGTTACCAAAAAGAAATTGGACAATGGGTGGTTGGTTGATGTACCCAATGTCACATCTATGTATGGTCATTGCAAAATGTTGGAAAAAGGGATGTTTTGTTAAATAAAACCAATCTTCAATTGGTTTTACCATCAAAATTTGTTCTTGTTTTAAGTTAGTTTTCATTTTAAGTTCTTAGGTAGAACGGTTTGTGTTCTACACGTAGACTTTATTTATAGCATGTTGAACTGAATTAAAAGATCCGCAACAACTTGAAGGAATTGGAGGGTATTTTAGATATAGAAGTGCAATTCTCTATTGTAATAATTTGGATATTTGATAATTGTTTTTTTGTGCACTAGATTTGGTCTATTGTTATTTCTAGGACACCTAGTGTTATATAGTATTATTATTAGTTTGCATGATTAGTGATATGTTGTTATTTGGGCTTGTGCTGTTTAAGAATTTTAATCCTCATTAGTAAAGTTGTGCAGCTCAAGGAGTTATTTGTTCTCATGTAGTTCAACTTCATGAATTAACACTATATAAGGGTTTGCACCTTTCTTGCAGATTTGGGATATGTTGTTTCTATGTTGAATAGGTTTACAATATGAGTTGCATTTTCTCAATGATCTACCTTTTTTTTTTTTGTAAATTTCTGTGGTTAGTAACCTTAACCAGTTAATTTCTCAACATTTTTCTGGATCAACATAATAATCATATAATTTCAAAACTTTAGAACAAGTAAAATAGGATTTTTTGCATGTTGTAGTTTATTTTATTTTTGATTTAGTTTCTTGTATTTTTCTGCACCTTCAGTAGGTTTTGGTAACCTGTATCCTTATCTAGTTTTCTTGGGCCAAAAACAAGAGGTTGAGTTAACCCCCTCACTGTGTCCGTGACAAAACATTGGACACTAGTGCCATTAGTGGCAGTTACAATTTAAACAATATAAATAGTACCAATTGCTAGTCCAACAACAATGGCGGTGGTAGAATTGAATACAACTTGACTCGCCGACCCATAGTATAATGCCAAAAGTGCAATGAGTAGGGCATGTTTACACAAGGAATTGCTCAACCAAGTAGAACAATGCAAGTTAATTGTGCAGACGGTGCGATTTAGATAACCATGATGACACTAGTTGCTGAAAGGAGTAATTGTTAACATGGTGAACATTGAAGGTGTGATAGCGATGACCCATTTGCAAATAAAGCTGATGTAGTACCCTAACCCTCATATAGGAAAACAACGGATGGTAAAGCCAGATATGAAGTGAAGAAGGGCATGGAAGAAATGGAGACAAAGAAAGAAGCGACCAACTTCTTGCTAGGCACAATAGCTGAGCTCAATTCTTGGCTAGCTGTGTGCAATTCAGTAAAGAAATAGCAAAGCAACTAACGTAGACAAAAAAATAGTAGAGAAAGTACCATGAACACTGTCAGTGATGCTTACATACATATATAACCATAAAACTCAAAGTACACATCATCAATCACAATAAAATATTATCAACATCATAGATGATGTAAGATTTAACATGACATCACATTCCCCCTTCATATAAACTCTCTTTACTGTCCATAATATAGGTGGATAATTTCCTAAGCATTCTTCAAGGTAGTAGCATCTCAAATCTTTGCAAGGTTGTTTAGATTGGTAGTAGAGTGGTGGATAATGTTCAAAGCAATCAAGTTAAACTTTAGATGATAGGCATAAAACTCGCAAAAAGTGGTGAGTACTCGCCAAAAAACCACCACTTATTTCCTCGTCGAATAACCATGAAATTTCTTGCAAGCCAAGTAATTCGCAGGTACTCATGAGTTAGAGCTAAAAACTTGGTTGTTGAGAGAGAACATCTTTTGCAACATAAAAGCATCATTTTTATTATTTGCTCGTGATTTTTCTGTTGTTTTTGCTATGATAAGACAATTTTTATCATTTACTAGTTGCAACATGATTGTCATTAATTTTCATCAGCTTTGAAGGATTTTGAATTTAAGAGGTAAGAGTCTTTATTTTATATTTTTTGTTTGATTTTTTTCTCATTTTAGATCTATAGACCCTAGATTTTGAACCCCATTTCTTTTTTTTGTTTGTTTTGCTATTTTCTTGTAGTTATTTCTTTGATAGGCATTGGTAGCTAGGGCTTTAAAATAAAGATTTTTTACTTTGTTTTATAGGGTTTGCACTTGCAGTTTGCATTCAATTTGCAATGGTATAAAAGATTGGCATTTGGTTCAAGCAACCATAGTAGTAGAAAGTGTGATGACCCTACATGGAAGCATTTTGTAGAGGGTCAATGGTATAATACTGTCATATGCACTTATTGTGGATTTTTGATGAGTGGAGACGTCAATCACCTCAAATACCACCTCGCACGAATCACACATAAAAACAGGGAAGTTTTCAAGGAAGTGCACTCTGAGGTTCAAAGAGAGATGGCTACTGCCCTTGCTCTTTATGAGGAGAAAACAAATGAAAAAAGAGAACAATGGCAACAGGTACATCCATAATGAATAGGGGGTAGTAGGGGCTGATTGTGATGACTTAGTAGTCTCTTCTATTGTCCAAAGGGTTTGGGGATGGGGCTCATCTATTGGAGACAATTTAGGTTCACATGGATAGAGTTTCTCTATTCGTCAAAATAATTTTTGGGCACAACCTTCACTTGAAGTACTGCTTGGAACTGGGAAATGCATAATGAAGTGTCGTTGTTGGCAATTTTTTCGTATTATAACAACAAACCATTCAATGTGATGAAAAACCATATTGGGAGAATTTGCTAATTGCATTGATCGTTGATGGGAAAGGATTCAAGGCACCTTTCCATTTAATATTGTCTGTGATGTAGTTGTGATGCATTAAGTTATCGTGTGTTATTGTGCCTTGGAATTGTGAGAGACATTTAATATTTGTGGTGCATTGAGGTGTGTTAATGTTGTTAGTGGGTAAAAAGCACTTACTGTAAATAGGTGGGTCTTGCATCTTTATAAGTATGCCCTTATGCGTGTGCTAAGGGACTTTTGGAGACGAAGAGATTTGTTGGTTGTCCAAGGATTTACGGATCTGATTGGAACATTGGATCTTGGAGCTTGGTTCTAAGATAGCTATACTTGCAAAGACTACGAGTTAGCAAAAAAGAGATCTAAATATCAGATTTTGTAACGAATCTCATTGTGAGATTGCAATGTTATTGATGTTATTGTGCATATTGTAATTTTCTGTTGTTGAAATCAAACAACGATTTGAACTTGTTGCATTTTATTATATACTTCGCTGAGTATTTTGAAGGTTGCGTGGTGTAAGGTATCTCTTAATTGAGACCTCTAACCATGACTACATCATCATGGAAGTGGAAGTGGAGAATGTTGTCTAAGTTGTGCCAAACAACGCAGTAACATATGTAGCAGCAGAGAGACTTCTTGAGGAGAGGCACTTTACATTTTTTGGGAGCCTTTGCGCAGCCCATTGCATTGATTTCTTACTTGAGGACATAAAAAAAATTTCATGGGTGAAAAGTGTGGTTGGCGAAGCCAAGAATATTACAAATTACATCTACAATCATCTTTGGGTGCTAAGTTTGATGAGAGAGTACACCAACGAAAAAAAGCTTGTGCGATTGAGAGTCGCATGATTTGCAACAACCTTCATCACATTGCAGCCTCACATCTTTGAAGCAGACTTTTGTGAGCACACAGTGGTTAGAGTCTCCCCATATTAGGAAGACCGAGGAGGATAGGGTTGTGAAAATTGTTTTTGATGATGTGTTTGCAAAGAACACATGAGATCCTTAAGGTAACTTTGAATTTAATTATTTTTTATTTATCTTTTATTTTTTATGATTTTTTTGGGTTCAAATTTCTCTTAATTTTAATTTTAAAATTGCAGGTTATTTTCTTTTAGGTGTTAGCACCTTTGGTCAGGGCTCTACGCTTGGTGGATAGGGGGAAAAAACCTATTGGGTTATCTGTATGAGGCCTTGGATAGGGCCAATGAGGTCATAGCAAATTAATGTGGAAAAAAATCGGAGAAGGAACAAGCAACTTTATCGACATATACATGCAATGGCCTACTACTTGAACCCCAAGTTTTTTTTTTCCGATTTATTTAAGGCTGATGAAGAGGTTATGGATGGCCTCAATACATGCACAAAGAGGATGATCTCTGACGAAATAGACATGGATATTGATGAGTTGCAAATTTACAAGACTGCAGAGGGGAGACTCTTTTCTACGCCTCTATGCATTTGAAGGAGAATGATCCAATAGCTAAGTAAAAAAAAATTAAGTCATTTAATTGTAGTCTCGTTACTTGTAGATACTGGACTTATTTAATCAATGTAAGCCTATTTGACTTACAAAATTATAAATGTCCTAGTTACAGATTTGTGGTGGAAAGATTAAGGTGCAAAAACACCAAATCTTCACAGTGTAGCTATTCACATTTTGTGCTAGCCATGTAGCTCTTATAGGTGTGAACATAATTGGAACATGTTTGAGGCCATTCATACAAAGAAGCCCAACATGTTGACAACACAATGCCCCAATGACCTCGTTTTTGTGTGATACACTCTGTCTTTAAGTGAGACAAGTGGAGGGGAAAGAGAGTCATGATGCAATTGACTTAGATGATATCGATTTATACTCATTCTAGATTGATGAGAATTATGATGAGCAGCTCATGTTTATCTAGGAGGTCACAAATTTGGAGAGGGAAACAATAAATGTGGTAGGGGCAGCAGAGGCATCAAGAGATGTTAGTGAGGGTCTGGATGATATGTTTGCGGATGATTTTGTTCCAGAGGAGGAATCTTTACCTTCCACTTCCACGGTGCAACATATGAGTACAAGGTGTTTGAGATGATATTATGGTGCATTGATGACTATGATCATTGTACTATTTTTTGGTCTAAAAATAGTAGAAAATATATTTGTGCTCTTTACATTCATTTCTCATGCTTTTTAACAATGTTTAACATCTCTAAGTTTGTTTTATGAATTTATATATTTTTTAACCAGCGATGAAGTTGCTGAGTCCCGAGTTTGAGTCAAAATTTTAGGTTGCCAAGTAATTGCCGAGTATGAGTTTTTGAACTATGCTTTAGATTATCAACCTCATCTGCAACAACAAATAGAAGCAGGACCCCCAAAGTGTTTTAGTTACTGCATTGGAACATACCACAAAGCTTGTCCCATCAAAAGAAGGAACATTCAGATCATCAGAGGATCTAATGACATCATTTTGTCTTGCAATATTTGAGTCATGGCCTGCATCCCCTACATTCGAACCCTGTCCTGAATCATCATTGGTCATGCACCCATACTTCATACTACTGTGGGTCTATACCAACAAATCAAATAAGAGTGATTGTGCCTATGACAATATTGGCACAGCTAATGAAACCATCAAGGCTAAAGTAAGATTAGTCTTCCCACAAAGGAGAGCAGCTGACTCTATACCAACAATCTTTCCAAGAATCGTTCCTCTTATGGAAATGAGAACAAGTTGGTTGAAACCAACAATCAATAGAGGGGTGATTAGATCTACCACAATGTACATATGGATCTGAAGAAGCAGGCTTTTTGGAAGAAATTTTCCACAAGGCATCAATCTCAGGAATCAGTCTAGCATTCAGTAACTTCAAAGAATCATTCCTACTATGAACTTTAGTTAATGTTTTACAGAGTTTGCCTTCCAGATGTCCTCAAGAATGGAGCCAGATAAGTGCAAGCTCTTATTCTGTTTATAATATGCAGATTCTGGTCATATATTCATATTTTTTGTCACATATATAAGATATTTTAAATTACTTGTAGGTCATATTATATTCAGTCTCAGAGTAAATTCTTCAAATGTTTTGTGCACAGCTTACCCATGTGCTTTTCTGGTCTTAACAGCTTCCTAGATCCACTCACTGACCTTCTAGACAACGTTGCTGTTGATTTAGCCGGAATTTCTTAAGATCTTGAATTATCCTACATTTTGTTCTTCTAGATCTTGGCAGAATTCATGATGCCCTAGACACACCCAATGATAACTGAATTGTATGCCGGTTAGTGGGTTTAAATAGTAATCTGGTTGTTCATTTAACAGGCTAGCTAGATTCTCTTTAGCATGTCAACTATATTTTAGAATTATAAAAATCAATTCATGTCATGTTAGATGTTGTGAGCTGATGTGAGCACACTTTTTTTATTAGTTTGTTCTCCTTATTTTGATATGGGGCTCTGAGGGAGAGGTTCTTTCTAGTACCTTTGACCTGACTTTAGTTCATGATCATGACAATGCAATTGATAGCTTTTGTGTTAATCCTAGGCCTTATCTAGGCTATAGAAATATGTGAATTTCTATTGAGTTGTAACTCCTTGCTATTGTTTAACTGGATTCTAATGATGTTTTCAATGTCTTCATCGATTGCATAGAAATGATCTAATAGGATATCCTAAGGTGAATTATGACTTCCTCCCATTGCCTCTGATTGATATCGTGGAAAGTCTCTTATATGTCAATGACACAGTTTAAAATGGTGCACTTATCGATGCTTAACTACATGTCATCACACATGTTGAGAATTTTGCTTCAACCGAGTTGGTTCATAGATCACTTGTTAAGCAGGATGATTAGACTCGCAAATTTTACAACTGTACATGTTGGAAAGAAAAAAAATTCTTGTACATAATCTAGTGCCTTTCTAAATATTAAATCACATAGTGGCAATCGTTGCTGTTTTATTCCTTGTAACTTCTTTTTAAAGTTTGTACTAGATTCAATGTCCATTATTCTAAGGGGCATATTGTATTAAATAGTGGTTAAAGAGAGGTGTTTGCAAATTTGCAATTTCACAGAAATAGAAGGGCCATGATGGAAACAAAACTGAAGTCTCTTGATGACGAGAATTTGTGAAATACCATGCTGTTATTGTTTTCAAGTAAAAAGATTAATTTTAATATTGTATATATGGAAAGGAAACTATAAGTCTCTTGATGATGAGATTTTGTCAAATACCATGTTGCTATTGCTTTCAAGTGAAAATATTTACTAATATTGTATAATGTTCCATATTTTCCTAGAATTTGACTCCAGTATTTTTGTATTATTCTCAATCGGTTTTGTAGGAATGTTGTGACAGTGAAATGTGTGATTGATTTGATGATTTATTACATTACGATGTTCTTGATCTGTTAGATTTCATTTTTTTCAGAGGCTTTTGCAGCATTGGATTTGGCAGAAAAGAGATTCTCAATGGTTACCAAGTCTCGTATCCAATTACTAAAGCTGCAGTTAATTCATGATCGTGCTTTGCATCGGTAAGCTTCTCCTAGACCTACTATTCCTTGTATTTGTAAATCTCTTGTTTAATGCATTTATTTTTATTATTTTTAAGACCATATATATCTTCTTTCATTCACTCATTGATCAAAGGGATTATTATCTTTTAATAGTATTAATCAGGTAGCTTATTGTTTTGCAAGATTTGAACTTGTTACTAAAACATAAAGGTCTTGTGGCAGTGGAGAGTTAAAATTGGCCCATCTAGTCTGCAATCAGTTGGGGGCACTGGCCTCTCCTTTGTCTGGAGTTGATATGGATCTGAAGGTTGAAGCTAGTCTTCGGCATGCTCGCACTCTTCTTGCTGCAGATCAATTCAGTGAGGTTTGTTATGCCAAATTTGTTTTTCTATGTTTTATATTTATGATGCAAATGATTAAGTGACACAATTGACATTTGCAGGCAACATCAGTTGCTCATTCACTTTTCTGTATGTGTTACAAATTCAACATGCAAGTTGAAAGTACGAGCGTTCTACTTTTGCTGGCAGAGATTTACAAGGTTATTTTGGCAATCCTTGTGAAACCAAGGATTTCATATTGATTTTTAACACGTCTCTGTCACATCTATATGGCTATCTCTATCTCATTTTTTACATTTGTATTTAGCTTGACTAATTGGAAACAAACTTTCAGAAATCAGGAAATGCAATCTCTGGCTTGCCCTATGTGCTGGCAAGTTTGTCTTTATGTCAATCTTTCAACCTCGATCTCCTTCAAGCTACAGCTTTGTTAACTCTGGCAGAATTATGGTTAAATCTTGGAGTCGGCCATGCAAAGCATGCATTGGCGCTTTTGTACCAGAGTTTGCCAATCATTCTTGGTCATGGTGGCTTGGAGCTTCGTGCACGAGCTAATCTTACCATTGCCAAATGTCATTTGGCAATCCCAGATTTTTCAGGTTTGCTAGTTAAGGGGGAGCAAATTTTGTTGTATTATCTTACAGATTTTGTGTATATTAATTAAAAATTGCCAACTTCCTTCACAGTTTCTGCAGAACCAGATAGTGTTCTAGATCCTTTGCGGCAAGCTGCCAAAGAATTCGAAGTCTTGGAGGTGAGGACAATTCTAAGTCCAGATAAGCTTATTTGCAAGATTATATGATGTACGGATATTTATAACATTGAAAAGCGTTTCCATGCAGTGTCATGAATTGGCGGGAGAAGCTTTTTATTTGATTGCAGTCATTTTTAATTCTCTCGGAAATCTTAAAGAGAGGGACATTTCAGCAGCTCTATTTCAAAAACATGTCAAAGCACAAAACTTTGCACAAAAGCAAGATCCAGCTATTTTATCCCTTTAGAAAGTAGTAATAAGCGAGTGTGGCTTGCAGCATTTTGTACCAATTTTGGAAAGACAATATAAGTTGTGATCTTTGGCTCGATGAGTTTATGGGTTTCTCCATATTCTCAAAACAAAGGAGCTCTTCAAATAGTTTTAGCTCTTGTTAATATGGAAATATAGAATGCATAATCTTTTAGGTGGTCTCTTTTATAATCCTGAAGTCAAGTTAAACAAGACGTTGTCTTTAATCTCATCTCACTGTTGGGATTTCTTTTGTTCCACTTCAACCTAACATATTCATGCCCCCTAGTCTTGCGCCACACACGTGCGTTCCAGACACTAAGCTCGGCTGCACCTACATATTACGCAAGGCAATCCTTGCGCCCTCGCTCGAGGTGCCAAGAGAAATTACCAGGCCTCCGTCAGGCTAGTTGGCAATGGGGTGAACTCCAGGTCTTTAATGCTGGTTAAACTAAGAACGTATGGACAGTTTTATTTGACTATGCAATATTTGTTTAAACTTGAGTACTTAAATGTAAAACAAGTCATAACTTGGTGCAAGACAAAGATATAATACAACACAAATCTGAATATCTTCATTAACATACTCATGTATCACATAAACACAAGTAAAAGTCTAGGCTCATTCTGGCTGCATAACATTATTTTCTGTGTAGGCTCATAGCAACGACAATACCCTTAGCAATAACAACAGTAACAAACATAATAGCAACAACAATAGCAACCACAAAAACAATAACCACCATCTTTTCTATCTAATGAAGCGGGGTATTTATACATGCTCATTCCCCCCGCTTACAATTAAAAACAATGAATAAGTGCCCATGCGTGGTGCAACTGTTTGACTATAACTAAAATCCGCTATCAAAAAATAGTTGACGTTGACCTATACAGAATGCAAGATCTTTGCCATCACGCGCTATATTCTCCCAGTTGGTTTGGTCATTACATTTCCCGTTGAATTGCTCTTGTTTGGTTGGCCATAATCTCCGTCTTTCGTGCCCCACAGTTTGTGCAACTATCTTCCCGATTCTTGCACTCGACATTTTGTGCAACTGTCTTCCCGATTCTCGTGCACCGCAATCTACATTGCTCCATGACTTGGTCTATGTAGTTTGGCTTTCAGGGACTTGGGCCCATGTGTGCCTCTCTATCTTCGCATGATCCCCCCCAAAATCAAAACTTGGGGTGCTCCTCACACACACGCCTATATTGACGCCGGTGCGCTCCGACATAATTCACCTCATGCACACGTTCTCTCTGTTATTCTTGCGTGCATCCATAATTAGCCAAAATTTGCGGTTCAACACTCACCCTTATGAAGACTAGATTTCTTACTTTTATATGTACAAAATATTTAATTTGTCTCATCCCTTTGCTTGACATTTCTTTTGGATGGAGCATACTGCAAATGGAGTGGAACTCTGGTCGATAGTCTAAAATTACACCGAAACTCACCAATGAAAGTATGCCCTTGATAATAATTGGTCTCTATATATTACAAGACATTTGGTCAAGTCTTGTCTAAACACATCAATCAGACCTCGACAAATAGACTGCTTTATCGTACATAATTTTGTGGCAGTCTTAAGCTTGGAAGTCTTACGTTTGATAAGTCCAATGGAGTAAAATCGAAACGTGATTTGAGTAAAAAGGTAATAGTGTTTGTGGTAGCAGTATCAACCAATAAGATTGAAACTCAATGCATTTTATCGCACCAATACTATATTCAGAGGAGGGACTATAGGTTTTACCGAGTCCTATCAATTTAAGGGAACACATGTGTTTCGCTAAAATTTGTCTATTTCAAGTTAAAAAAAAAAACCAGAGAAGAATGATAGGGATAAGTGATTAGAATGAACTCAGAATTATTTGTGTGTCGTATTCAGACGTTGTGAGCACTCCTCTTTAGTTGGAGAGGACTACCTGCAAGTAAGAAAGCACTACCACAAAATGTTTGTTAGTAGATAAATGAATGCGCTGCTAAGCTATGCGCTTGTTCTAGGAAGTGTGAAACTTCTTTAGAGATGGCAGTCCACTTTTGAGAGACAAAAGAGTAATAAATAATTAAAATAGAGGTAAAGAGAGAAACAAAAATAATGTTATCGTTATTCACACCCTGAGTGCAACAGAGTGTAGGTGGTATATTCTATTTGTATTTTAGAAGTTGTTTGGATAGGTTTTGGAAAGGTTAAGGAATCCATGGTCGCTGACGTCAGTGGGGAAGTGATCGATATCGATTATGCTGCTGAGGTCGGTGGGTGAAGGTGATCAATGTCGGTTAGGTTGTCGAGGTCGGTAGGGACAATAATTGCCTAGGAGTTGTAGAAGGCTTTTTGGGGTCTAGGAAATGGTTTTGATCAGGGTTGGGAGGTTGGGGAGAGTTATCAGAGAGAGTATGATTTGGATAGATCTGGTCAGAGGTTTGGTGTGTTAGGTCAAGGGGAAACAAGCAGGGCAGCTTTGTAACTCCCTCACGGGGGTTCGGTCAGGAATGTGTAAAGCAATGAACAATAGATATAAAGTGATAGCAAAGTAAATGTTTAAAAGACCTACATAATAAGTGATGTACTTAGCTGTAGTGGTGATTGAACGATAAGTGCCAGATTGATGGCTCCTATCAGGAAGTCCGAACTGATGTCGTGAACAGAGAACAAGCGGGTGCTACTGGTCCTCAAGAGCTTGGTTCCTGATTGTGATTGACTTATGCAAGATAACAGTAAGCTAAGTGTTGAAATTTGAACATCGAGAGCTTGAATGCAAGTAAGAATGAATTTTCTTGATTTTTGTTGATCTAATCATCAGGGTGGAGTTTCGCTTATATCACGGACGTCGGCGGCCATACAATAGGTAAAACTACTATTTTTGGCCGGTATTTTGTTGCTCTTCGTGCCAAATGTGGCACCTATTACAAAATGGTAAAAATAGGAGGCTAAGAAGGATGTAGTTGATTAGGAATTTAGTTTTGAGGTGAGAATAAGTCTTGGGTAGCTAGGATAAGGGGACTAAGTATTGAGGTGACTCATCAGGTGAGAATCAGTGTTAGGACGAGGTAGCCAGGTAAGGTGGCATAATGGGTTTTTAATTAACTTAATTAAGTATTTTAAATTAATTAAATGTGTGAGGGGATCAATATAGGTGACTACATAGGTTTTGTGATTTAGGAGATAATGGCAAAGTTTGGAGG
This sequence comes from Torreya grandis, assembly GCA_037957365.1. Taxonomy (NCBI): domain Eukaryota; kingdom Viridiplantae; phylum Streptophyta; class Pinopsida; order Cupressales; family Taxaceae; genus Torreya; species Torreya grandis. Next base: position 2,252,445 of record JARHVA010000319.1, on the reverse strand, counting down.
CGAAAAAGACCAACGCGAGGCAAAGTTTTTTAGAATGGGTATATTGAGTTTCATAATCAATAAGTGTGCAGCTTATGTAATAAACCGTATGTTCTCGATGTTGGTCATCTCGATGTGTAATCATAGCACCCAGAGAATGGTTTGTTGCAGAGATGTAAAGGTAGAAAGGTTGATTTTCCTTAGGTGGAATAAGAACCAGTGGGGAACTGAGGTTTTGTTTGAGTGCGTCAAAAGCTTCATAACAATTTGTATTCCAATGAAAGGAAATATCTTTTTTGAGGAGATGGTGAAAGGGTTGGCAACGATCTGACAACTGGGAGATGAAGCGGCGAATTGACTGAAGTTTGCCTTGCAGGGTGCAGAGTTTGATATTAGTAGGTGGAGGCATCTCTAGTATTGCTCTAATATTAGCATGGTCGACCTCAATACCACAGAGAGAAATGATAAAATCTAAGAGCTTATCGAAAAGAACACCAAAGACACATTTCTTTGGGTCGAGTCGAACGTTATATTGGAGGAAACAAGTAAATATGGTTTTGAGAATCGTCAAGTGGTCTTGGCGAAGTTTAGCTTTGCTGAGTAAGTCATTCGCGTAATCTTCCATAATCTTGTGTAGGAGATCATGGAAGATGTAAGTCATAGCCCATTGGTAGGTGGCGCCAGCATTCTTCATGCCAAAAGGAATGACCCGATAACAGACAATCCCCCATGGGTAATAAAGGTTGTCTTATGTTGATCCTCAGGAGGGGCCAGGATTTGATTATATCCAGAGAATTCATCCATAAGTGATAGCATCTCATGGCCAGCTGTTAGATCAACAAGTTGGTCAATACTTGGCAACGTGAAGTCATCTTTTGGATAAGTGAGGTTTAAGTCATGGTAGTCGATGCAAATGCAAATTATTCCAGTCACCTTTGTGACATGAACTATATTGGAAATCCATTGCAAGTAGTTGATGGGTTGGATAAAGTTAAAGTAAAGGAGGCATTGGAGCTCTTCTTTGACAAGAACAACATGAAGATGCATCTTACGAAGCTTCTGCTTTATAGGTTTGACATCTTGATTGGTGACAATGTTATGGGTGACAATAGAGGGGTCAATGCCAGACATGTCACTATAAGACCAAGCAAAGGCTTTGTTATGGTTATTAATAAATGTGGTATAATCAGCTTGCTCAGAGGAATCCAAAGATTGGCCAATCTTGAGGATGCGAGGGTTATCGTGAGAAGGCAGATTGATATCAATGGTTGATTCATTTAACATAGCTTGTGTTTTGGATGGGAGCGACTATTGGATATAGGAATCATCTGGACCCATGTATGTGAGAATTGCATCATCATCTTGACATTGGACAATGTTAATTGTGGGGGAGTCTTCATCAATTATTTCAGGATGAACGAGAGGAAGGGACCTTGTTTCCTTACCCTGGCGATAGGTGAGAGGTCCCGAATGGATGGCATTTATTGAAAAAAGTTAGGACGTATAGATACCTCTGATTTGGTAGGTGATGGTGGAGAAGGAGAGATTGATTCTTCAATAATTGGTTCATGGGAAGTTTTAGTGAGTTTATTTGGTTCGTCATAACCCACTCCATGCCTCTTTTGGCATTTTCAATGGTGTTGCTAGTAGGATATTCAATAGGCATATGGACACCCTGTTTGTAACGACCCAAACCAAATCCTTTCCAGGCACACCGATAGAGATAGGCATGTGTGAAACTACGGTTGCTTAGGAAAGAGAAGTCACAGGTAAATGGTTGTGGCGAAGATGGATTGCCAACAATGGGAGCTTGATCAATTCCCCCATATGTGAAATTGGTTCGAAGGTTAGGGGGGCCATAAGGGATGACCATCCCAATGCGAGGATCGTAAATTGGATGCATGTGAAGCTTTCCATACTCGTGTGGAGTGTAGAACATGTCAAGCATCAACAAATGATATTTGTCGAGTGACAAACGTTGAAAGGTTTCCTCCATGGGATCCTTGTCAAGATTGTGTTGCTGGTATCTGTGTAATCGGGGGAGTAGAGCTTGTGGAAGCTTCAGAAGTATCATGCGGGGAAGATGATGTCTTTAAAGGGATGAGAACATCATTGGGACTATAAATCATGTTGCATGTTTTAAACGGAGGTGGGTCAGCAGGTATAACATGCACTTGTCCATCATATTCAAACTTGACACAACGGTGCAAAGTTGAGGGTACACATGCCATATCACGTATCCAAAGTCGTCCAAGTAGTATGTTACATTGGAACTCTCCCTCCACAACATAGAAGAACTTGGTAATAGTGCGGGGACCTATGCGGATATGTAAGACAACAGTGCCCATTGTAGTATATGTGGTATCGTTAAAGGAGCGGAGTACCACGTCGGTTTGAGACATGCAATTATCGAGAAAGGCTAGCTGTTTGTAGGCATGGGTGGAAATAATATTAATACTAGCTCTCCCATTGATTATGACTCTCTTGACACGAGTTTGATCAATATATGCAGTAATAAAAAGGGTAGAATCTTGATCTTCACGGTGTTGAAGTGGAATTTCTGAATCACTGAAAGAAATCAGGGAGATGGAATTAAGGGAGCTGACCAAAGCTGCAAGAGGTTGGGGATCATCAGGTCATACCTCAATAGCTTGCAAGGCACTAGTCAAAGCTTGACGGTGTTGGGATGAGTTTTGTATTAACTCATACAAAGACATTTTCACAAGAGTTTGGTGAAGCTATTTCACCATTGAGCTTTGAATAGCGCCCGAAGATGTTCGTTTCGAGACCCCTAAGATAGAAGCCTTGGAATAAAGGGGAGTGTCTTTGGGAAAGGGATGAGCCTAAGGACCAACAGGTTTTTCCTTACCTTTATCTTTTTAGTTTTGTGACCGTGTGGCCACATTAACTGTGTTGATTTGAAATATAGGTGAAGGAGGTGGCAAAGAGGGTACGACCACATCTTTGGGTTTGAATTTAGGTGGAATAGTAGGAGGCATTGTGGATGCCAAAGGTGGAATAACAGGAAGGTTAACGGGAGTATCATCAAAGAGAGTGTCGACATCAAAGTGTTGTTGAATGACTGTTGTGAGGGCTTTACAACTCTCAGTATTGTGTCTAGGTGAACGATGATATAAACACACTTGTGTATCATTAAACCAAGATGGCTTCGTTCCAAGAGGACTATAAGGCTTAATGGGCGGAAGAGTTATTATGAAAGATTGCAATAATCGACCTAGGAAAAAGCTTTGGGAGCCTGCAAATGGGCTCACACTTGTGCTAATAAGAGCGGACACCTTCCTTTGTTTAGGAGTCACGTGAGCAATTTTGCGTGGTGCCTTGTTGGTGGCGGCGAAGTTACATGTTTTGCTGACACTCTCTTGGTGTTAGATATCTTGGTGTTAGATGTGAAAGGCCTACCAGGTGGCAAAGGCAATAGTGGAGGTAACTTAACCTTTTGTTTTGCTTGGGTCAGCAATACTCCAACTAAAGTAGAGGGGTGTGGTCCCAAAATAGACGATAAAGTTGAGGGTTGAAGAGGGGATCGATGAGATCTAAGAAGCTTAACATTTTTTGTAATTCAGGGCACGAACCTCCAACTTGTGGTTGAGGAGTTAAATCTAATTTCAGCTGTGGATGAATTAAATTAGAAATGGAGCGTATGCCTAAAGCCCTGATCTGTTTTAATATGGTAGATGTCTGTGAGGGTGAGGGTTCTGATATAGATGGTTGAACTTCAGGTGCTTTTGGTGAAGAAGCTCTACCTTTGTCAAAGATCTTGGGGTAAAGGGTAGTGAGAGGGTTGGTGGTAAAGGTTGATATTCGTTGTGTTAGATAAGGAGTTTTAAGATGGTCCTAAAATGCTACATGATCTAGCTTCGTGGAGTCAAGAAATTCTAGACTTCTCACTAACCACAAGAAGGGTTTAAATGAAGTTGACGTAGGCCTTATGGTTGCGTCCTTAGAAGGCTGAGGTGTTTGGCAAAGAGGGAAATTGTTGGTCTCTTCTACTTCAGGCCAAAGACGAGAAGGAATTGCAACGGGGTCTTCTTTGATAGAGACGAAAGAGGAGACATGGTCTGCCATGGGTGGAGGAGAGATAGGCGAAGAAGGTTCTTCAAGAGGGTAAATCATAGGTATTATTGCTCCCTCAACATGTGGGCAAGGAATAGGTAAAGTATGATCCTCCATAGGTAAAAGAAGGGGTAAGAGTGGTACAATTGCAGTAGGCACAGTAGGTCTCTCATCTATTGTGGGAGTAGATAATATTGACTCCTCTAAGTGCAAAGGTGGAGTGGATGGGGTACTACTCTCCATAAGTGGGGGAGAGGTAGGCGAAGAAGGTTCTTCAAGAGGGTATAATACAGGAATGATGTTCCCTTCAACATGAGGTTGAGGAATGGGTAGGGTGTGGTCTTTTAGAGGTAAGAGGATAGGTAATATTGATAGGACCTAAGTTCCCCAAAGCTCTGACACAACTTGTTAGATTTAAGAGCACATATGATTACCTTTGTATAAGCAACTTAAACATGCGGAAATAACCAGAAGAACAAATAATTATCAATGAGAAATAACACAAAATATGAGAGGCAACACACAATTGTATTCAACTCAGTTAGAAGGAAATTACAACAAAGAGATCGCACTCTTTCTTCCACTTCGTGGGCTTACAGTAATCTTCCCTCAAGAGTAATCTTCTCTCAATAGGTCACAACACATAGCTAACACAAGCTGTTGTTCACCTCATTGTACTGCCAGTACAACCAAGTACGACCCTGTACTCCAAGTAGATCTCACCATGATCTTGCTCTTTGATGTATTGCTATCACCTTGGATTTTGTTCCCCCGCCGATCTCTTTTTGACCCTCGCATACACACACCTCTGCAGACCAACCTGATCTTACTTATCACATGTAGATCTCCACCATGATCTTGCACACTCTGCAAATCAAACCTGATCTTACATACATGAATAATCCTACTTGATTCTACCATGGGAAGAACTCTCCAAGTTCTACACCTAACAATACAACCCATGAGTCTATTATATAGATCTCATGCATACACTAATTTAGACAAGCGGCTCAAGGCTCGAAGTAGTCTTTATCATGCAAACTCTCTGTTCAACTAACTGACTGTTCGTCAACAACAGTTTTGGAACCGCACAGGGGATCGACGTCGGTCCCTGTCTGACTGGAGGTGACCGACGTCAGTCGACTGCTCTCGAGGTCGGTTTCTTTCTGCACTATCCACTGACCGACGTTGGTGATCCTGCCGACGCCGGTGACTGCATACTCAACATCCTCCATGTTTGCAACAAGGTGAAGCTTTTAGCTCCACACCCTAACAATCTCCCACTTGGAGATAAACAGCTGCACCTGTACCTATACCAGTACTTTGTCTAATCTGCATCTTGGCTTGTATTCCTCTTCAAGCTCAATCTTGAAGACTACCCACCACACTCCTTGTGGTATTAATCCTGTGCCTGAATTTCTCCATTCTCAGTTTACCTTCTTCTGCCATTGTTATACTCCCACTCAAACAGAAACCCCTGTGAGTAACCTGTAATAAAAAAACCACTAACCAGATCTGGGCCATCTGTTAGTCAAACTCGCTCTGAGAACGTCCAACCTCGCTCTGATACCATTTGATAGGACCTAGGTTCCCCAAAGCTCTGACACAACTTGTTAGATTTAAGAGCACATATGATTACCTTTGTATAAGCAACTTAAACATGCAGAAATAACCAGAAGAATAAATAACTATCAATGAGAAATAACACAAAATATGAGAGGCAACAAACAATTGTATTCAACTCAGTTAGAAGGAAATTACAACAAAGAGATCACACTCTTTTTTCCACTTCGTGGGCTTATAGTAATCTTCCCTCAAGAGTAATTTTCTCTCAATAGGTCACAACACACAGCTAACACAAGCTGTTGTTCACATCATTGTACTGCCAGTACAATCGAGTACGAACCGGTACTCTAAGTAGATCTCACCATGATCTTGCTCTTTGATGTATTTCTGTCACCTTGGATCTTGCTCCCCGTCGATCTCCTTTTGACCCTCGCATACACACACCCCTGCAGACCAACCTGATCTTACTTATCACATGTAGATCTCCACCATGATCTTACACACCCTGCAAATCAAACATGATCTTACATACATGAAGAATCCTATTTGATTCTACCATGAGAAGAACTCTCCAAGTTCTACACCTAACAATACAGCCCATGAGTCTATTATATAGATCTCATGCATCCACTAATTTAAACAAGCGGCTCAAGACTCGAAGTAGTCTTTATCATGCAAACTCTCCGTTCAACTAACTGACTGTTCGTCAACAGCAATTCTGAAACTACACAGGCGACCGACGTCGGTCCCTGTCTGACTGGAGGTGATCGACGTCGGCCGACTGCTATCGAAGTCGGTTTTCTTCTGCACTGTCCACTGACCGACGTCGGTGATCCTGCCGACACCGGTGACTGCATACTCAACATCCTCCATGTTTGCAACAAGGTGAAGCTTTTAGCTCCACACCCTAACAAATATTGGTGCAAAAAGAATTGGCATTACAGGCTCCTCAGGTGGCAAAAGAAGTAGTAAAGGAGGCTCTTCCTCATGAGGGAGTGGAATGGGTGAAATAGGCTCTTCTACCTGAGGAGGAACGGGCAAAAAAAATGCTATTGACTATGGGGGAGGAGTCGATGAAATGGGTGTCTCCTGTTGAAGGGGAGGTGGAACTAGAGGTGAAGGAAAAACCATATTAACCGTATGGATATTATGATCACCTAAGTTAGTTGTGGTTTGAACAATATTTTGATTGGGTGAATGGTTAGGAAAAGGGTGTTTGGACACATCCATCCTTTGATTAAGGGGTGCATTAGGATTATCCAAGACGAGATCACCTCTATCAAGCATGTCTTGAACAATGTTTTTGAGTGTCTTACAACTATTAGAATTGTGGCCTTTAACTCGATGGTAATCACAAAACTCATTTTCCTTGTACCAAGTTGGAATAGGATGGGAGGGGTCAAACTATAGAAGAGGTTTGATTTGAGGAAGGGTTATGACACCTTGTTGCAATAGTTTCTCCAAAACGGATGTATATGATTCCCCAATGGGAGTGTATTGTCTTTGTTCATATCGTTTTTGGAATTGCTTGGTCGGATTTGGGAAGTCGAGGAATTCGATTGGTTTGTGGTTGTGGAAGACGCTGATTTAATGACCACCACATTGACGGAGCCTTTAGCTTTTTGGTTAGAAGGAGAAGTTTTAGAAGAGGAGTCATTCGATTTGGAATTGGGGTTCTTACTATGCAACTTGACTTTGCCTTCATCTATAGCTCGAATCTCGAGTTTTTGTGCCATTGTAAATGCCTCATCAAATGTACGAAAAGTTTGTACCCAGAGCGTGGACGAGATTTGTGTAGCACATGCCCTTGAGAAGAACTCAATAAGCTCAGGTTGGGGTAAGGAGAGGGAGAGTTGATTGATCAAGCCTCTCCAACGAGTGACAAAATTTGTAATAGACTCATCATCAAATTGTCTAATAAAATAAAGGTCTGTAATAGAAACCTTTTTAGATATGTTCATAGAGAAATGGTCTAGGAATATTTGTGCGAGTTGGGTAAACGAGAAAAGAGAGTGTTGAGTTATAGAGCTATACCTATCCAACGCAGCACTTGCAAGAGACATAGGGAAAGTGTGAAGTAGTAATGCATCATCGTGCTCTATTAGATAACAAGCATGTCTAAATGCTTGCAAATGTTGTTGGGTGTCCTCTTTACTCTGGAAACGAGTAAATTTATGGAGTTCCCATTGGCTTGGATAAGGGCGAATAGGCACAGAAGGATGGATGGGTTCATTGCATATCTGATCATAAAATAACACATTCTTTGAACTAGAAACGGATGTCTCTAGATTAGACATCTTGTCCATCAACATCTTAATGAGGTCTAGAGGGGGATTAGTTTGGGAGATACCTCCTAAGTTATAAAGAATCTGATAGGAAGCAGAGGGGGTGTATGACATAGCTTGCTGAGGTTGTGTTGGGGTAACATAAGGATAATGAGTCATAGGTTGAGGGGCGGCAAGAAAAGGTGCTTGTCCCATTGGGTTAGAGACTATGCTTTGGTTGGATGTTGTTATTATAGGTTGGGTTATTGGCATGGCTAGACTAGTTGAAGGGTGAATCGTAACTCGAATAATTATAGGCACGAGGGTAGATGGAATAGGTACTACTAAATTCCGAAATGGGGTAAGACTTGACTGAACTTGTTGTGGTTGTGAAAGTAGTGAAGTCATCCCAGGGTTTAGGTGGGATTGGGTTGTTGGTGATGCTAAACTTTGGACATTGTTTATGGTTGGGTTACTTGTTGAAGTGGTGGTTTGAGTAACCATGCGAAAAAAAGTGGAGGCAACTGAAACTGAAGTTGTCTCCATTAAAGAGGTTGGCATACCATAGATTGGGTCACCCGAAGAATTACGAGTTCGACTCATAGCAAGGTAATGTTGAAGGGTTGCCACATTGCGATCAATAAATTTAGCGAAATCTTGATCTCCCTTAGGCACAATGGGAATTTGGTTGGGGCTGGGAGTATGCTCTGTATTTGAAGTGTGCTCCATGACAGACTCAACAACAAGAGGAAAAGGTGGAAGTGGTTGTCGACTTGCGTAATCGGCAAGAATTTTGGTTTGAGCTCTCGTCAATACCATGTAAGATGAAGTATAAATAGTCTTACTATTCTATATTAGTGACAGAATAAGGAAAAAGCAGGTTTGGGTGAAGGTAAGTGGGTTGTTTCAACTCGTTGTTTTGAGCAAATGAAAATTACACAGTTGTTGACGTTGGTCGTGTTAATTGATGTCAGTAATAAAAGTTTGCCGACGTCGGTGGGATTAACCGATGTCGGTAGCTAAAGTCTACCGATGTCGGTATAATTAACCGATGTTGATCATTGTGATATCCTGAGAGATGGAAAATTCGATGTTCTAGAAACCCAGAAGTAGGAACTAGGTAAAATGGTGGATGCAAGAGGTCTATGCAATAAGGAAAAACACTCAGAAAACTTGATATAGGTTATACAAACTCAGTATTAAAAATAGTGTTGATTTTGTGAATCAATAGGAAGATGTCCTTACCAACTCCAAAATACAGAAGGCAATAAAAAAACAGAAAAATAACATACAACCAACAACTATTAAGTCCTAGAGATTAATTTTTAGTCTTGTGTTGGCTTATACCTTAATTAGATAGTGAAAAGAGAATTTGGTTATCGAAAGTACTAGAAAGCAATCTAGAGCTAGTTTCAGGTTAGTTTTAGTGCTCAAGAAGAAATTTGTGTTAGACCAGGGACGTGGCTTGTTATGGGAGCTTGCTCTCCACACTTCACAGACTTGGAGCCAAGCTAGGTCGCGTAGCCAAAATATACTTTCTGTCTAGCGTTTATACTCTGCCAGAGAACGGAGTCGGTTCTCCCCTTGGTGAAATCCAAGTAGGATAGTCGGGTAGGGTAAGGTAATCCACCAGGGGATGAAATCTTGATGGGCCTTGTCTCATGTGAGTTTAGATGTTTGTTTGAGTGTGATTTGATTGTGTAACATAGGTGCACTACAATTTATTCATAATGCTTGTAATTAACTAGGTGAGCTAATATGCAGCAAGCAAACAATGAAATACAGTAAGTTTTAAACTCAAGTATGAAATGTTTAGATTTGAATGAAAACAAAGATGAAATAGGAGTAAAGAATGAAATTCACTATCCTAATGTGCATGCAAGAAGAAGTAAAGAAGAGATTATTTTTAACTTGTGAGAAAAAAAATGATAAATTGCTTTTAGAGGCAAAGAGAAAAGAAAGAAAATTTTAGTTTATTGCTTTTAAACAAAAAATAAAATGTTGAATTTTTTGTTTCAAGAGAGAAGAGAAGGAGAAAGTGCAAGAAATGAAGTTTTCACTATAATGCACCTATATGAATGCTTAAAACAAGCAATGAACCTAAGGAAAACTCCAGGGTCTCACCGGGCGTGCTAGAAATGTTTCGCTAAAATTATCTATTTCCAGTCTAAAGAAAAAAATAGAGAAGAATGATAGGGATAAGTGATTAGAATGAACTCCAATTGGTTTGCATGCCGTATCTAGACATTGTGAGCACTCTTCTTTGGCTAGAGAGGACTACCTGCAAGTAAGAAAGCACTACCACAAAATGTTTGTTAATAGATAAATGAGTGGGTTGTCAAGTTACATGCTTGTTATAGGAAGTGTGAAACTTCCTTAGAGATGACAATCCACTTTTGAAAGATAAAAGAGTAATAAATAATTAAAAGAGAGGTAAAGAGATAGTGAAATAGAAATAATGTTACCGTTATTCGCAACTTAAGTGCAGTAGAGAGTAACAGTGCAGGTGGTATATTTTGTTTGTATTTTAGAAGTTGTTTGGGTAGGTTTTGGAGAGGTTAGGGAATCAACAGTGGTCGATGTCGGTGAAGTGATCGATATCGGTTATGTTGTTGAGGTTGGTGGGTGAAGGTGACCAATGTCGATTAGGCTCTCGAGGTCGATAGGGGCAATAATTGCCTAGGAGCTTGCAGAAGGCTTTTCCGGGTCTGGAAAATGGTTTTGATCAGGGCTGGGAGGTTGGGGAGAGTTATGAGAGAGAGAGTATGATTTGGATAGATCTGGTCAGAGTTTTGGTGTGTCAGGTCAAGGGGAAACAAGCAGTAAAGCTTTGTAACTCCCTCATGGAGGTAAAGTAATGAACAATAGATATAAAGTGATAGCAAAGTAAATGCTTAAAAGACCTAAAAAATAAGTGATGTACTTAGCTGTAGTGGTGACTGAACGATAAGTGCCAGATTGATGGCTCCTATCAGGTAGTTTGAACTGATGCCGTGAACAGAGAGAACAAGTGGGTGCTATTGGTCCTTAAGAGCTTGGTTCTTGATCGTGATTGACTTATGCAAGATAACAGTAAGCCAGGATGTCGAAAGTTGAACGCTGAGAGCTTGAATGCAAGTAAGAATAAATTTTCTTGATTTCTGCTGATCTGAACATTAGGTTGGAGTTTGGCTTATATCACCGACGTCGACGATCTCGCCAACATTGGTCGTGGGTTGATCGACGTCTATAGTCTTCGAATAGGTAAAACTACTATTATGGCTAGTTATCTGTTGCTCCTCGTGCCAAATGTGACACCTGTTACAAAATGGTAAAAATATGAGGCTAAGAAGGATGTAGTTGATTAAGAATTTAGTTTTGAGGTGAGAATAAGTTTTGGGTAGTTAAGATAAGGGGGCTAAGTCTTGAGGTGACTCATCAGGTGAAAATCAGTCTTAGGACGAGGTGGCTAGGTAAGGTGGGATAAGGGGTTTTTAATTGACTTAATTAATTATTTTAAATTAATTAAATGTGTGAGGGGTAAAAACATGGGTTAGGGAGGCTAATTGTTATTATTGAAATGGGGCTCAAGGGGGGTTTCGACACAGGTAGTTACACACGTGTATGTGACGTAATTTTGGTGTCTACAAAATGAATTGTAAAGAAGCTAGAAAATTGAAGAATTAGCTGTTGTTATATGTTTCTAAAATTAATGATAATAAAAATATATGCTCCAAATCACTGGATACATTAGTGTATAGTTATGAAGATTTGTCTTAGTATTATTAATGAAGATACAATATGTTATTACGTCGATTGGTGTAGCTTACTATGGAACCCAGGGGTGGTGGGAGAGTGCAATAGTGTGAGATTTTAATAAAAATGACCGACCTTAAATTTGACATTTATTTGGCTAACATACGAGAGTGTATTTTTCTTGCTTGGAGGAGGCAATCAAAAAATCGTGATATCTTGCGCATTGGACTTTGGAGCCCATTTTCTTTTTAAAGATGGGTTTTTTTTAGCCTAACACAATGGTGCAACGAGATTGAGGCCATCTATTATAAATCACTATGGAGTTTGCAAAGAAGGAAATAGAGTCGTTAAGTAGTGTGGTATGTGAAAAGTCCAAGACAAGCACCTCAAAGTTGATATCTCTTGGCATTTTTCAGATAATTATATTTAAGATATTTGTACTAGTTATGACCCATAAGAGTAACCGGCAATGTCCATTGGGGTTTGGTTGTCGTGGTGTGTAGTAGTGTAAGATGTAAATAAAAATGGTTAATCTTAAATTTGATGTTCATTTAATTGTAAAAGGATGGTTTTTCTTTTTGTTCGGAGAAGGTGATTGAAAAATCACAATATCTTGGGCAAACGATGGGGTTTGGACCATGTTTTGTTTTTTTGGATTTTTTTTTTCAAAATCGATACATTGGTGCAACAAGATTGAGGCCATCTATCACTAGTGAGCACAATTTTTTAAGAGAAGATGATAAAATCTTTAATCAATATGGAACCATTCAATAGACAAAACTATATGACAAATCTAAGATATATGCCTCAAGATTAATACATGACATTCTTTTAAAAAAAATTGTGACATGAATAATATTTAAGATATTTATACTAATAGTAAATTTGCCAATCTTTTCTACTCATCTAATAATGAGTGGATACATTTAATCAATTAAGAATTTTATTTGGACGTGTAACATTAATATGTAGTTTTATCAATCAAAAAAGGAAAAAAAGTTAGTTTTATTGCTTCTAGCATTAACTAGAGAGAGTTCTATTGCTTCTAGCATTAACTCGTCTCTAGGGTGTGTTGATCGAGCTACCCACTAGTTCTAGTCAACCCCCAATGCATTCATCTTTGCCATATGTTTTTATGAGTTTTAATTATTTTTTCTGGCAATTAGCACTGATTGGTGTGGCTGGTTATTTAATCTAACATTTAAACCGCTGGTCTCTCCACATTGTTATGGACAACTACTATAAAACTGATGTATATTATACTCAAATGCACTTATGACATACAATTATGTATATGACATGTCACCCTAAAATCTTCAATGTTTGTCATTAAGATCATACACCTCTCATCTTAAGGAAAACTAAACTAGTTTGTACTTAGATTATATTGGGTTGTGTAGCTATGAAAACACAATTGGAGAGGGTTCAATAAGATGGATAGGAAACATGCAATCATAAAACAGGGGTTTTAATATGGCATTTAACTAGAATTTATTGTGATGAGGTACATTAATATAAGTAGGAAATTAGAGACTTGTGTAGCATTCACCTTTTGCTATTATTTAAACATACTCTAGATTGATAAAAACATAGATTAATTTTGTATTTATTTTTTCAATAGGGTACTTTCAATCTCTAATGTCATTTTTGCCATTACAAGATTAGGATTTTATTTTGGCAATCTTGATGTTTCATTATGTGTTTTACCTTCGTGCAAACTATATTCAATTTTAACATAAAGGTGGATGCATTTAACTCTATTGTTGTATAATTGTTGAAAAGTGGAAATTTTACAATGATCATTGAAAATTAGGTTTAAGCACCACTACTTTTTCATTAACATGGTGCTCATAAAATGTCAACACTATTCTAGATATCTTTGCTCTAAGAAACACAATTCTACAATTTGTCATGATCAAGCTTTTGTGGGGCATCGTGGGAGCACTAGGTTTAAAAAATTTGTCTTGGGAAACACAATTCTACTACTTGTCATGATCTCCTTTTCATGGGGCCTCATGGTAGCACAGGGTCTAAAAATTTGGCATTGTTTAGTTTTCAATGTGTGACACTTGTTACCTTTTCGTTGAATCTTCTTGGACATTTTGTTCTATTTAGCCCTTGATTTTTGTCTACTTCCAAGGTAATTGTTGGAAATATTGTCATTGATGTCAAAGGTCTAGCATTGTTGGTGACAAAGGCCTCATAACATTTAATGTCTAAAGGCGTTTTTAATATTCATATTTTGGCTAAATGTGTTGATATTTATTTAATATTAACAAATATATTTTTGGTTGCATAAAGTCAAAAGAGGGCCCATGAGGAAGTCAAAGAGTCACGAGAAAAAGACAAAAGAGGGAAATGATGCATTTTCTTATGAAGGGTCATCTTGAGGAATTCAAAGAGTCAGCAAGTGAAGACAAAAAAAGAAGGGCACATTTTTCCATGAAGAGTCACCTTAAGGAATTCAAAAGTCACTAAGATAAAGACAAAAGGGGAAATGACACATTCTCTCATGAAGGGTCACCATGCGACTTTTCAAATTCAAGGATTCGAAAGGCCATGCAAATGTGACACCATTTTCCATGAGGAGTGAAGGGTCACAAAGGGTGAATGCCAAAGGTTTTTTGGAAAGCTATAAATAAAGGCTTGAGAAACCGTTTGTAATATGCAAGAGAGTGCATGGTTTGTAATTGTTTTATATAAGAAAAGAGGAGAGAATAGAAAGAGATATTGTAGAGTTTTATCATTTGTTGAGAAAAAACATTGAGAGATAGTTGTGTTTTATACACAAGAGGGGTTGGTGCTCACAAATCTTTGCAAGGGGTGGGTGCTCACAAATAGTTGTTGTGTTGGAGCTCGGTAAAGGGTTTGGTGCTTTTACAAGTTGGTGCTCATTCTTATACTTGAGATTGTTCTCTGTGGTTTTTTCCACATTGGGTTTCCATGTAAAAATCTACTCTCTCTCTCTCTCTCTTGTGTGGTGCATGTTATTGTTTCAGTTTTATTGTATATCTTGAATGTATGGTTAAGTGGATTTTGATTAAGTAAAAGTTTTATAAGATATATGATATACCGATTCACCCCCCCTCTTAGTATATCCCATGCTTAATAGTAATGAGATGATGCCACATGTCATTTCATATGTGTTCCTTGATGTTGATTATCCTTGAGAGATGGGGGTAAAGTATGCTCAGTGATTGCACCACGTGTCGTAATATCCAACTAGATGCTCACTAGTGGGTTTTGATGAATTTGTGACACTTTTGTTGTCAAAATTTCAACTTTTTTCTAATGTTGACACTATTTTTGCCTCACATTTTCTTATTGACGCAATTTGTGCTAGGCTTAAAATTGTCACTAAATTTGTTACAAAAACCTCTAAACATGGTTGTTCCTTCGATGCCCCCTCACCCCCCTTCCTCTCTCCCCACCTGATGTTATGTGTCAAACAATTGCATCATCACAATAAACTGATGCAATGTGTGTCAATATTTGACATTATTGAAACTTGGGAGTACAACACATGTTTACGAGATCTACAAACTATTCCTATGATGCTAACACTGACACTTTTGCACAAGGATTTTCAACAAGTTGTGACATAAAAAACTTTCCCTTCAATTTTAGTTGCATTTGTCATGTTCTTTTCAGGGGATTCCATGTGTAGGAGAATGTCAGGGAGATAGAAATATAGTTGTTTTCTTTTCTACAAATTGGAATACATATTTGAAAATTACAAGACTGGAAACAATGCTATCTTAAAAACAAGTGATTGATTGACCTCAAATATGTTTTTTGCGTACATAGATCTATTATATATTCATTGAAAAAAGTATTAATTAAGTGACATTATATTATATATATCAAATACTACATTCATACAATTTTTATGGATTAAAACCTTTATTTTTATTGGAACCTTAAATTGTAAATATTTCATTTTTCAATGTTTCTAGGTGACCGTTTACCCTAGAGATGTTGGGTGATTCGGGAATTGTTTTAACATTGGACCCCATGCATCTTTGCAATGTTTTGCTCCTAGTGTATAAATAAGATGAGGTTGATGGTACTTGCATAAGTAGGAACTACGACTTGGTTGAAAGATGCCTTTAGTAAGGATGGAAGAAACAATACAAAAGTTGTATTTTCAAAATTCAAGGGGATCACAAGCTATTGGATGATCCGAAACACTTATATAAGGGCACTTATAATTATAAGGCATATGAAGCTTGGCCTTTAAATAATTTTCTGTTTTAAGTTATTGTTTTCTCTTTTTGGGGTCATATGTATGTGATATGTTCATCAAACATATATAATGGAAATTTGAGGCTTTTCATATTAAGATGTGTAAAGGTTGGCTCAAAAAGAGGAGTTGAGGATGGAGTACATATTTTATCTTTTTATAGTCCACTGTATTTATTTGCAAATTAGAAATGTTTGACAATATACAAGTTTAACATGTCCACATGCACAATGTGTGCAAATACAATGTCTTTTAAGTGCGATATGTACCCTAGGCAAAATGTTATAAAAAATTATGACCACACCTACATGGATGGAAGCCCCTACGTGTTTAAGAACGTTGCTAGTTTTATAAATGGCTCTTAGTGGACATGAACTATTCTTCCCAATTGTTAGTTCATGGATTGCATCGATAATTATGAAGAGTATATGCCCAAGATACTAAAAATATATATTGTGGTAAAGTTATTAAAGATCTAGTAGTAGAGGATGAGCTATTGATTGATGATGGTTTTATAAGCCTTATTTTTGCTCGTCTATCTGCTAAGTAAGACAAGTTACCTATGTTACATTTTTGAATCAAACATATGATTATTGATTGTGTTTTCATATTGATGTTTTGGCAATCGAACTATGAATATTTATTGTATTGTATGAATTTTTAATCTACTTATTTAAAATGAAGTCTATCGGTTATATATGTAAAAAATTTAGATATATATATATATATATATATATATATATATATATATATATATATATATATATATATATATATATATATATATATATATGACCCCATATATAGAAAGGGAAGTATTGTATATATAGTATTGTACAATATATAATAATACAATACTTCCCTTTCTATATATGGGGTCAGTCGAGTTTATATATAGTATTGTATGAATTTTTAATCTACTTATTTAAAATGAAGTTTATACACACACACACACACACACACACAATGGTATTGTATGATTTTTAAATCTACTTATTTAAAATGAAGTCTATTACTTATGTGTGTGTGTGTGTGGGCTTGCCAAACAACTGTGATAATCATGTTGAAGTGAGAAATTAATTAGAATGACATGAAGTGGCCATATAACATGTAAATTAACTCTAAGTAGGTAAGAAGAACACATGTTTACACAACAGATGCAATATAAAATTTAAATTGCTAAAACGTTTGCAAAGATTTTTAAAAGAGTATTACAAGTTATAAACATGGCATTGTAAAAACAATTAATTACTATTGTAGCTTATCTTAATGCTTGCATTGTCAATCAAAACCATTGAAGATGCTCTTGCCTATTAAAGAAACTCCAATTGAACGAAATACTCGATTGGTTAAATATAGTTTACAATCGAGACTAACACAACCCCAATTACATTAGATGGATGCAATCCCTTACATGGGGATAATGAAGCCCCAATTGACATTATATGGACGCAATTGCTTGCATGAGGTCAACATAGCCCTGATTGACATTAGATGTGTTGGTTGATTATTTTGTCGAACAACGTATTGATAAACAAAATAGGTCTAATAAGCCAAAGTAGGAAGATTGGTCATCCAAATGTGTAGGTTTACCACATCAAAAGTGGAATAATCTCTCCTCTCATCAAGGGGAGGTTCCCTATATATATATAAACAGAAAATAATACTCAAGGGTAGGTTAAACCATCAATCTCTCTTTCTTCAGAGATGATGCATGCAAATCAAAGGAAAAATCTTAAGGGAACTAACAAAAAGCACTCCTCTTCTTTTAGAAGTACTATTCAACAAACCACAAGAAAACTCCTGGTAGTAAAAGCAAGATGTAACCAAGGATGAAGTAACCAACAAATTGAGATGTAGCACAAAGTCTCCACCTGAATTGCCCAAGAGTGAGATACGAAGGACAATGAGGGCACAAAGTCGTCCCAAGGTCCTTTACACAGAAACAAAAATAAAACACACTAAAAGCAATTGTGGGGGCACAAAGTCTCTCCACAGTTGACTTCAGGACACCTTCTTGACTATTTTCACTAATCCTGCTTGTTGATTTAAAGAAACATAAAATATATTAAGGAAAAAGACATAAGAACAGTTTCCCCAACAACAAAGATATCACAGCACAAAGTCTGAAAAATCACTTGCTTTCTTATTCCAATAACAAAATATGATCAACAATTTGAGCTCAAAGTCTCAGTAATGCCTTTCAATTTGGGCAGAGTTTCGTTTCTGATTGTCAGAGAGAGATGTCTTTACAATAAAAGAGATTCCCTTATATATTCTCTTCAAGAAGGACTCGAGAACAGTAACACATCATGTTGCATTGAAATTTGTTAAGAAGATAGACTGAAATTTAGGGGCATTTACCCATTTGCTTTTCTCAATGCAGAGAAACAAGTCACGCTATTGAAAGTTTGCATCTTTCAATGTCCACCTGGCGATCTGATCCTTCTTCATCGTTCCTCCTTTTCTGGTTAATTGAATCGGTTCCTTGATTCAATTTGATGCTCTATTCCTTAGTCGCTTCCTGCTGATCTTGGCCTTAAAGTCTTTGATTGCATTTGGGTCCGTAGATTTAAACTTACAAGGATCAACGACTATTTCATTATCGCAACTTTGACGTCTGCGGGTATGTCAATTTACTCGGCAATTCCTTCAGCTTTATCATTTGACCTTTTCTGGAGGGGACCTACCCTTCGGGCCTTGAGAAATGATTCGCTTTGGGTCGGGAAGAGCCCCCCACAAGGGTATCTGCCCTTCGGGCGGTCTTTGGATGGCCTTCAGATTTCTTTCGGAGTCCTTCGGAGCTTTCTCGCTGACTTTTTCCGCAGACATTTTCCCTGGGCTTTTTTCGCGGGCAAAAAATTCGCAGATAATTTCCCGCGGACAAAATCCGTAAGAATTTGTTTTGTCTTTGGCCTTCGGAAATTCCTTCGGGCTTTCCTCTCGCAACTTTGTCGAATTTCTTCAAACTTTTTGTCTGAAGGAATTCCTTCGGACAAAAAGTATGAAGGAATTCCTTCGAACAAAAAGTCTGAAGGAATTATGCCTTAATCTTTTTCC
This sequence comes from Torreya grandis, assembly GCA_037957365.1. Lineage (NCBI taxonomy): Eukaryota > Viridiplantae > Streptophyta > Pinopsida > Cupressales > Taxaceae > Torreya > Torreya grandis. Next base: position 2,233,524 of record JARHVA010000319.1, on the reverse strand, counting down.
TGAAGGAAATCCCTTTGTCTTTCGGCTACCTTAAACAAAATTTTGAAAGAACTTACCTTTGCGGCTTCCTTGAAAATGACCCTTCCGAAGGGTGCTTTTGTCGACCAAGTGCTCTCCGCAAGGGCACTTGTCCTTCGGGAGGCTCTCTTGAACTTTTGCATTGAACCGGTCCCTTGAACCAAGCTTTGAACCCTTTGATTGAACCAAAAGCCATTGAACCGTTTGATGAACCGACTGAGTAAACCGAAGCATTGAACCAACCAAATTGAACCAAGCCTTTGAACCAAAGTGGTTCAATGGTTCATCGGTTTATTCTCTTTGATTTGACTAAGTCTTTTTGATCCTCGTTGAACCAAACGCATTGAACCTGTTGAGCCTTGAACCCATTGAACTTTTGAACCAAAGTGGTTCAATGGTTCAAGCCTCGAAAACTTGTTCTTTTGATTGAACCTGATGTTGAACCTTTGAACCTGACTATAGAAGCTTTTGAATCTGGAAGTAGTTGAACTCTTGCTGATGATGTTGAACCTTTGAACCTGTTGAGCCCGTTGAACCAAAGTAGTTCAAGGTTCAATGGTTCAATCCTTGCTTAGAAGCTTGCCGCTGAACTCTTTTGGTTGAACTTGGTCATTGAACCAACTTTGAGATCGCCTAAGTGTTGAAAGCTTGCTTCTTTCTTATAGAGTCCGTAGAAATCAACCTGTGAAGCCCATTGAACTTGGCTTGTAGAGTCCGTAGATTTTCTTTTCCTGCAGAGTCCGTAGATTTCTCTCCCTGCAGAGTCCGTAGATTCAAGCCTATAGAGTCTGTAGATTCAAGCTTGCAGAGTCCGTAGATTTCTGAGAAGCTTGAAAAATGAGGAATTTGAATGCCCAGGACAAATTTTGAAAAGGGAAGAGACAATTTTGGTCTGTAGGACCAAAATAGTTCAAATGTTGTTCCAAAAATGAGTGATATTTTTGGGAGACAACACCTGGCTCCAGTTGGGGAACTTCTATCAATTAAAAAAAGAATTGAAAGGAGTAGAATCTAGAATCTCCAGTGTCTTCAAGTGTACCATTGGGCTATGGAGTCATGTTACCCAGAAATGGAAGGCATCAAAAATGAAAACAAACAAAACAAAATAGAATTTAAAACTATACAAATATACATATGTATAAGTGAAATAAACTGATATTTCAAAAGTTGAAGTGTTTCAGATGCTGCCCATTGTCAGGCAGAGAAAAGAGGGTGCCATCTTGATATTTCAGCAGAAAGCTATTTTCACCATTATGTTGATGAATTATAAATGGGCCTCTCTAAAGGGAGTCAAACTTTTCATGCATCCCTTTTGGTTCTCTCCTTTTGTCTCACAGCAGGACTTGATCCCCAATCTAGAAATCACAATTTTTGGCCTTTTGGTCAAAGAGTTTCTTTACCAGACTTTGATGAGCAGCAATTCGGTCCACCACCATGGTTCTCTATTCATCCAACTCAGTCAGGCACATGATTCTCTTATCAAGAGAGCTTTCATATGTCTGATCTGCAATTGCCTTTGCCAATTCTAAGGTGATTGGTATTTCAACATTGATACCATAAAGAAGTTGAAAAGGAGACATACCAATTGCCCTCTTTGGTGTGATTCTGTCTGCCCATAGAGCATCAATCAATGCTTTATGCCATGTCCTTTGATTGTCATCTGCTAACTTCTTGATGATAGTTACCAGGTTCTTATTGCTTGATTCAGCTTATCCATTCCCTTGTAGAAAATAATCATAAGAGTGAGATAGTGTAATTCCATAATGGAAACAGAATTGTGTAATTTCCTAAGAAGTGAAACAAGCTGCATTGTCAGTAACAATTTTGGTTGGAACTCCAAACTTGGAAATGATATTCTCTTTGAGGAAGTTGCATACAACTTCTGAAGTAGCATGCTTAGTTGGGATTGCTTCTACCCATTTGGTGAAATAGTCAGTTGCTGTAAGGACATAATCATGTCCAGCACTTGAATATGGGTTTATAGTCCCAATAAAATCAATCTGCCATTGTTGGAATGGTTCATTTATGATCACTGGCTTGAGAGGCAAGGCAACTAACTTGGGTCTTTCAATAAATTACTGGCAGAGTTCACATTTTCTCACCCACTTATATGCATCTTGGAAAAGAGTTGGCCAGTAATACCTGGTTCGCAGAATCTTGTAAGCAGTCATAGGCACAGAAAAATGTCCTCCACAAGCTAGATTGTAAAAAGATTTCAAAAGTTGGCTTTGTTTTTCTTTGTTTACACAGCGGAGGAATACTCCATCTATGCTTCTCTTGTACAAGTCGTTGTCCCAAAAGAAAAAAATGGCAGCTTTCAACTTGATAGTCCGCCTTTCTTTATAAGACAAATGATCAGGACATTCACCATAAGTAAGGAAATGAGCAATACCTTAATACCACTCATTGGTAGTAGAGACAAAAAGGACTGTTAGTGTATCTTCCACTTCAGCTTCTTCATGCTGTGTATCTTCTGGCTTGTTGTCAGCAATTAATTGGCATAGGCCTTTACCCCTAACCAACTTTGTCGTCTTGATGTCTAGATCAAACTCTTGGATCTTTGCAATCCAATTGTTTTTTTTGGTGCCAAACTCCTGCTGCATTAATATAGACTTAACTGTAGTGTAAGGAATTAAGGCAGTAGTGTGTGAATTCAAAATATAGAAGTGGAAATATTTGACTGCTTTCACCAATACATAAGCATGTTTCTCTACGTTTGAATACTTCATCTCATGGGTTTTGAGAGGGCAACTCATGAAAAAAATAAGAGATTCCATACCTTTCTTGTCTTGTTGAATAAGAATTATTGAAAACATGTGTTCAGATGCATAGTTGTATATGATGAAATCTTTGTTATAATCTGGGCAAACTAAGGTAGGGGCGTGAGCAATGGCAGTCTTGATATCCTAAAATGCTGACTTGCCTTCTTTAGTCCAGCTAAAGGTGGTCTTCCCTTTCATCATGTTCACAATGTGTCTAGTCTTTTCAGCAAATTCGGGGATGAACCTCTGTAAAAAATTCACCTTTTCAAAGAAAGAGTGAACATCATTCTTATTTGTAGGCAAATTAAGCTCTTGAATAGACTTGACTCTATCTGAGTCAATTTTTATGCCTTTTTTAGACACAATGTGTCCAAGGAGTTTCCCCTCTGTTACTCTAAAAATAGACTTCTTAGGATTCAAGGAAATACCATTCTGGCGGCAGCGCTCCAGCACTTGTTGTAAGTGGTGTACATGATCAGATCGATGCTTTGAAAAGACAGTTAAGTCATCAAGGTATACCACTATGAATTTACCTATCTCATCTTTGAAAGCCAGGTCCATTGCTCTCTGAAAGGTAGCACCAACATTTATCAAGCCAAAAGGCATTCTTCTATATGTAAATGTACCCCAAAGTGTGGTGAATGCAGTCTTGTGTTGGTTTGCTTCACCGACCTCAACTTGATTATATCCTGAGAAGCCATCTAGCATTTATAACATCTCTGAACCTATCACCGTTTGAAGCACTTGGTCCATGATTGGAAAAGGGTAATTATCTTTCAAAGATGATTGATTAAGATTCTTGAAATCTACACAAATGCAAATTTCACCACTTTTCTTCCTTACGGGCACTATGTTGGCAATCCATTTGGAATGATAGATTGGGAAGATGATTCTAGCATTTAATATTTTTTGTGTCTCAGACAGAATAGTACCTGATTTTTTTGGATTGTACTATCTAAATTTTTGCTTATAGGGCATTGAATCAGCCTTGAGAGGAATGTCATGGCGGATTTCATCAGGTTTGAGAGACTTCAGATCTTCATAAGAATATACTAAGGCATCCATGTATTGACAAAGTAAAGTGGTGAACTAGAATCTTTTTTCAGGGGTGCAACACTTACCAATGTTAACCATCTTGGAATTTTCTTTAGTAGTCAGATTTACTTGATCGAATCTCTGAGAGAAACTTGAATCTATTTGCTATTGTTTGATGAATCTATCATGCTTGTCAAACAATTTTTCAAAAAAAACCAGGCCTTTAAAAATTTTATTTCCTTTCAGCTATAAGAATTCTTTATTTATATCTGAACTAGATTCAGAGGCTAATTCATACTTCTGAGGTTCACTGCCTTCAAAATGTAGTTGTTCAAAATTATTTTTTCGTTCTAGGAAGGCAATGATTTGATGATCATCACTGAATACTTACCAATGATCAACATTGTTAGGAACACTTGGTCTATAAACCAGCTCAATAATATACCTATCTTCTTTCAAATCTGAGTGAAGAACTAAGAGAGTTCCTGAAACAACAAGTGCATCAACTCTATCATTAGATTCCCTGGGTATGGTAGAAATGTTGAAAGCATCAAAGCTTTCAATTTAGTCCCAAACCAGGTTGCGATAGTGGCGTAATATTTCATTCTTGGTTTGGTATAAGTTCTTCACTTGACAAACCACTAATTCAGCATCCCCTTTGGCATGAAAAAACTTGATGCCTTTGTCTTGAGCAGCCTTCAATCCAAGCAACAAAGATTCATATTTAGCTATATTGTTAGTGTTGCTAAATTATAATTTGTAAGATGAAAGAAACATATCTCCTTGAGGAGATATCAACACAATCCCAGCTCCCAAACTAGTAGAGGATCAACTGCCATTGAATTCCAGAGTCCATATCTCATCAGATACTGATTTTTCTTTAGACTTTCCTTCATTAGAGAAAGAGGGTCCTTTTTCATTTGTATTGCAGCCTACTAGTTCTTCTGTTATTCTAGTTGAACTGATTTTTGGGTTGACACTTTCAAGAATTTTATCAGATGCTTCATGCACTTCATCTGTAGATAGAAAGTAGTTACCCATACCTGAGGATTCAAAAAGAATTTGAGCTTCAGGGGCTGATGTTTGGGTGACCACATATTTTGCTTCTTTTTCAGGGAGCAACCTCTTCATTACGCCTTGGACAGGTATCCTTGCCTCAAATAGGTCCATGCTTAGTTCTCTTCCCACGTCCTTGTAGAAATTTCATCCAAGCAAAATGCTATAAGATGCTGGGACGTCAGCCACCAAAATAGTCATCTTGATTCTCTTGTCTGGGAAGGCTGCAAATGCAAATTGGGCATCTTTGATTTGTCTCAGCATGGTACTTATTTTCCATGGAGAAACATCTCCTAAATGTTTTGGTCAATGTGAGGCCAAAAGATTCAGCTACTTTAGTAGGCATGACATTTTCAGATGCACCTGAGTCTATAATACAATTACTTAGCTTATGACCATTTATTAACAGGGAAATATAGAAATGTTCTATTTTCTCAGGGGCAGCTGGAGGAGTAATGACAAGATTATTCAAAATGGGCGTGTTCTTTAGAGAATCAAGAGTTACCTTTTTAGCTTTTTGTCTTGCAAGGACGATTTGGTTCTTGACATATTAGACCAACTTATTCAATTGATCAAGATTGGACTGCAAATATTTGAATTTAGACATTTGTATTTTTGTCTTTTTGACATGATCGTGTTGGGGATCAACCAACTATATGATTACACTTATGAAAGCAATAAATCACGGAATTGAATCAGATAGATAAGTAACTAGAATCAGATAAATATCAAAGAACAAGAGATACAAGAAACCACCATGAAAACTTGTATTAAACTCTTTACAGAAGGAATACAATTGAAGAAACTTCTTTCTTCCAAACCTCTTTCAAATGTATAGATCTCTCTCTAGATCTCTTTCCCTCAAGAGCTCTCTCTCTCTCAAGTACAATCTAATCCAACAACCTGGATTGATTCACCTATACAATTATGTACTGTTCTTTCAACATTCAATACATTGAACTACAATAAGCTAAGAAGATCTAATTCTACATATAGAATTAGGAGACTTGAGCATGCACTTACAACCAACAGTTAAGCCTCTTGAACAAGGGCTCTAAAAATAGTCTTACTAATAATAGAGACGCGAACTTAAGACTAAGACTTAAACTCATCATGCAAACACTCGGTTCTGTCCTCAAAAATAGCATTCTAGACGCACAGGTAACCGACGCCGGTTCCTGCCTGCTTGCCTGTGACCGACGTCAGCCGATCCCCTGCCGACGCCAGCGTCTCTTCAACTACACCTGACCGACGTCGGTCGCTCCTGACCAATGCCGGTGACTGTGTAAACCTGCAACTTTGGTAATGCGCTCCTTGGTGAAGCTTTTAGGCTCCACACCTTAACAGATCGATTATGTCAAATGGCTGAAGTGAGCTAGGTATAGAAAAAGGTATTTCAACCTTCTGAGTTTTAGGAGGGATGGGAGGAGGGATGGTTTGTGAAATTGAAGTAGAAGGTGAAGGTGAAATTGATGTACTTATCTTTTGGGTGATCACTGGATCCTTTGACTGGAAAGGCAGAGTGGTTCTACGCTTAGCAATGGTAATTGCTAGTTGAAGTTGTTCCTCTATCTTTTTTTTGTCAGCTTGTTGGGCTAATTGGTTCTTGGATTTGGTAAACACTACATATGATCTATCAAAAGATTTTCCTTTGCTTTTGGGTTCATCTTGGTAGTTCAAGAAACCAATGTGGGATTTGCCAGCTGATTTTTCTTAATTTTCTTCAAGGAGATCAGTGTCATTTTCTTGATTCAACTTAGGCTAGAAAGAGAACTCTGATTCTGCTTCAAGATATCCCATTACTGAATTGGTTGGAGGAGCTTCTAGGGCAAGTTTCCCTTGTGGGGGAGGAAGACGATTTTGTTGCCCTTGATTCCTGGCAACATTGCCTTGATATGACTGATGTGAAAATGTCCTTCTTGGCATATCTCTGTATGAAGGAGCAAAAGACATTCCTTGCGCCATTTGCTTTTTGAGAGCAAGTAACTCATTTGTCAATTTTTGCACCATTGGACTTATGGTGCTTGTAGATGAATATTCAGAAGATGATGAAAGTCTATTTCTATTTGGATCTCTTCTTATCTTCCCTGCTAAGATGAGGTTATCTTCTACCTCAGTGGCTAAATGTTGAGCTGTAGCAAGATCTATTTGACCAGCACGTCTCAAAAAAAAACTTACTTCAGGTAACTGAGAATTAATGAAGAAGCATTTGATATTCTCAGTTGTAGGTCGAGCAATTACAAGAATTCTGTTCCTCAATTTGTCAAATTTGGCTATGAAGTCTCTCATTGGTTCATGAGGCTCTTTATTCATCTGTGTAAGTTGAGCCAAAAGTGCATGTGCATCTTCTGCAAGTTTGAATCTAGCTTCAAACTTGTCTTTGAGAGTATTCCAATCAGTCACTGGCTAGGCCTGTAGATGATAAAACCAATTTGTAGCAGCACCTTGTAATGTTTCTACAAAGAGCCTGACTGGTACATCTTCAAATTCTATTCCAATTACACCACAGGCTATGTTGAAGGCTGCAATGTGTTCATCAGGATGAACTTTTCCAACACCATAGAATTTGGGGAAATTCTTCCTTGAACTACGTGAAAGCTCATGTAGAGGTGGAGTAAGATTGAGAGGACCAACAACATTACCCCAAGGGCCTTGAATTGTCATTATACGACTATGAAAAAGAGGAATAACAAATCTCAGAGGGATAATTATTGGTAAAGCTTTATCAACAATAGAAGTGGATACTTTATTTGGTAATGGAGATTTGACTTTAGTAGGAGAAAATCTCTTAGTAGGTTGGAGATGAGATGGTGAAGGAAACAGATCAAAATTACTTTGCTGTACCAACTCGAATACAGGGTCAACAATACCTTTAGCCCTTTGGCTTCGTGTATACCTTGAATCTGCCAGATTGTGAAACAAAAATGGAAAAAAAATGACCTTGCTTTAGTTTGAAGCTTGAGGCTTTAAACTGTGCATTCTTTCCTAGTTAGTGTGGAGGTGAATGGTAAGGCTATAAATGGATAATGGGTTATATCCCCAGCGGAGTTGCCAAAAATTGTTGGTTGATTATTTTTTCGATCAGCGTACTGATAAACAAAATAGTTTTGATCAACCAAAGTAGGAAGATTGGTCATCCAAATGTGTAGGTTTACCACATCAAAAGGGGACTAATCTCTCCTCTCATCAAGGGGAGGTTCCCTATATATATATATATATATAATAATAATAATACTCAAGGGTAGGATAAACCATCAATCTCTCTTTCTTCAGGGATGATGTGTGCAAATCAAAAGAAAAATCTCAAGGAAACTGTCAGAAATCACTCCTCTTCTTTCAAAAGTACTATTCAGCAAACCACAAAAAAACTCCTGATAGTAAAAGTAAGATGTAACCAAGGACGTAGTAACCAACAAATTGAGATGTAGCACAAAGTCTCCACCTGAATTGCCCAAGAGTGAGATACGAAGGACAATGAGGGCACAAAGTCGTTCCAAGGTCCTTTACATAGAAATAAAAAGAAAACACATGAAAATCAATTGTGGGGGCAGAAAGTCTCTCCACAGTTGACTTCAGGACACCTTCCTGACTATTTTCACTAATCTTGCTTGTTGAATTAAAGAAACAGAAAATATATTAAGGAAAAAGACATAAGAACAGTTTCCCCAACAACAAAGATATCACAGCACAAAGTCTGAAAAATCACTTGATTTCTTATTCCAATAACAAAATATGATCAACAATCTGAGCTCAAAGTCTCATTAATGCCTTTCAATTTGGGTAGAGTTTCATTTCTGATTGTCAGAGAGAGATGTCTTTACAATAAAAGAGAGTCCCTTATATATCCTCTTCAAGAAGGACTCGAGAACAGTAACACATCATGTTACATTGAAATTTGTTAAGAAGACAGGCTGAAATTTAGGGGCATTTACCCATTTGCTTTTCTCAATGCAGAGAAACAAGTCACGCTATTGAAAGTTTGCATCTTTCAATGTCCACCTAGCGATCTGATCCTTCTTCATCGTTCCTCCTTTTCTCGTTAATTGAATCGAGTCCTTGATTCAATTTGATGCTTTGTTCCTTAGTTACTTCTTGCTGATCTTGGCCTTAAAGTCTTTGATTACATTCAGGTTCGTAGATTTAAACTTGCAAGGATCAATGACTATTTCATTGTTGCAACCTTGACGTCTGCGGGTACGTCACTTTCCTCATCAATTCCTTTAGCTTTGTCATTTGAGCTTTCCTAGAGGGGACCTACCCTTTGGGCCTTGAGAAATGATCTGCTTTGGGTTGGGAAGAGCCCCCCGCAAGGGTATCTTCCCTTCGGGCAGTCTTCGGATGGCCTTCGGGCTTCTTTCGGAGTCCTTCAGAGCTTTCCTGCAGACTTTTTTCGTGGACATTTTCCCCGGGATTTTTTCGTGGGCAAAAAGTCCACAGACAATTTCCCGTGGACATAAGTCCGCAAGAATTTGTTTTGTCTTTGGCCTTCAGAAATTTCTTCGAGCTTTTCTCCCGCAGCTTTGCCGAATTCCTTCAGACTTTTTTTCCAAAGGAATTCCTTCGAACAAAAAGTTTGAAGGAATTATGCCTTAGTCTTTTTTCTGAAGGAAATCCCTTTGTCTTTCGGCTGCCTTAAACAAAATTTTGAAAGAACTTACCTTTGCGGTTTCCTTGAAAATGACCCTTTTGAAGGGTGCTTTTGTCGGCCAAGAGCCCTCCGCAAGGGCACTTGTCCTTCAGTAGGCTCTCTTGAACTTTTTCATTGAACCGCTCCTTTGAACCAACTGTTGAACCAAGCTTTGAACCCTTTGATTGAACCAAAAGCCGTTGAACCGTTTGATGAACCAACTGAGTGAACCGAAGCATTGAACCAACTGAATTGAACCAAGCCTTTGAACCAAAGTGGTTCAATGGTTCATCGGTTCAATCGGTTCATTCTCTTTGATTTGACTAAGTTCTTTTGATCCTCGTTAAACCAAACACGTTGAAATTGTTGAGCCTTGAACCCATTGAACCTTTGAACCAAAGTGGTTCAATGGTTCAACGGTTCAATGGTTCAAGACTTGAAAACTTGTTCTTTTGATTGAACCTTTGAACCTGACTGTAGAAGCCTTTGAACCTGACTGTAGAAGCTTTTGAACCTGGAAGCGGTTGAACTCTTGCTGCTGATGTTGAACCTTTGAACCTGTTGAGCCCATTGAACCATAATAGTTCAAGGTTCAACAGTTCAATCCTTGCTTAGAAGCTTGTTGCTGAACTCTTTTTGTTGAACCTGGTCATTGAACCAACTTTGAGATCACTTAAGTGTTGAAATCTTGCTTCAGCTTGTGAAGCTTGTTGAACTTGGTCTGCAGAGTCCGTAGAAATCAACCTGTGAAGTTTGTTGAACTTGGCCTGCAGAGTTTATAGATTTCTCTTCCTACAGAGTCTGTAGATTCAAGCCTGCAGAGTTCGTAGATTCAAGCCTGTAGAGTTCGTAGATTCAAGCCTGCAGAGTCCGTAGATTTCTAAGAAGCTTGAAAAATGAGGAATTTGAATGCCCAAGACAAATTTTGAAAAGGGAAGAGACAATTTTGGTCTATAGGACCAAAATAGTTCAAATGCTGTCTCGAAAATGAGTGATATTTTTTGGGGACAACAAGATGGCAAAAATTTCCTGCATGGGGCGTAGATGGCCTTAATTGTTTATTAGATTGAACCAAATGCTAGATTGGCTAAATATAGTGTGCAATTGCGGCCAACATAGACCCCATTGACAATAAATGGAAGGGGTTCCTTGCACATGGCTTGTTAATCCCAATTGCATATCAAATTGAACCAAATACTCAATTTTTTGAATATGGTGTGCAATTGGGGCCAATAGACCTGCAATTTACATTAGATGGACAAAATATCTTATATGGGGCCAACGGATCCCTAATTGATATGAGATGGATGCAATTTTTTGCACTGGGTTTGGTTGATCCCAATTGTGTATCATATTGAACCAAATATTCAATTAGATGGAAATAATTGCTTTCAAGGGCCTAACGAACCCCCAATTGACATTAGATGGACACAATTCTTTGCATGGAGCTTGGTTGTCCTTGATTGCATATTAGATTGAAAAAAATACTTGATTGATTTAATATGGTGTGCAATTGGGGTCAATAAAGCCCCAATTGACATTATATAGACACAATTCCTTGCACATGGCTTGAATGACCCTAATTACATTATCATATTGAATAAAATACCCGATTGGTTGAATATAGTGTGTAATCTAGACCAATAGAGGGCCAATTGACATTAGATGGATGTGATTGCTTGCATAGGGCCAAAAAAGCCCCAACTGCATTAGATGGATGTAATTTAATCCACGAGGCTAGATTGGCCCATATTATGTATTATATTGAATAAAATACTTGATGGGTTGAATATGGTTGTAATCAAGGCTAACAGAGCCCCAATTGAGTTTAAATGGATAAATTATTTGCATGGGGATCGATTGGTCCCAATTGCATATTAGGTCGAACCAAATACTTGATTGATTGAATATGGTGTGCACCAATGGATGAATGCAATTCCTTACAAGGGTTTGATTTTGCCAGATTACATATCAAATTAAAATAGATACTTGCTTGGTTGAATATGGCTTGCAATTGGGCTCAATATATCCTTGATTGACATTAGACGAATATAATTTCTTGCATGGGGCTTGATTGGCTCTAATTATGTATCAAATTGAACTAAATACTTGGTTGGTTGAATATGGTATGCAATCAAGGCCAACAAAGCCGCAATTAACATCAAATGGATGTAATTATTTGTAAAGGACTCGATTGGCCTCGGTTGTGTATTAGATTGAACTAAATTCTTGATTGGTTGAATATGGTGTGCAATAGGGGGCAACAAATCCTCAATTGAAATTATATGGATAATATTCCTTTTATGGGGATCTTTTTACCCCAATTACATATATAATTGAAAGAAATACTTGATTTGATGAATATGGTGTGTAGTTGGGGCTAATAGAGTCCCAATTGACTTTAGATGGGCACAATTTATTTCATGGGGCTTAGTTGGCTTTAATTGTGTATTAGATTAAAAAAATACTTGTTTAGTTGAATATGGTGTGGAATTAGAACCAACAAAGCTATAGTTGACATTAGATGGATGCAGTTTCTTATGGTTGGGCCAAATTACATTATCAGATTGAACCAAATAATCAATTGGTTGGATATGGTTTGCACTAGGGGCCAATGGTGGCCCAATTGATATTAGATGGGCGTAATTTCTTGCACGGGGCCAATAAAGCCTAAATTGACATTAGATGGACACAATTTCTTACATGAGGTTTGATTGCCTCTAATTGTTTATAAAATTGAAAAAAATAATCAAATGATTGAATATGGTGTGCGATCGGGCCCCAAGTAGCCCCAATTGACAATAGATAGAAACATTATCTTGGATGGTGCCAACAAAACCCCAATTTATATTAGATTGATGCAATTATTTGCATAGGGATCCATTAGCCCAATTATATATAAAATTGAGATAAATACTAAATTTGCCCCAATTATATATAAAATTAAGATAAATACTAAATTTGTTGAATATGGTTTGTAACTAGGGCAAATGGAGCCCCATTTGACATTAGATGGAAGAAATTCCTTGCACATGGCTCAATTGGTTTGAATTACTGATGCAGGAGTATCACTACCATTTGTAAATTTTGGTTTATTTCCATGGTCTTGAGTCTTTAGAGGGTCATTGTAGTAATTTGAGGTTTGTAGGAGTCATTCGTAGGTGCTAGAACTTTGTCGAATTTGAATTGGGCTCACTTAGGCATTTTCCCACATAAATGATCATTTAAAATATTTTAAAATCTTTGTAATGTTACTCAAGTTTCTTGATGTTTGTGAAATGTCAATTTTTGTGACCTTGTGTGTTAGGGGGTCTTTAATATGGTTTATGATGGTTTAGTACCTGTTAGAGTTAGTGTTGAGTTTAAATCCTAACTATGTCTAAGCATACTAATGATATTCCTTCCTTTTTTATGTTGGAGGAATCAAAAGTTAGTTAGGATAGTTATAGGAGTTTAGAATAGGTAGGTGTTTAGGGATAGCGAGTCATTTTTGGTAGGATAAGTGTGAGAGAAAGGTGGAAGAGGACTGGAATAGAGGATGGACGAGAAATCTATGAAGAAAACTCTGTTCACATGTTAATCCTAAGTGCATTTGTCAAAAGTCATGAATTTGAATGTACAAAGAACTTTGTTTTGTAAGCAAGAAGAGTTATATTGCTTTTTTAGAGATCATGTCATAAGGAAAAATAAGTTCTAACATGTGTGAAAGCTAATATAAATAAACAAGAAAGAGATTCTCATTTGTGATAATCAAAAGGTTGCAGACCCTATTGTGTTCCTGTGTGTTTGGGTTTAGAAGACTGTATAATGATGATGAGTATAGAAGACTTTGTGTAACTTGAGATGAAGCACATACAAAGTGCTAAGCATATATTTCAATGATCTTGTAGTTATTGATATGTTTTTGCATTTGTTCCAATACTAGTTTAAGACAAATCACTCCTAACCCTGTAGGAGTCTGTGAACCCATATACAGTCCAACTCAGACTTAAGCATAAGAAGGAAATAAAGGATCTTTCAAATATTTTTTTATACTCATGCACATGGAAGAGGTAAGTGCAAACCATACATAATTACCAAATAAGGTTGAATCTTGTTTGAAATCGTGAAACTACAAAATAAGCTTTCTCAGATAGAAGCAGACAATGTTATCCAATACAGTCAAACACATAATCATGTGAAAGAAGTAAATAAAGGTGTCTAGAAGATAACCAATCAATTGAGAAAGGTGTCTAGTGGTTTCAAAAACCCTAAACATCTATCACATTAGCTTGAAAAATGATTGAAATCCTAAAACTTCAAATAAACCCTTCTCAAGTTATACAGTTTGCCAACAACCATGTGTTAGGGTTATCACACACAAATTGGAATTTCAAGAGTTCCAATTGTTAAAAAGCTTGAAACTTGATGAACAGTTAAGGAACAATGTGCCTCAAAGGATTTTTGGATTTTCATACATGTATGGAGTGTCTGAGTATGGATATAAGGGATTGAGTGCAAAACAATGGGTTAGGACCTAATAGGCCTAAACAGAGCCTAAGAAGTGGTTAGTAAGGTGATTTGAGAGAAGAGTTAAGTTAAGAAACTTTGTGGAATGTAAGATAAGGATAAAGGGTACTTGAGAAAAGTATTTATCTATCTGTACTAAGAGAAAAGGTCCAAAAAAGGATAGTAGAAATCCTATCAAAGGGAATGATCAATGTTTGTTGTAAAGAGTTGTAGTGAGAAGTCTTGGGGGAGGGATAGATGTTTCAAATAGAACTTATAAGAGTGAAAATTTGATAATAGTAACTCTAAGATAGCAAGGAAACCTGAATCATACATGGAGACAAGATACTAATGTGTTTTCATCAAGGAATGAGTGAAGTGAGGTATGACTCACAAGAGAAAGATAAGGGTGAGTAGTGAGTTAAGGTTGTGAGATTGTTTTGGAATGACAATAGGACATCAATAGAAGTTTAGAGACATAAAACAAAGACTGAATAATCTAATGGAGACAAGTTGTTAAGAGGTCATATATGAGAAGATGTTTGGAGACTCATTAAAGAGGTTGAATGTCTAGCAAAGATCCAAGTGCATTAAGGGATGAAACAAAAAACAAAAAATAATATCAGAGTGCAAAGATGGTTCAGAGCTAGGTGATTTTCATGGGTGAGTGTATGATGAAAATATACATGATTCATGTTTCCTTTTATGATAGACAAGTTTGTAAATAGACCTCAGCATCAAGAAAGGTGGGTAGTGAGTTGAGGCTGTGAGATTGTTTTGGAATGACAACAGGACATAAAGAGAAGTTCAGAGACACAAAACAAAGACTGAATAGTCTAGTGGAGACAAGTTGTTAAGAGGCTAGAAAAGAGAAGAGGTTTGGAGACTCATTAAAGAGGTTTAAGGTCTAACAATGATCCAAGTGAATTAAGGGATGGAATAAATAACAAGGAAGAAAATCAGAGTGCAAAGATGTTTCAAAGCTAGGTGACTTGCAAGGGTGAGTGTATGGTGATCTGCATAATTTGGTATCTGAGCAAGAATGTTCTATGTGCTACGCCCCTAACCTATCACATGTATGAGGATAGTATTAGCCGACTTGTGGCTTACTTATCCCTCTTTGACATTATATTGTGGCCGACTTGTGGCTGACTTGTGGCTTTCTTTAGATTATTAGGTCGGCCTATGGAGTAACCATGGCCTAGTTAGACTATATATAGGAGGTAGTGGGTAATCATTTATCATCATATTGTGAATTCTGCTCTTATTGAAGCTTGTGGAGGTTGCCCCCTCGAAGTGGCTTATCTTTTATCATATATTTGGATATATTTCAGTCATATTTGGATATAATTCTGCTGTTATACTTAATTCTTGAAGTAATTTCATTACAAGTGGTATCAGAGCTGTGATTTGGGCAATCTTGTGGGTGAAACACTAATTTTGTGATATATAAAAAACGGTTAGGAAATTATCTAATTTTTTTTTATTGAAGGTGAGAAATCATCACATTAAGCTTCCATTAAAATTTCAGATCATTTGGATCTGTTTTTCAACAATTATCGCTATTTTATGGTTTTTCATAAAATTGCTCTATTGTGCGCAATTCAAAGAATTTTTTTGATTTGTTTACATTTTTGGAAATCTTATAAAAATTTGGCTATGGTTTGTTCTTTTTATATTTTTAATTGAGGCTGAAATAATTCCAAAATCGCTTGGTCAAAGTTGGGTCAAAAGTGTCAATAAGGGTCGACATCGTAAAACCCTTTTATGGCAGGTCCACAAACTCGGGGCCGAGGAAAGGGGGCTGAAACTCCAGAAAAAAATCCTAACAAGGATGAGATGGAGTTAGAAGGGGGGTGTAATAGACCCTTTGTACCAGGGTTTTCTGACATAGATCACAAAGTGAGCCAGCTTGACTATAGTGTGCAAGGCATTTAGAGTGAGGTGCAAGACATACAATCTAATATGCAATCCATACAAGATAGTTTTGGATATATAATGACAGATTTGAATATTAATCAATCAAATCATCAAGCTAACTCTATTTCACAAACCCACCAGGGTGGTTCTCCTAACCAGTCTACTTCAAATCCAACTCCATGGCCACAGAATAACCTATTACCAAAAGTGGATATGCACAAATTCAATGGAAAAGATCCACTCAATTGGCTCAACCAAATGGAGAGTTTTTTTGACTTACATCAGATTCCAAGTGGACAGAAGGTCACCATGGCATCCTTGTATCTTGAACTTGATCAATTCATTTGGTATCGATGGTTGTGTGATCAAAAGAAAAAGATGGGTTTCAATGTCACTTGGTCAATTTTTCAGGAGCAGCTACAATTACACTATGGCAATAGTGTGACAGATAATTACTTCAACCAACTGGAAAAATTGTGACAAACCAGCTCTGTCAAAGATTAGATTCATCATTTTCAGAACCTATCCTTACGTGTGGAGACAATTTCTGATGCAAATTTGAATGACCTATTTTTGGGTGGACTCAAGGACCACATTCAACATGAGGTACACATGTTTAATCCACTTAATATTTTTGAATCTATTATCCTAGCACGTAGCGCTGAGGAAAAATTCCTAGCCAACAAGAGACAACCATTCACTCACGTCAAAGATCGTAGCATATCATCATCAACATTTCCTCCACCTACTAGATTGACCCCTCAACAAATTGAAGAAAAGCATGCAAAAGGATTATGTTTTGGTTGTGATAGCAAGTGGAGTAAAGGACATAGATGTGCTGAGAAGAAGTTATTCTACATTGAGGGACCAAATGAAGATGAAGAAGCAGATGATACCTCCAATGATGATGAGGAAGATATAGAGGAGGTACCTGAAGATTCCCACCCTACAATCTCTTGTCATGAACTTGCAGGTATTAATCACTCCACAAACTCTTAAGGTGGTGGGTTTCCTCAAGAAATAGAAGGTGACAGTATTGATTGATTCAGGGAGCACACATAACTTTATAAACCATAAGTTGGCCACTCGATTGAACTGTTTCATCTACCCAGCACCAGAATTTTAGGTCATGATTGCAGATGGTGGCACAATTAATTGTTCAGGCAAATGCCATAGTATTAAGCTTACTATGGGTGGGTACAATCTTGACTCTCCTATGTTTGTTATTCCCATGGGTAACACAAACATTGTTTTGGGAGTCCAATGGCTCACAACCTTAGGTACCATTGATATGAACTTTCAAGAACTATTCATGCGCTTTCATTCTGAAGGTAAGAAAATTGAATTACATGGATTACATGAAAAATCTCCACAATTGGTTAGTTCACATCAGATGACCAAGATGCTAAAAAAGGGGCAGAGGGAATTATTGCATGATTATGCTCTATAGAAGTTCAACCCCCAAAGGTATCTACACATCCTGATCTGCAAATAATTTTTGAAGACCACTCATCTATTTTTAGGGCCATGCCAAAAGGACTACCACCAAAAAGAGAACATGATCATGCCATTCAACTAATTCCAGGTAGTCAACCACCAAATATTAGACCATATAGATATCCATATGCACAAAAAAGTGAAATTGAAAAGATGGTCCATGAGATGCTGAAGGCATGGATCATCAAGCATAGCCAAAGTGCATATTCATCACCAGTGGTCATGGTGCAGAAGAAGGATGACACATGGAGGATGTGCCCCGATTATAGGGAACTCAACAAGTACACCATCAAAGATAAGTTTCCTATTCCAGTAATTGATAATTTACTTGATGAGTTGCATGGTTCTAATTATTTCACAAAATTGGATCTTTGCTTGGGGTACCATCAAATTAGAATTAAGGATGAAGATGTTCATAAAACTGCTTTTAGAACACATGAGGGCCATTATGAGTTTTTGGTAATGCCCTTTGGTCTTACAAATGTACCATCTACTTTTTAGAGCTTGATGAACACTATTTTTAGGCCTTTTTAGAGGAAGTTTGTGCTAGTTTTCTTTAATGACATATTGATTTATAGTCAGACATGGGAAGCACATCTGCAACATGTGAAACATGTATTGATAGTTTTGGAGAAGCACCAACTTTATGTGAAGCCATCTAAATGTGCTTTTGGAGTACAGGAGGTAGAGTACCTTGGTCACATTGTTTCCCATGAAGGGGTCAAAGTTGATCCTCAAAAGATCAAAGCAATAATGGAATGGCCCATGCCAAAAACTCTCAAAAACCTTCAAGGTTTTCTTGGACTAATAGGTTACTATAGAAGATTTGTGAAAGGTTATGGCAGCATAGCAGTTCCACTCACTGCATTACTAAAGAAGGATGCTTTCCATTGGAATGATGATGCCACCAAAGCATTTGAGAAACTAAAAGTAGCTATGTGCACCACTCCAATTTTGGCTACTCCAGACTTCTCACAAACATTCATTATTGAATGTGATGCTTCTGGGTCTGGATTGGGGGCAGTACTAATGCAGGAAGGAAGACCCATTGCATTTGAAAGTCATCAATTCAAAGGTAAGAATCTACAAAAACCTGTCTATGAGAAAGAAATGATGGCTATTCTTCATGCAGTTAAACAATGGAGGCCTTATCTGATGGGTAGACACTTTAAGGTGAAAACGGATCATGATAGTCTCAAATAATTTTTGGAGCAAAGATTATCATCTGAGGAACAACAAAAATGGGTAACCAAAATGTTGGGTGATGATTTTGAAATCATCTACAAGAAGGGTAAAGATAATGTAGTAGCAGATGCACTATCTAGATGGGATGCATCCAAAGAAGCATTACTTGGTGCAATGTCCATATTGCAAGCAGATTGGGTGGATGAAGCTAGGTTAGAATGGGAGCAAGACAAGGATACATGGTTCTGATTCAGAATCTCCAATAAGGTAATTTATCCTCTGACAAATTTGAATGGAAAGGTAATGTCCTATGGTATAAGGGTAGGTTATACTTGTGCAAAACTTCATAGCTTAAGCATAAGATTCTTGCAGAGTTGCATGCATCTCCACTTGGGGGACACTCAGGGTTCTTGAAAAATTATCATAGAATTAAGAAAGAATTATTTTGGGAAAGACTCAAGGGAGATGTACAAAAGTTTGTGGAAGAATGCATGATATGCCAACAGAATAAAGGTGAAACAGTTAAGACCCCAAGTTTGTTACAACCATTAGCAATTCCTAGTCAAAGGTGGGAGGAGGTTTCCATGGATTTCATCACTAGGTTGCCTTTTTCTGAAGGTAATAATGTTATTTTGGTCATTGTGGATAGGCTTACAAAATATGCCCATTTTTGTGCTCTCTCACACCCATTTTCAGCAAGTACCATTGCGGCTATTTTTATGGAAGCAGTTCTCTAATTACATAGATCCCCAAAAATAATTGTAAGTGATCGTGATCCTATTTTCACTAGTAATTTTTGGACTGAACTATTTTCTTGTTTGGGTACTCAGCTAACTCATAGCTCATCTTACCACCCCCAATCTGATGGACAAATTGAAGTGGTTAACAAATGTTTAGAGGGGTATCTCCATTGTTTTGTATCAGATAAACAAGAACATTGGGTTAAATGGCTACCACTTGCAGAATGGTGGTATAACACATCTTTCCATACCTCTTCTAAAATGTCTCCATTTCTAGCACTATATGGTTACCATCCACCTTCCATCACTTCTTCATTAAAGGTGCACACCAAGGTTCGAGATGTGGAAGAGCACATTCAACATCAACAAGAGGTTTTGGCTAGTTTGAGAGAGAATTTAGCCTTGGCACAAAATAGGATGAAGCAACAAGCAGATCAACACCAGAGTGAGCGAAATTTTGAGGTGGGTGACTGGGTATTTGTTCGTTTGCAACCTTACAAGCAGATGTCCTTGAAGCAATAGAAAAAGGACAACAAACTTGCTCCAAAGTATTATGGCCCTTATCAGGTTCTACAAAAAATTGGAAGTGTGGCTTACAAGCTCGAGTTACCTCATTCATCTCACATACACCCAGAGTTTCATGTTTCTTGTTTGAAGAAGGTCATTGGACATAAAGTTTCTGCCCAGACAAAGCTCCCAAAATTAGGTGAATAAGGACGAGTCATTTTTGAACCAGAGAAGATCCTCCAAACACGTACTAAGAGGTTGAGAACCAGAGAGATTAAGGAATATTTGATCAAGTGGAAAAACCAAAGCAGTGAAGATGCAACTTGGGAAGGTGAAGAATTTTTGCAACAACATCCACAGTTGTTCAATGTTGAGGACAACGTTGGTTTGAAGGGGAAGGGCATGCTACACCCCTAACCTATCACATGTATGGGGATAGTATTAGCCGACTTGTGGCTTATTATCCCTCTTTGACATTATATTGTGGCCGACTTGTGGCCAACTTGTGGCTTTCTTTAGATTAGTAGGTCAGCCTATGGAGTAACCATGGCCTAGTTAGACTATATATAGGAGGTAGTGGGTAATCATTTATCATCATATTGTGAATTTTGCTCTTATTGAAGCTTGTGGAGGTTGCCCCCTCGAAGTGGCTTATCTTTTATCATATATTTGGATATATTTCAGTCATATTTGGATATAATTCTGCTGTTATACTTAATTCTTGAAGTAATTTCATTACACTATGGATAAGGTATATTTTAATGTTTTGAAAGTGTTTATTAAGTTTACTAGAAGAGTATGTAGGGTAAGTGTTGAAGGTTGCATTGAGGTGTTTCTATGAGTTGCTAATGAAAGTTGTAGGAAAGAGTGGAAAGGCAAAAAAGTGAAAGTTGTGGTTGAAGCCCTTAAGCCAAGAGGCTTGGAGAGAGAGGAGAGAGGGGAGAGATAGTGAAAGCTTCATGGAAGGAAGCTCAAGAAGAGCTTAAGATAGAGAGAGGAGTCGCAAGTGAGGACAAGACATAAAGAGACTCTAAGAGATTTAGAGTCAAGTGAGAGAGACCCAAGTGAGGTCAAGGATGCAAGTAAGCCTATCAAGAAGAAGAAGAAAGGTCAAGGTGAGACCTAGAGAGAAAGTGTGAAGAGTGAGAAGAGAGAAAAAGAAAGATCAAGGGCTTAAAGAATGAGGAATGCCACAAGAAGATGGACAAAGAAAAAGAAGTGAAGCAAAGAGAATTAGATAGAGGAAAGGAGATTGTTGAGATGAATATGGTATTAGCAAGGTTATAACAAGTCTTGGAAGAAATGAGACCAAGATTCTTAGTACATGTCAAAAGGAGAGTGAGATGGCCTCTCAAGTAGTTGATAGAGAATAAAATGAGATAAATGGAGAAACTGATAGCAAGGAAACATAAAAGAGGAATTAAAGGGGAAAGCAAGCCTCAAAATTTTATCACTAATAATTTTTTGGAATGTGTATATACAAGTAAAGAGTTGGATGAGTATGAAGCAGAAGATGTCAAGAGAAACAAGGAGTGAATGACAAGAGAGAAACATGAATAATATGTTAATGTTTTGGAATAAGCAGATTAGACAAATCAATATGGTGATATAATCCTATGCTATCCTGAAGAAGGTGAACCACTTGATGAAGAAGAAACTGACAATGAGTTTACAATAGCACCATACCTCATGGTAAGCATGAAAGAGGAAGGTTTGAGTAAAAAAAGATTTGAGGTGAGAAAATAATCACAAGGTAATAGTTTCAACATTATTTTTTATGAGTATGTTGATATGCAAGTTGATGAAGAAGAGTTATATGAGATTACATTTAAGTTAATGAATAAGCTAATGGAATGACAAGAAGAAATAGAGGTACCCAAAGAAGTACTTGACATGCAGGAAGAAACCTATGAGGTGGTAGTAAGAGAGTATGAAGAAGAAACACATGATGAAGTGCTTGTGAAGTTTAATTCATACCAAGTAGACGTGTCTTACTTGGCACCAATTGAAGACAAAATGATATGGGTGAATATACTATTAAGGAAAAGTAGATGTGGTAGCATATAATGCATGAATCGGAAGATTTGAGTCTAATAGGAGATAAGGAATTCATCATAGCAACTGAGTTTGCATTAATGAAAATATTGAGCCAAGATGAAGAGGAGTTGGAAGCCAAAGGGAAAACAAAACTTGAATAGAAACAAAGTGAACTTCAAAAGGACAAGCAAAGAGTGGTTTTGTTTAATTTGTTTGCTTCATGTGTAGGTCTTTGGAGGAAGATGAAAAAGCAAAATTTGCCCATGATCAGTTTGGAGATCCATGGCAAGAGAGAGATCATCCAAGGAGAGGCCATCATACCTTTAAACAAGATTCAATAAGGTCTATATGCTTCAAATAGGCTTTGGGATCCAAGAGGACATGCAATTGAAAGAGAGATGCTGAACAAAACATCAATGCCAGATTAGTTATAAATTTCTTGAAAAGTTTTATTTTGCTTCTCAATAGTATGATGAAGGATCATCACAACCATTTGTAAATTTTGGTCTATTTCCATTGTCTTGAGTCTTTAGAGGCTCATTTTAGTCATTTGAGGTTTTTAGGATTCATTCGTAGGTGCTATAACTTTGTCAAATTTGAATTGGGTCACTTAGGCATTTTCTCGTCAAAATGATCATTCCAAATATTTGTAATGTCACTAAAATTTATTGATGTTTGTGAAAGGTCAATTGTTGTGACCTTGTATGTTAGGGGTATTTAAGATTGTTTATGGTGGTTTACTACTTGTTAGATTTAGTGTTGATTTTAAATCCTAACTATGTCTAAGCATACTAATGATATGCCTTCCTTTGCTATGTTGGAGGAATCAAAAGCTAGTTAGGATAATGATAGGAGTTAATAATAGGTAGGTGTTTATGGATAGCGAGTAATTTTTTTTAGGATAACTGTGATAAAAAGTGGCAAAGGACTGGAATAGAGGATGGAGGAGAAATCTATGAAGAAAACTCTATTCACATGTTAGAATTGAGTGCATTTGTCAAAGGTCATGAATTTGAATGTACAAAGAACTTTGTTTTGTAAACAAGAAGAGATTTATTTATTTTATAGATATAATTTCATAAATAAAAATAAGTTCTAACATGTGCGAAAGCTAATATAAAGAAATAAGAAAGAGATTCTCATTTGTGATAATCAAAAGGTTGCAGACCCTGTTATGTTCCTATGTGTTTGGGTTTAAAAGACTATATAATGATGATGAGTATAGAAGAAATTATGGAACTTGATTTGAATCACATAAAAAGTGGTAAGCATCTATTTCAATGATATTTTAGTTCTTGATATGTTTTTGCATTTGTTCCAATACTAGTTTAAGAGAAATCACTCCTAACCTTGTAGGAGTCTGTGAACCCATATATACTCCAACTTAGCAGATATTTCAAAGATTGTTTTCCACTTAGGAACATGGAAGAGATAAGTGCAGACCCTATATAATTACTAAATAAGGTTGAATATTTTTTGAAATTGTGAAACTAAAAATAACCTCTCACAGATAGAAGTAGACAATGTTATCCAATACAGTCAAACATAGAACCATATGAAAGAAGTAAATAAAGGTGTCTAGAAGATAACCAATCGATTGGGAAAGATGTTTATTGGTTGCATAGACCCTAAACATCTATCATAGTAGTTTCAAAGGTGATTGAAACCCTAAAACATAAAATAACACCTACTTGGGTTATATACTCTGCCAACAACCCTGTGTTAGTGTTTTCACACACAAATTGGATTTTCAAGAGTTATAACCATAAAAAAGAATGAAACTTGGTAAACTATTAGGGATCAATATGCATTAAAGTATTTTTGGAGTTTCATACCTGTATGGAGTGTCTGAGTATGGATATAAGTGACTGAGTGCAAAATAGGGGTTTAGAGACCTAATAAGCCTAAATAGAGCCTAAGAAGTGGTTAGCAAGGTGCTTTGATAAAAGAGTTAAGTTAATAAACTTTGTATAATGTAAGATAAAGATAGAGGGTACTTGAGAAAAGTCTTAGTTTCTCAAACCAAGTTTGTACCTATCTGCACTAAGAGAAAAGGTCCAAAAAAAGGCTACTAAAAACCCTATCCAAGGGAAAGATCTATGTTTGTTGTAAAGAGTTGTATTGATAAGTCTTGTGGAAGGGATAGATGCCTCAAATAGAAATTATAAGAGTGTAAATTTGATAATAGGAACTCTAAGATAACAATGAAACTTGAATTATGCATGGAGACAAGATACTAATGTGTTTTCATCAAGATATGAGTGAAGTGAGGGAAGACTCACAAGAGAGAGAGAAGGGTGAGTATTCATTTGAGGTTGTGAGATTGTTTTGGAATGAAAATAGGACATCAAGAGAAGTTTAGAGACACAAAACAAAGACTGAATATTCTAGTGGAGACAAGTTGTTAAGAGGTCAGATAAGAGAAGATGTTTGGAGACTCATTAAAAAGTTTGAAGGTCTAGCAAAGATCCAAGTGCATTAAGGGATGAACACAAAACAAGGAAGAATATTAGAGTGAAAATATGGTTCATATCTAGGTTATTTGTAGGTGTGAGTGTATGGTGAAAATATACATGATTCATGTTTCCTTTTATAATAGACAAGTTTGCAAATGGACCTCTACATCAATTACATATCAGATTAAACCAAATACTCAATTGATTGAATATGGTGTGCAATTGGGGCCAATGAAGCCCAACTTGACATTAGATGGACACAATTACTTGCATGGGGATATTTTGGCCTCAATTGCATATCATATTGAATCAAATATTCAATTATTGAATATGGTATGCAATTAGTTCAAAAAAAACCTAATTAACATTAGATGGGTGCAATTCCTTGTGCATGGCTTAATTGGTCTCAATAGTGTATCAGATCGTACCAAATACTCTATTTGTTGAATATGATGTTCAATTAGTGCTAATGAATCCCTAATTGACATTAGATGGAAACAACTCTTACATGGGGCTTGGTTGGTCCCAATTATGTTTCATAATGAACCAAATACTCAATTAGTTGAATATGGTTTGTAATATGGGCCCTTTTGACATTAGATGGGTACAATCCCTTGCATGAGGCTAATTTAGTGGTTGAATATGGCATTTAATTGGGGCCAACATAACCCTAATTTACAT
Source organism: Torreya grandis (assembly GCA_037957365.1). NCBI lineage: Eukaryota > Viridiplantae > Streptophyta > Pinopsida > Cupressales > Taxaceae > Torreya > Torreya grandis. The sequence goes on along the minus strand of JARHVA010000319.1, from coordinate 2,208,515 downwards.
TATATGGAAGAAATTTATTACAGAAGACCAATGAATCCCTAATTGATATTAAATACATAAAACCTGGCTCAATTGACCCCAATTGTGTATCAGATTGAGCCAAATATTTTATTGATTAAATATGGTGTGCAATTGACAGAAATAAATCCCTAATTGACTTTATATGGGAGCAATTGTCTAGATGGGTTCAATATAAACCCAATTGAGATAAGATGGACACCATTCTTTGTATGAGACTCAATTGGCCCCAATTGCATACCAAATTCAAAGAAATATTTGATTGGTTGAATATGGTATGCAATTGGGGCTAACAAATTCCCAATTGACATTAGATGGACATAATTTGTTGCATGGGGATCGTTTGGCCTCAAATTTGTATCACATTGAACCAAATACTTGATTTGGTTGGTTATGTTATACAATCAAGGCAAATAAAACCCCAATTGATACTAGACAGATGCAATTCTTTTCACGAGGATCAGCTTTCTCTAATTGTGTATTAGATTGAACAGAGTACTTGATTGATTTAATATGGTGTACAATAAAAAAAAACAAAGCTCCAACTAACATTATATGGATGCAATTCCTTTCAAGGGGTGCAATTATCCCTAATTACGTATTATATTGAACCCAATACTCAATTGGTCTAGTATGATGTTCAATAAGGGCTAACAAAGTCCATATTGACATTAGATGGAAGCAATTACTTGCACAGGGTTTGGTTGGCCCAAATTGTCTATCATATTGTTCTAAGTCTTTGATTGGTTAAATATAGTGTGCAATCAAGGCCAATAGGGCCCAATTGATAGTTGATTGATGCAATTTAATACATGGGGTTATTTTACCCTATTTGGTTAGAGAACATGAATTAGATTATAAACTATTTAAAATGAATTCTTATTACAAGATATACAAAATATAAAAATATAAGTGTAAATGCTTGCAATTGATTTGACAATGCAATCTACTAATTATAAAAAATACAACAAAGGGTTATATACTTAGTAATTAATTTTTATGTGGAATATTAAGATTTCAGGAGATAACATGAAGGATTGAAAAGTGGACTACAGGGCACTTGGATCAGGATATGGAGGGGTGTGTGTGTCTAGATGGTCTCATTTGACTAAGGTTGGTATAGTTAAACAATCTATTTCACATCTAATGATTTTTTGTGTGTGGATTTTACTCCTCTATTTGATTTAGATAGGTACACTTGCTTGTCTTTTGACTATGTTCAATCTTGAAGTTTGATAATGTATGCAAATCACATAAATCCTTATCCTTCACTTAAAAATCCTTGGTCTACCTACAATGATAGGATTATGCCTGTGAAAGGGAATAAAGGTGGGTTGAGATTACTCCAATCACTCCTCATTGACTGGTTGAGTGTTGTTTGCATATCCAATAATGTGAAGAGATAAGTCTAACCACATTTAATTCTACCTATAGGTGGATGTGTGTAATAGTGCTTGTTGAATGTATGCAACTTGTGATCTATCTCTTGATACTTAACAATTGACTATCTTGAATTAGCTCTTGAGTGCTTCATACTTGGTAAGGACCTACTTTTAGTGACTGACTAGAAAATTGGGAGAAATAGGGACATCCTCTTGAATGTGAAAGTGTTTTAATAGATTTGATAGGTACTTGCTATATAAGTAATAAGTCTATGCCTATTTTATATTTATAAGCAACTATTTAGGTACTTTCTCATGCCACTAACATGTGAAACATATGATTTGATCCATACGAATGATTTAAATTTTAATTCTAATGATTGCTTAGCGCGGGACAAAACCATCAAACTCAAATTATACCATTATACAATATGTTTTGAATCAAATGTTACCATCTAAGATGTAAGAATATTGGTCTAATGAGTTGTAGATGTCTAAGTAATTTATATAGTTGGTTTGACACAAACTATGAGGTTTCTTGTAGGTGGCTAATATAATCTTGGGAAGGTTAAGACCCTTAGAAGGCATGGGGATGTGAGATAATGATAAATGAAACTCATGTTTGTATGCATAAGTCATGTAGGGTGAAGGTGAGTCAATATTGACATTGCTAAGTATTAATTACTAGATTTTAGTGTTTACAAATGCCTCCCTTTTATTATAGTATTGATATGTGACAAAAATACTAGAGTAAAAGGATAAAAATGTAAATGAGTGTGTAAAACACACTTTGGCTATAGGGGAGGGCTCCAAATGTGCAAGCTATTTTTCTAAAAAACTCGAAATGAAAATATGGCTGTTAATGTCCACAAAAAAATAATACGAAATTGCATAAATTTAAATTTAAATTGAAGAGAAAGAAAAGAGTACACATGTGTATGGGTGAACCATGTTTCCATATAACTTATTGAAGATGATGCTTCCTTATTAAAGTATTGGAGAATGGTCCCTCTTATCGAATGCTTTTGGATAATTTGGGGTGATCAATTCCCAATTGTGTAACTAAGGTGAGTACCATGGACTAAGAAGGAAAATATCCTCAATCCTCATCGAAGAATAATAAAGGGAATAGTTCTAGGCCAATGAGTGACGAATAACCTCAACCACACTAACCCATATAACTATTATACACTAATCTTATAACCACAAGATAAAAGTTGGGATTCAAATTTTGGGGTCATAGAGTTACGCTAGGCCCTTGAGCAATGTAGAACCTCAATCACACTACTCATTAAAATATGAATCAATCATTGTATAACAACTTATAAATTTAAGGTTGTTCAATAATTGAAATGTGCTTGAAAAAGAAGAATTTGTGCAATGTAAATGTGCATAAAACAACTTTCATGCCCCATAATATGAATTGCTTGGTAAATTATGGAATTGCATATGCATCAAAAAAATTTCATGCCCCACAATCTAAACTAATAGGTGCCAATATGATATATAATGCTATGCATCTACATGATATGTATTTCTCATATCTAAAAACTCTGAAAATATGTAACTCATACTTTGAAATGAGTGCATACGCCTTGTATATACCCCCAAATGTATATGAATGTGTGCACATATGGAAATATTACAACTCATGTCATATTAAATGAGTGTATACTCCCCAATATATATATATATATATACATATATATAATTGTCCCAATTTGATATTAAACCACTTTGAGATCTTTGTAATCTGTATGCTATATACCTAAATTTGTAATCTATGCTCATGCAAGATTAATTCTCTATGAAAAATCCCACTAATATGCCCCACTTTTGAGGTGAGGGACAGAGCCTATGAATCACTCATCTCAAAATAATGAGTTAAATGTATCATGTTATGTAAAAAAATATAATCATGTATAATCATGTCATCATGTGGAGAGTATGTTGTCATAGTATTGAATATGTCATCAAAAGCATGTATGAACATATTATATGTGTGTGTGTGTGTGTCTATATGTATGTATGCATGCGCGCACGTGCATACACACACACATATCATGCACCTTTCTCGTGTAGTCTTATTCAAAATAGTTATCAATGATTCCTCTTACTGCATGCCTCATTACTCTCTCTCTCTCTTTATATATATATATATATATATATATATATATATATATATATATATATATATATATTAATGAGGCATGCAGTAAGAGGATCATTGATAACTATTTTGAATAAGACTACATAGGAAAGGTGCATGATATGGATCGTGCCACCAAAAAACTAGAAAACATGATAATTTTAAAAACTAATGTCACACAACGTAAGTAAATGTAATAACATAGAATGTCACACATAAGGCCAAGGGGTCACATATAGTGGAAAAATAATTATCGCATAAACAAGGCTGATGGGAAGCAATCAAGGGGAAATAAATGCCACAACAAATAAGGGGTAATAAATACTATGTAAATAAGGCCAGGGAGCTACAAACATGGGCTAAGGGGATGCATACAATAGACAAGAAACAAGTAGCCTATTATAAAATAAAATAAAAATAAGAAATTATATAATATAAAAAATAGTCTATACCATCCAAATATGTAAATTTCATAGTATGGTAAAATAACATGTCCATGTAATATTATATAAAGCATGAGAAATATCATGGCATGTGTAATAAATAAATTTTTATCAACATGGTAAATGGAAAGGTCATATAAATATATAAATTTTGAATATGTAACCTATAGAAGAAGATGCCCCTACCATTGGCATTACCACTAGGTATAGAAATGATCCAACATCTATGCATCCATATATCATGTGTAATTGTATGCTTTGTATATCACTCATGTACCATGTGAAATACACATGTATATAAAGATTATGTAATCTATCAAACATGTGATAAATAACATATGTAAATGGTGTAAACTAAAAAACCTATCATGTTTAGGTCGTAATTTTTTATTTTTTGATATATTTGATTTTTTATATTTTTTTGGTATTTTTGGAATATGTGCTCAAGGGAGATGTTAACCAATCAACCAATCTATGGGATTGTTTTGGTGAGGCCCAAAATCATACATAAGAAGGGTCATCTTATGAGAATCCATGGCATGACATGGAAATAGATGCAAATCTTAAGTTTAATTTGAGAAATGATCTCATGGTGTGTTATAACTTCATCATCATCACTCATAGTGTCCAATATATAATGAGTAACTTGAGGATGTACTATATTTGGTGAAAATTCTTGTATCATAAGACAATCATATACCTGACCTCGATATGGAACATTTGTAACTATCACTAACTATAGTCTAGGACATGGAGTGAACACCGGTTGTATTGAATCCTAAATGAATCTTTGTTGTAATAGGTGATGTAATAATGACCTTCTATGAAATTCCACTACTCTCCTTTGAATTAGATGTGTAGAACGAACCTGATTAGGTTGTATAATTGAGTATATATAATTCACTAGGCTATAAGAGGTAACTATCTTGATAACATGATGTTGAATAGGTGTAATAACTGACTTAGTATAATAATATTGAATAGGTGTAACAACTATGTTTGGATAACAATGTTGTGTAGTGGTAACAATGAACTGCAGTGGTGGTGAGGGTAAAGGAGGAAATGCTTGAGGTACACGAGGGTACTCATATGGAATAATTAAAACTATCAGCACCATATATCTATGCATATATTTAAGACATTGATGAATTGATGATGGTAGTCAATAGAGATTATGTATCCAAGGGCATTCAAATAACACATCAAAAACCCATGTACTTAGTAAAACTAGGAATAGTGTATCAATTACTACAGGGCCTACCTTTAGAGGTAGTACAATATATCCCAATGTGTTTTATTTTTATCCACCAAATGATTAAACTATCATGGTCATCTCTTTCAAATCCTCGTGTGTGTATCCAATATAATGTACAAGTTTCATTATGCAAGAATTCTCACTTGACCCATTGCCTATCATGACATTATGAATGGGTTGTGAATCCACACAAGCTTGTATAACTAAAGCATTGAGATTAGAAATCTCCTATACAATATCATTATCATTTAACATAATCATAGGTATCCATCCTATAATTCCTATCACTGTACCAATAATACTATCCAAAAGGTGCTTGTATGTAGTAGGAGTCGTCTAGGAATTATATGTTAAATGTAATTGATTAGTATCCTAGACTTCAATTGATACTTGATGATTTGGAAGAGGATCATAAAATATTTTTAAATTTGAATTTCAATTAAGTTGTGGTTTTGATTGGTTTAGGGGTGTGTTAAGCTTAATTATATTTTTATCGATAAGCTCTTGAATCTTGTGCCTCAAAGTATTAACATCTATTTGTAGAATGTCCAATACAACGATTATAATCACAATATGCATTTGTTATCAAATCCCTTGGGATATGGTTGACTTATATCAACCTCAAATAGTGGAGGCATAAATATGAGGTTAGACTCTAGTAACTTAGCCAATAGGATATGAGGAGCTTGATGTAACCATGAAAACCACCTCTTTGGTGGGGAAAATAGGAGAAGTTGATTGTTAGGATGTGATATTTCATTAACTTTAGTCTCAACTTCATTCTTTTTTTATGGGTAATGTAGATTTTTTACAGCATGAAGTTATGAACGAGTTTGGGACACAATCAAGGGCCCAATCCATAATAAATAAATCTACTCAAATGGACACCATCAGGCACTAAAATTACCAAGTCAACTCAAATATCCACAACCGACCTACTAGATGCTCAATGAGATTCGAATAGGGTGGGGTTGGGCATAACCAACCCACTTTACCAACCCTTCTAAATCTCATCGGCATCTTGACTTAATTCTTATTATCATTTGATTGAGCCTTTTATTTTGGTTTGATTTTAAACTTAGTATTAGAAGTAGTTTTAGCATTATGAGTTTACTTGAGCTTGTTTAAAACTATTAGCTAACATTAAATACAATAGACTTATGAAGTGATGCTAGCATTTTTTTGGATATATATTAAAGCTCATTATCAACCATAGGATTGGTCATCTTGGATAACATGGTATTATACCATAAAACATAATCACTAAATTGATCATTAGATCCTTTCTTGAGTTTGAAAATTTGAACATAAGATATCTTTTCACTAATGTTGATGGAGAAATGTGCTAAAAATTGATATGCCAAGGGACTAAAATTCTTTACTAATCATGATGGGAGATCATAAAACCATTGGAGTGCATAATCCTTAATATTCATAGGAAAAACCTAGTCAAAAGTTTGTCATTAGATGCATAATACAAACATGCCATATGGAAGGATTTTAGGTGCTAATCAGGATCTCCTTTACTATTATATAGACAAAGATTAGGATTTGTAATACTCATGGGTAAAGGGTAGGTTGAAATATTTAGGGATAAAGGATTGTGAAGAAAAGCATGTGAATCCATATAAAGATTATCTCAAGAGGTACCTTTCTCTAACTGCAATACCTTTTCTTATAGAGCTATAAGAATCTTCTCAAGAGATCGCGTAGTACAAGAGGTTGGTGATGTAATACATGTAGTCACTATAGGATCAAAATAGTTTTTTTGGGTAGATATAGGCATGGAAATATAGGAGAAACCTTGTGTCACCACCACACCTTGGGCAAACAAAAAATGTGTAACTAAGGGTGTAAAAGTAGGCATAATAGCAATAGTTATTGTCTAAACATCCATGGTTGAATTAGTACCTTGACAAGTTTGATTAATAATATTATATGGATAATATTTTTGTTCATCTAATGAAACAACCTTAGTTTGATGCTTAACTTTAGCCTCTATGATTAGTTATAATACTTTTTCCAAATAACAAGGGTTTCAATTAATCCAATTTCAAAAATTAGATAAATATTTACATTTATTAAGATCCACCCTATTTAGGTCATTAGGAACAATTATATCTCGATATTCATTATTATCATTTTATTAAAATTTGGGAAATAAGATATGTTAGATCTTAATTAGTTAAAATAAACTGAGCTAAATCAGGATGTAGAATGTATGCATGAATTAAACATTCACTGATTTGTAATTTAATATATTTGGAAATATGCTAAAAAGGGAAAAAACATGGACAAAATACTTAAATGGAAATTGATACTACAAGACTATGTATGTAACTGTAGATCTAACTATGTTGAATGATTGTGAATTAGGAACATGAATTCACTTGATCTCTATAACTGGATAGGGGCACAACACGCTAGTGTCCTTAGGGATCACCAGTGTCTAATGGGTATTTCTCACTCTATGAAAATCTAGGTCTATGCACTATCACATGTTTATCATGTGTACGTGTTCTGTGATGCATGATATGTTCTTAAAGTCATTGTATACCTTCATCTTCATTAAAACCTTGGCTTAATAACATAAGATGATGAATGAAATCATGGGGCAAAAAGGGTTACTGATTGAATTTGTGCTTGACCTCAACACCCCCTTTTTTGAACCTTGCCTACATACCAATACTCTAAATATGGATTAAAATCCAAGTAGTTCTTCCATGCTATGGTGGTGTGTGTGAAATATTGGTGGAAAAATACTAAATGCTAATAAAATCTTGGTGTGATTATATGACTCAAAAATTACCTATGGCATTAGAGGTGTATTCAAAATTAGGTTGGGGCTAATAGGGATGTGTGGACTCAAAATTAGGAATAATAAGTGCTTTTATCTCACTATGCAATTAGATATTATGGTGGATTTTAATCATATAATCATTTAGTGGATAATGGCTTGAAAATATGGATTTATAGTGATAATTTTATAATTCATTCAGATGGGGCTTGCAAAATGTGTGGGATGGGCCATTTGTCAAGTTTGAATTTCAATAAATAATTGTTATTTGGTGAGAGGATGCAACTAAAAGAATTGGATAGTACCATGGAGTGAGATCATCCAAAAGGAGTGGTCTTTTCTGAAGAGTAGAGACAACTAAACTGAAAGTGTGGATTAGTTTGAAAGTGAGATTAGGCTACTTAGGATGTTGAATAGGGATATTTAGAATCATAATTTGCTTAAGAGGTAAGGGTCATCCACATAAGAACTGAAGGAAGGGAATTCGGCATGAGATAAGTATGTGTAAGGAGTGGTCATAAGTGCATTATTTTAGTAATAAATGTAAATTTATGTGTCTCATTTGACCTCATTTTATTTTTTTAATGCAACAAAGTGAAAATAATAGATTACAAGGAAAAATTATATGCCCAAACTTACCCATAAAGAACAATCTTGAATGTAGGCCATAATGCTAAACTATATTTCATGCAAACCTGCAATGAAACATGTATAAATAAAACTTACTTAAAATAAAAATCTAAAACTAAAAGACAATAAAATTATAGATCTAATAACAAGGAATGAATACACTTTATTGGGTATGCAAACCATTGTGTTTTTTGATGAAAAACTAATGACTAGAGGGTGGACTCTTGGAGAGTTATTCTTTATTGAGACACTTGGATTGGACTGTACATGCCCCAACTCTCATTAATAAGAGTGTGTGCTTAAGAACTCAGGGTGTGCTTGAATCCATCATTACAAACCCAGAGTAGTAGAATAGCTTAGAATCTTTGTATGAATTCCAATAGATCATTATGGTGAAAAATTAGTGGAAAAGATGAATCAACCACTATAGATAGGATAAGATTAATTTATAGTAAAAAAATTGTGAAAACATAACATAATCTAAGTCTAGTGTATACAAGATAGAGAATGATAAGTATTTCCATTCCACTTATAGAAATGGTGCAAAAATAGAAAGGAGATGATCATGTGATGTGAACATGCCCCTAATTTGATATATAGGAATATATTGATTCTAAATCTGAGTAATATCAAGTGAGTTTCTAAGGAAAAACATCTATACAAATTAAATAACACATGCCACACATGATGCCCCAATTCTGATCAAAATATGAGTACTCATCTAAAATGATTTTGTATACCTATTGTAAACTATTATGAAATTGTGTGAGATTTTAATATTTTTTTAAAAATTACTATTTTTTACTTACTTGAATAACAACGCGCTATTTTGGATATGACTAGCATGCACTTTTATCCAAATAGAGTGTTGTTATCTAAAATTGCTTTCTGGGTGATTTCTAGGTTTTGATCATGATCAACTATGTAAAGCCTAATAATTTATAACTATTTTGTATATTATTACAAGTTAGTCCCTAAGACAAACCATTGTGTATGCCCCCTCTTTCAAGGTGAGTTGTGAATTATGCACAATAAATCAACTCAAAAGAAAAATTTATATGAGAGATGAGTATGAAAAGATGTAAATTTGAATAGTAATGATAAAATTTAAAGAACATGTTATCATCATATATAAACTGAGAAATAGTGATATAAGATGCACGTGGAATAAAAAATTCATAGTGACATTGTCATCATATATGTTAACAAGTAGGCACACATATAAGTGATCATATACTGAAGATAAGTGAAATTAATTAGAACAAATCAATAAGGATGCATGATGTCTATCATGGCATCAAAAAGGTGGGAAGATGTATGATATTCATCATGGAATCTAAGACCAAGAAAATAATCAAACAAGTTTTATGTCCATGATGAACACACACAAAAAGTGCACGCAAAGCACATAAGAAGGCCAAGGGGCCACATACAAGGGACATGTTCAAATGTCACTCACATGCATAGAAATACACAATTAAGGATTAGATCCATAATCAAGGACATGTTCAAATTTACACAATCTAAATAATATGAATACACACAAAACATGAATCAAGGAAACAAACATGAAAACATGCAAAGTAAAGTCAATCAATATTATCAACTTATAACACTATTATATTCAACAACTTAGGTATGCAATAATCTATAAATGTGAAAATACATGAGAAATAAATTGAGTAATGTAATTTATTTAATTATGAATAATAGGGATAGTGATTCAGAGGTATTTAATGATCTTGTATAATTGTGGATGCAAATAAATATAAACTCATACACTCACCTCTGCCTTAACCACCTAGCTCTGACTTACTATGTTTGTCTATCTTCAAAGTCTATCTTTTTTTGATCTCTTGATAAAATTTTCTCCCTTTACTTAAAAAACATCCTTTCCTTATTTAAGTCACCTCTCATGCATTTAGTCTCTATACTTCATCAACTTGATATCACTATCATGTGATTAACATGCCCACTTTCTATCTCTTGTTCATTTTTGCTTTACTCAATTTGGTTCAAAGGGTTAAAGATCTCAATGTTAGTTATTAAATTGAATTATAATGTTTTAAAGACCATTTACCTACCTTTTCATTTTCTCTTTAACATTCTATCTCTATTTCATAACCACAAAACTCAACTTACCACTATTCCCTATTTCCTTCTTTGTATCAGGCTCTCTAGTAGCCTTTTTTACATTATTTCATATTGTATAGATAAGTACAATGGAATATTGGGAAACTAATCACCATTTCAATCACCCTCTATCCTAGTATTACCTTTCACAAATATTCTTTGCTCAATTCCACTATTATATCACATTTCTAAGTCCTTTTTAGGTTCTGTTAGGCTTATTAGGTCTCTTTTGATCCTGTCTTACACACAGTTCGTATATTCCATACATAGACGTACTATATCAACTTTAAAACCCTATGATATTTTATAAAAAATTATTTCACATTGAATCACAAAGTTTTCTAATTTCATACCAGTTGTAACTCTTGGAATATTAATTTTGGTCTAAAAACCCTAACATAGGGTTAATATAGTCTACAGGCACCTGAAAAGGAGAATTTGAGGTTTTGACTTCTAAACAAATTTATACTAACTATGATCATTGATTAAGTTTTTTTACCATCTCTATACACCTTTCCCAAGTATTTGATTCTTCCTTTGAGACTTTTGTAGATTGATTTATCATTGTTTTAGTTGGATTATGTGTGAGAATACAGTCTATATAGGGTGTGTGCAAAATACCATATGAAGTATATGTCAAAATGATTTGAAATCACACAAAATCACATAATAGCCCTTAAGAAACATTGTATTAATAAATTTTCACATGTTTATTAGTTTCCACCAATCTCCCTTGGTTCTTTCTTACATATATTGTTTACTTAGTCTTCTGTAGAACTCATAATACAAGGATATAAGGTCTCTATTGATTTCCTCAGAAAGTCTTTAAGAAATTAACAATATTCAATGTAAATAATATTAAATTCATAAAAAATAAAGCTCATCAACCTATATAAATTATCATAACTATTTCTGTAGAATCTTTTCTTGCACTTATGCATACTCAGTCTCATTCTTGAACACAAAATTCATGTTATACAGGGTTAGTCTACTTCTCACTTTCAAAAAAAATGTTCTTACTTCATTCATGTCAATAAATGAATAATACACACATTAACAATGTCAACCATGAGCCATACATTATTTAATTTCATAAAAGACTCTTTTCTTCTTTCACATTTAGGATCTTGACAAGTACTTATAGAATTAAGTGTATATTAACAGAGTTTTTTAGTTCTTGAGGTTTGATTTCTTCTCCATTCAATTTCCTCTATCAACTTTTCTTACTCTGCATCATTTCTCCTCTATCTTTAATGACTCGCTAATCAAAACATCTACCTATTCAAAAAGACTCCAACTACCATAACTAACTTTTGATTCCTCCAACATAGCAAGGGAAGGTACTCCATTAGTAAGCTTAGGTATAGTTAATATTTAAACTCAACACTAACTCTAAAAAGTGATAGACCACCACAAAACTAATAAAATACCCCTAACACACAAGGTCACAACAATTGACCTTTTGTAAACATCAATACTATTGAGTAACATTAAAAATATCTTCAAATGTTTGAAATGATCATTTAGGCAGGAAAATACCTAAGTGAGTCAAATTCAAATTTGACAAAGTTATAGCACCTATGAAATACTCTTATAAACCTCAAATGACTAGATTGACTCTCTAAAGACTCAAAGTACTGAATATAAATCAAAATTTACAAATGGTAGTGATGTTCCTACGTCATACTACCGAGGAGCAAAAGAAAACTTTTCAAGAAAGTTATAACTAATCTATATTAATATTCCTTTCAACATTTTTTTGTCAATTTCATGTCTTCATAGATCCCAAGGTATATTTTAAGTATATAAACATTCTTGACTCTTTCTTAAATTTATTGTGGCTCCTCCTTTGATGATCTCTCTCTTACCATGGATCTCCAAACTGATCATGGGCAAACTCTGCTTGTTCTTCTTCCTCCAAAGACTTGCACATGAAGCAAACAAGTCAAAAAAAACCATTCATTACTTTCTCTCTTGTATTTAACTTTGTTTCTCTTAAAATTTTGTTTGCTCTTTGGCTACCAAATCTTTTTCATCTTGGCTAAGATTATCTTCAATGTAAAATCAATTGCTATAATGTAGTCTTTGTCTCCTATTAGACTCAAATATTTTGATTATTGCATTATATGTTGCCACATCTACTTCTCCTCTACAATATATTTACCTACATCTCTTTGGTATTACATTGGTACCAAGTAAGACACCTCTACTTGTTTCAACTCAAACTTTACAAGTACTTCAACATGTGCTTCTTCATACTCTGCAACTACCACCTCATATATTTCTTCCTGCATGTCAAGCTCTTCTTTGGGTGCCTCTATTTCTTCTTGACCTTCCATTAACCTATTAAACAACTTCAATATACTCTTATACAACTCATCTTCATCAAATTTTAGATTAACATACTCATAAAAAAAACATTGAAATGAATACCTAGTGCTTCTTTACTCTCCTCAAATATTTCTTGGTTCAAACCTTCCTCTTTCTTGCTTACCATGAGGCATGGTGCTGTTGCATACTCAATATCTCCCTCTTCTTCATCAAGTGGTTCATAGTATTTATGGTATCATAGGATTGTATCACCATACTCAGCTTTCCAATCAGCTTATTCTTCATCCTTAACATGCTACTCATGCTTCTCCCTTTTCATCCCTTCCTTGTATTTCTTGACATCTTCTTCATCTTCATGCAACTCTTCACTTGTATACATACATTAAAATAAATCATTAGTGATAAACCTTTGAGGATTGATTTCCCATTTTCTTCCTCTTTTAGGTTGCCTTGATAATATCTTTACCATTTATCTTCTCTTCTTCTCTATCAACTGCTTGAGAGGTTATCTCACTTTCCTCTTAATGTGTACAAGGAATCTTGGTCTCATCTCTTCCAAGACTTTATTTAACCTTTCCAATTCCATCTTCATCTCAGAAATCTCCCTTTCTCTCTCTAATTCTCTTTTCTTCATTTTCATCTTCTTGTGGCACTCCTCATTCTTTAAGCCCTTCATCTTTCTTTCACTCTTTACACTATCTCTCTAGTTCTCTCCTTGACCTTTTTTCTTCTTGACAAGTCTACCTACTTGTCTCCTTGACCTCACTTGGGTCTCTTTCATTTGACTCTCTTTCTCTTAGAGTCTCTTTTCTTTTTTTCCCTTACCTGGGACTCCTCTCTCTATCTTAATCTCTTCTTGAGCTTTCTTCTTTCTTGGATCTTTCACTAGATCTCGTCTCTCACTCTTTATAATCCTCTTGGCTTAAGGGATTTACAGCACACTTTCACTTATCTACCTCTCACTTATTTCTTGTAACTTGCATCAGTATTCACACAATAACATCTTAGAGTAACCTTTCAATACATACTCAACAATATCTTTATACACATGTAAATTACATTTACAAAACATAAAACATACCCCATCCACATAATGTTCTAGCTCTGATACCAAATGATGCAGAGGTATTTAATGATCTTGTATAATTGTGGATGCAAATAAATGTAATCTCATACACTCACATCTACCTTAACCTCCTGACTTACTATGTTTGTCTATCTTCAAAGTCTATCTTTTTTTGATCTCTTGATATAATTGTCTCCCTCTACTTAAGACTCCAAACCTCCTTTCCCTATTAAAGTCACCTCTCATGAATTTAGGCTATGTCCTTCATCAACTTGGTATCACTGTCATGTGCTCTGCATGCCCACTTTCTATCTCTTGTTCATTTTTGCTTTACTCAATTTGGTTCGAAAGGTTAAAGATCTCAATGTTAGTTACTAAACTGCATTCTAATGTTTTCAAGACCATTTACCTATCTGTTCATGTTTTCTTTAAAATTCCATCTCAATTTCATAATCCCAAGACTCAACTTTCCAATATTCCCCATTTCCTTCTTTGTATTAAGCTCTCTAGTGGCCTTTTTTACACTATTTCATCTTGTACAGAGAAGTACAATGGAATCTTGGGAAAGTAATCACTGTTGACCATTTTGTGAATCTTGCATGCCAAAATGCCCCCCCTTCTTTTTTGCCTTGAAACCATATTCTTCATGACATTTTGCCCTGAAACTAGGTCTTAACCCTTTAAAAATTAAGGAAAATTTGCTTTTGTGTAGGTGCAAGTGTTGTCTCATCAAGAATTGGTCTTTTCCAACACTCAAAGAGCAAATCAGGTTCTCAAAACAACATTACTTGGAAGCTTTACAAGTAATAAGCATGAGCACTTGACAAACCTAAAAGGGTCTATGATCAGTTCCATTACAAGCTAGGTTTTGTAAAGTACTTTATTTGCCAATTTTCATGAGTAAAAGCAGTTCAGAAACCTGAAAGGGTTAGAACAATGCATTTCAAGGTTACGAGGGGACTTGTCTTATGAATTTTATAAGTCAAAGTTGAAGATAAACCCGATAAGGGTTAGAGCAGTTCAATTTGAGTTTGTGAGATTACTTGACTTATGATCTTTCATGAGTTGGAGTCATTCACAAACCCAAAAGGGTAAGGAAGAAGCAATTGGGTTTTTGAGACGTCTTTACTTCAAATATTTTTTTGTAAGTCCTTCAAAAGAACCCAAATTGGTCTTAGACACTTCTTAAGGCAAGTGTTTTTCTGCAGAGGGCACCTGGACATTGTATAGGGTCATTTACAATTTCCCTGAAGGGTATGTGCCCTTATGGGGGGCACTTCAAAGATGAAATAGACCTTTACAAAACTTTTGAAGGGTATGTTTAAAGGCATAATAGACCTTGTGGAGGAATTTTCATCGACATGAGGACCAATTCAAAATTTTCTAAGGGTAACTAGAGGCTCAAAATGCCCTTATGGAAGGCACTTTGAGAAATACATGGACCATTTCCATAAGCCTAAAGGGCACTTTTGGCTCAAAATTCCCTTATAGAGGTCAGCTGGTTGAAGCAAAGGGGCAAAGACAAGAAGCTCGAAGGGTACTTGCCCTTCAAGAAAAGTGACAAGCAGAAGGAGTTTTCTTTTAGATATTTTGCCTAAAATAAAATGCAAGAAGGCAAGCCAAAGTCAAATTTATTTAGAAAAAATGTGCGAATAAATTCCTTTAAACATTTTTTTTGAAGAAATTTGATGGCCATAAAAAGTCCGAAGGCTGACAATGCAAAGAAGCAAGCCAAGAAGGCAAGGAACAAAGCCAAGGAGAATTCCTTCAAACAAAACTTATGAAGGAATTCCTTCAGATGTTTTTTTTGAAGGACATGTTGAAGAGAAACCCATTGAGAACCTGAAGGCCCAAATGAGTAAAGACAAAATAGGAAAAACCAAGGCAAAGGAGAAATCAAACGAAAGAGACAACACACGGGTAAGTAGAGAGTGAAAAAGATAAATCTCAAAATAGTTCTAGCAACTTGATAAAGTCAAAGGGTAGAATTAAGGACCAATCGAAACAAGAAAAGTGGCATGAACAACTTAAAAAAATGAGTTAATACATTTGGGTGGAAAATATCTATTGAAAAGCAATAAATAGATTGGTTTTTGAACTATAGAAGAGAGCAACTTGTGTTTTCATGCTTCACCATTAATGCACAACCAGTTGCACCCAGCATTGAAAAGAGTATGGTCCAATCACAAAAACTTAGGGATGGCTTTGTCAGTTGATAGAAGGAGTATCCCATGTTTTTATAGGCCCAGGATAGCAAGGGTGGCAACTTGGACATCTACAACATGGCTCTCCCATACACAGTTTGAAGAATACAACAACATGGTCTCTTATCTCCAAAGTGTTTGAATCTGGCATGGGTCTCATTTCCTTGTTTTGTCATCATCTTACTCTATATGATTGTAACTTTTCATTTTGAGAGAATATCTCTTAGTTTGTATGGCGAAGCCTTGCAGAAATTTACCTTAAATAAAGACAGCATTTTTACCTCCATTTGAGTTTGCACTTTTGTATATGTCTCTGGTTTTATCTTGTGTTAAGTCATTTTATTTCATGCTTTCACAAAATGATTCCAACATGCCTAGTGTATTATGAGTTCTTATTTTACAGGTCAGCAAGAAGTGTCCATAGTAGAGTATAGGCACATGTGAATAGGCTCCCATAGTGTGTCTTAGAACACCTCTGGTAGTTCTTCCTCCCTGTATCTCAGTAGGAACCCCTATTGAAAAACTGATGTAGAAGATTTTCTCATGTCAAATGAAGTGTTTATCAACTTGTTCTTTGTGTAAAGTGTATGCCAAAGCTGAGTAGACCAACCATTTTGGTGCATCATCGCTTTAGTTTAGGTTCAATTTTAGTATTTCTCTCCCTTTTAATCCCCCCATTATTAACAGTAGGAAATCTAGGGCCTCAAAGTACATCAAGGGGAGGTATCCCCTAATCTAGAGATTCATCCCTTGCATTTACCACCCAAAACAAGAGGGATGTCTCCATTGTGTCGTGTGGATGAAGAGAGTTGAGCCTCCTTTCAAATGGTGCAATCCATCGCATCAACAACTTTTGGCATGCCTAGTGGGACCATTTTGTCTAATAGGTTGAAGAATTCTTGGTGTGTTCTTCAACAAATCAGCCTTTGGAGGCATTCAATCAACACCAATGGTGACTCCAAAGATACATTAGTTGGTTGAACAGCCTGAGTGATCCTTTGAAGAAATTTGGTAGTATGCTTCTTTATGAACTTTCATGGTTGCATACGGTTATGATTTTTTCCCTTTATAGGTTGGTGAAACATTGTGGGCTTTGCTTCTTCCTCCTCAGTTTGATCAAGCCCTTGGCTAGCTTGTCTATGATCCTTACCAGCTTTGTGTTGATCCTTACTAGGTCTAATATGACTAGTTTCAACCCTATCATGAGCTATATCAGTCTTATGCCCAGTCTTCTCAACATGTTACTTCTACCAGTCAACCTAATCCTTTTTCCAATCAGCCCATTTCCACCTTCAAACAAGTATTGTTGGGGTATGAAAGGTATGTAGTAGAGCTTAACACTAGAAAGGGATGTGGCCAAGAAATTCTTGATCATTTCATCCATCAAGTGAGAAATGCATTAGAGCTGGTTAAGAGTAAATGGACTCCTATTGAAAGAGCCAATTGGCAAAGGCTTAAAAATGAGATGTTGGATATGATTGGTTTGATTTCATCTTTGGAAGATAAGCTGAGTATTCATGAGAGGCAACCTTACCAAGTCTATCAACCTACATACCCACTACCCCAAGTTTCATATGAGCCATATGCATCCCCTACTCATGAGCCAAGTCAAGCTTATCAAAGTCCTTTCCCCAATCATGTTGAGGATAGTTTTGAAATATAAAATCTTATGTTTAAGGCCAATCTTGATAGGTAGATTGAGTTGGAAAATATTCACATGTAGTAGTCTATATTGGTAGCAACAGAAGTGGAATCCAAGCCCTTAATACCTTCTCACATTACAACCCCATCACCCCAAAAAGAGACTTCCAATCCTAAGATCATGAGCTAGAGTAAAGTAGTTGAGTCATGGAGCAACAAGGAGGAGAAGGGAATTGTTCAAGAGTGTGAAGTATAAAATGAGGTTAGTCCTTCTCAAGTCCCTCCCACCCTTCCTTAAGAAGCTTTTTTTACTCCATGGTAGCCTTCATGCACTCCCCATTTCCATGATGATTCATATGAGCTCCAAGAAAGACTTTTTCAAGAAAATCTAGGTAAGCAAATTGAGGAATTAGAGGCAAATGTGAGATTGCTTAGTGAAAGCGAGATGGAAGTTTTAGACCTTACAGAGGATCCTATGCCAAAAGAAACCCCTCCTACCAATCTTCAAGATAATTTTGAAATCGATGAAGTTTTGGTCAAATGGAGAGAATAAAATCAAGTGATTTAGGCCCATGGTCTACCCCCGTTTTCACATGAGCTTTCAAAAAGATCCCCTACTTTCTATTCCCAAACTGATTTTGACAATCCTTGTGCTCTACCTCCTTGCTTGGTAAATGAATAATGTTTCTCTTGTGTTGAGGAATCCATCTTGAGAAAATAAAGTGAAGAGGAGTATGCTTAGTTCATGACTAATCAGGGAGACTTCATGAGTACAGATGAGGATGAGATCACCATAGGTACCCCCTTGGTGAACAAGAAGACAACACAAGCTTTTGCCTCTATCTCTGATGAGGAAGAGATGATCATTAACTCTTTTCTCACTTTTCAAGATGTCAGGGAGGAGCATGGATAAATTCTTGATCATTCTTTAAATGATTTGTTTAAAGTCATTGGGGCAGGTTACACTCTTCTTCAAGGAGGCAGCTAGCTAAGGGTGGAGAAGGCAACATTGGGACTCAAATGAGTATGTAAAGGATCAAAAATATTTCATATTTATCTTTTCAAGAGGTTGGTGAATCTGAAGATGATATTTTTTAAGTCATCAAGGAGGGATATCACCTTCTAGAAGGAACCCATCAGCTCTGGAAGGGTGAAGAAGAATCATGTGGGCCTAAAGCTTCTAAGGAACATGAGGAACATGAAACCAATCCTCTTGGAGACATGCCTACTAAAGAGATACAAGTTGACCATGAGACAAAGAGTGGGTAGAAATATGAAATGTATGAACATGTGCAAGAGGAATATGTCTTCATTGGAGACCTGTTCAAAGATGACCTCTTCGAGACTAGACCAAGTGAAGTGCCAAGGAAGAGGCTTGATCTACAAAGCATTCAATTCAAAGAGAAGCATTCTTGGCACTTTGTTTCATCTCATCTTGAAAGTGACTTACAAAGCTTCCCCTTTGATCTAGGAGGGAGAAAAGCAGACATAGTTATTTGTACATAGTAGTTTGCTTTTAGTTGTGATGTCTTTGTTTTCCCTAAGTGTTGATTGCAAGAGTTTATTTGTTTTTTATCCTATTGTGTGTGTTTTTCCTTGTTTTTTGAGGTAAATCATTTCTAGTTCACAAGTCCTTACAAGGTTGTTGCCAACTTTTCAAGCTACATCTTGACTCTATGCCCAAAGTACTTTTAGGACACTAGTCTTCTCAAGCATAACATGTATGCTTCCCCTATGATTTGCCAATTTGTTGACCATTTTGTGAATCTTGCATGCCAAAATGGGCCTCACCCACTCTTTTTTTCCTTAAAACCTTGTTCTTCATGAGATTTTGCCATGAAACTAGGTCTGAACCCTTTAAAAATCAAGGAAAAGTTGATTTTGTGTAGGTACAGGGGTTGTCTCATCAAGCATTAGTCTTTTCCAACACTCACAGAGCAAATTAGGTTCTTAGAACAACATTACTTGTAAGCTTTACAAATAATAAGCAGGAGCACTTAACAAACCCAAAAGGGTCTATGGCCAATTCAAGTGTAATTCAAGTTTTGCAAAGTACTTTACTTACCAAATTTTATGAGTAAAAGCAGTTCAAAAACCTGAAAGGGTTAGAGCAGTGAATTTTGAGGTTATGAGGGGACTTGTCTTATGACTTTTGTAAGTCAAAGCTGAAGAGAAACTTGATAAGGGTCAAATCAGTTTAATTTGAGTTTGTGGGATTACTTGACTTATGATCTTTCATGAGTTGGAGTCATTCACAAACCGAAAAGGGTAAGGAAGAAGCAATTGGTTTTTTGAGACTTTACTTCAATTATTTTTGAGTAAGTCCTTTGAAAGAGCTTGAATTGGTCTTAGATGCTTCTTAAGGCAAGTGTTTTTCCATGGAGGGCACTTGGGCATTCTTTAGGGTCATTTAAAATTTACATGAATGGTATGTGCCCTTGTGGGGGGCACTTCAAAGATGAAACAGACCTTTAAAAAACTTCCAAAGGGTATGTTTAAAGGTAGAATGGACCTTGTGGAGGGCTTTTCATCAGTGTGATGACCAATATACAAGTTTTGAAGGGAAACTAGAGGCTCAAAATGCCCTTGTGAAGGGCACTTTGAGAAATATAAGGACCATTTCCATAAGCTTGAAGGGCACTTTTGGGTTGAAATGCCCTTGCAGAGGGCAGCCAATTGAAGCAAAGGGGCAAAGACAAGAAGCCCGAAGGGAACTTGCTCTTCAGGAAAAGTGACAAGTGGAAGGAGTTTTCCTTCAGACATTTTGTCTTGAAGGAAAACCAAAGAAGGCAAGCCAAGTTTGAATTCCTTTAGACAAAATGTCTGAAAGAATTCATTCAGACATTTTGTTTGAAGAAATTTGACAATCACAGAAATCTCAAATGCTGACAACACAAAGAAGCAAGCTAAGAAGGCAAGGAACAAAGCCAAGGAGAATTCCTTCAGATAAAATGTCTAGAGGAATTCCTTTGAACATTTTGTCTGAAAGACATGTTGAAGAGAAACCCAGCAAGAACTTGAAGGCTTGAATGAGTAAAGATAAAATAGGAAAAACCAAGGCAAAGGAGAAATCAAAGGAAATAGACAAAACACAGACAAGTAGAGAGTAGAAAAGATAAAGGTCAGAACAATTCCAGCAACTTGATAAAGTTAAAGGGTAAAATTAAGGACCAATCAAAACAAGATAAGTGGCATGAGAAACTCAACAAAAGGATTTAATACATTTGGGTGGAAAATATCTACTAAACCAATAAATAGATTGGTTTTTGAACTATAGAGGAGAGCAACTCATGTTTTCATGCTTCATCATTAATACACAACCAGTTGTACCCAACATTTAAGAGAGCATGGTCCAGCCACAACAACTTAGGGATGGCTTTGTTAGTTGCTAAAAGGAGTATCCCATGCTTTTGTAGGCCCAAGATAGTAAGGGTGGTAGCTTGAACATCTACAGCATGGCTCTCCCATATGTAGTTTGAAGAATACAACAACAACATGGTCTCTTGTCTCAGAAGTGTTTGACTCTATCATGGGTCTCCTTTATTTTTTCTATCAACATCTTTCTCTATATAATTGTAACTTCTCATTTTGAGAGAATATCTCTCAACTTGTATGGCAAAGCCCTATAAGAATTTACCTTGAATCAAGACATAGCATTTTTACCTCCATTTAAGTTTGCACTTTTGCATATGTCTATGGTTTTGTCTTGTGTTAATTCATTTTATTTCATGCTTTCATATAATGATTCCAACATGTCTAGTGTATTGTGAGTTCTTATTTTTTAGGTCAGCAAGAAGTGTCCACAACAGAGTATAGGTTCATGTGAACAGGCTACCATAGTGTGTCTTAGAACACTTCTGGTAGTTCTTCCTCCCTGTATCTCCATAGTACCCCCTATTTAAACATTGATGTAGAATATTTTCTCATGTCAAATTAAGTTTATATCAACTTGTTCTTGGTGTAAAGTGTATGTCAAAGCTGAGTAGACCAACCATTTTGGTGCATCACCACTTTAGTTTAGGTTCTAATTTCAATATTTTTCTCCCTTTTCATCCCCCCATTATTAGCATTAGTAAATATATGCACTCAAGGTGCATTAAGGGGAACTAGCCCCTAATCTAGAGATTCATCCCTCACATTTGCCACCCACAGCAAGAGGGATGCCTCCATTGTGTCGTGTGGATGAAGAGAGCTGAGCCTCCCTTTAGAGGGTGCAATCCACTGTGTCAAAAATCACCATTTAGTCACCCTCTATCATGTTCTTACCTTTCAAAAATATTCTTGTCTCAAATACACTATTAGATCACATTTCTAAGTCCTTTTTAGGTTCTATTAGGCTTATTAGGTTTATTTTGACCTTGTCTTACACACAATTCCTCTATTATGTACATAGATGTATAATATCAACTTGAAAACCCTATAATATTCTAAAAAACATTATTTCACATCAATTCACAAAGTTTTGTGATTTTATACAAGTTGTAACTCTTGGAATATTAATTTTGGTCTAGAAACCCTGACACAGGGTTAATACAGTCTACAAGCACTTAAGAAGGAGAATTTGAGGGTTTTTGACTTTCATAAAACTTGCTATTGACTATGATCATTGATTAAGTTCTATACCATATCTGTACACCTTTACCAAGTATTTTATTCTCCTTTTGAGACTTATGGAGGTTGACTTATCATGGTTTTAGTTGGAGTGTGTGTGAGAATACAATCTGTCACAGGGTGTGAGCAAAATACCATATGAATTATATGTCAAAATGATTTGAAATCACACCAAATCAAACCAAATCATACAATAACCCTTAATAAATTTTTTATGAATAACTTATCACATGTTTATTATTTTCCACCAATCTCCCTTGGTTCTTTCTTACATATATTGTTTACTCAGTCTTCTGTAGAACTTAGAATACATGGATATAAGGTCTCTATTGATTTCATTACAAAGTCTTTAATAACTTAACAATAGTCAATGTAAAGAATCATAAATTACTAAAAATGAAAGCTCATCAACATGTAGAAATGATCCTAAGTATTTTTTTAGAATATTTTCTTGTACTTATGCATACTTAATCTCATTCTTGAACACATAATTCATGTTATATAGGTTAGTACAACTTAAATCTACTTCTCAATTTCAAATGAAATGTTATTACTTCATTCATGTCAATAAATGAACAATACACACATTACCAATGTCAACTATAAGCCATACATTCTTTAAGTTCACAAAAGACTCTTTTTTCTTCCACATTCAAGATCTTGACAAGTACTTACAAAATTGAGTGTATATTGACGTAGTTTTTCTATTTATTGAGGTTTTATTTCTTCTCCATTAAATATCCTCTATCACCTTTTCATACTATCCATCCTCTCTCCTCTATATTGAATGACTCACTAATCAAAACACCTACCTATTCAAAAAGACTCCAACTACCCTGACTAACTTTTGATTCCTCTAATGTAGCAAGGGAAGGTACATCAATAGTAAGCTTAAGTATAGTTAAGATTTAAAACTCAACATTAAATATAACAATTACTAAACCACCAAAAAACTACTAAAATAATGTTAAAACACAAGTTCACAATAATTGACCTTTCACAAACATCAAGACTCTTAAGTAACATTATAAAGATTTTCAAATATTTGAAATGATATTTTAGGTGAAAAAATGCCTAAGTGAGTCAAATTTAAATTTGACAAAGTTATAGCACCTATGAATGACTCTTACAACCCTCAAATGACTAGATTGACTCTCTAAAGACTCAAAGTACTGAAGATAAATAAAAATTTACAAATGGTAGTGATGCTCCTTTATCAGATAATCATATATTGATAAAAATTGTGTAAGAGAATACCCTTCGTGAATTTGTTGTGATATATGCATGTTATTGAAGGAACATGAATAATTTAAATATTAAAAAGAAAAAACATTATTCACTAGGATAAGTCCAATGGAATTGGACAAGAGCACAATGTGTTACTTTCTAGGATAGAGCAGTTTTGTCTATTTAAAATATCTAGGCTTGAGAAAATATCACCACCTACAACTATATCTGGAAATGACAACTTGGATGTTCTAAAAATAAATCAAGTACACTTGTGAAGCATATTTTATAAAAAAAAGGATATAGATAAATATTGTATAGACTGAGTAAAAATCAACTAATGTAAATGAACTAAACAAAGCATGCATAGGTCCTAGTGGTTAAATTTTTATGGAATATTTTTTTTTGTATATATGAAAATAAAAGAGGAACATATAATCGATGAATCCTACAAGAGCCTCACAATAAATGGGTCCTATATCTAGCATAAGAAAGATGACCTCTTATAAATGGAAAGCATTATTCCCCTATGAAGGAATTGATTGTAAATTAGAATGTGAAAAATTGATATAACTCTAAAACATGAGTACCATTGTCATGATAATACTTTTTAGTAGCTTGCATATGTTGTTTAACATGATGAAATCTAGAACTCTTTGAAAGCCATCATGGAGTGTATGAACTCTATGTTGGTTTCCTTTGTATAACATTCTTAGTACCTCATAGTATCAATCTAGGACATGTTGGAGTAGAGAATGGCTCTCTAGAACATGTGAAAAATATCTAATTAAGTGGCCTTTCAAGGATATGTCTTTGAACTGTTTGAGGTTGTTTGATTGTAATCTAATGTGTAGGAACAATGATCTTTGGTTAGAGAGGGTATTCACATGAAATACCATGAATTGTGATAACCTCATTATAAAAAATGTATTTCAAACATTTTTGCACTGTAGAAGGAACTACATGAAGTTGATGAATCCAAGGATGTCCCATTAACATATTAAATACCCCCACACTAGGTACTACTATAAACTTGGTGAATGCATGTGTAGGACCAACTTGTAATACTAGTGTGATCTCACTAATAGAACTCTAAATATGCTGATTAAAGTACTTAATAACTTATAATATCTCTATTTTTATATCTGAGATGAGAGAGAAGCATGTTATTGCACGTATTCACACTTGAACCATTATCAACCATGATATTTTAGATAGGTTGATGATTAATTCAAACTCTAATGAATAAAGAGTGTAATTTAAAATCTTCATCGATAATATCATGCTCTACAAAAGTGAACAATGGTCTAGATGGAATTGAATACATTATATGTACCAATGATGCAATTCAAAAGATGACATGCCTCAATATGATA
Source organism: Torreya grandis (assembly GCA_037957365.1). Classification (NCBI taxonomy): domain Eukaryota; kingdom Viridiplantae; phylum Streptophyta; class Pinopsida; order Cupressales; family Taxaceae; genus Torreya; species Torreya grandis. Next base: position 2,183,252 of record JARHVA010000319.1, on the reverse strand, counting down.
ATGATAAGCAACTAGTGGAGGATGTGCATTATATGCATAATGCACTTTTGATTTCTCTGCTATTTCTTGACCTATATGCTTAGTGAAATGATCATTGAATATATTGATTTTTATAATCTCACTTGGTTGTGGTTATGTACTTTTATTAGGTAAACTCACATCAATGATGTTCTCATCTATCCAATCCTAAATCTTATGTCATAAACTGATGCATTTGTTGGTAATATGACATGGTGGTCTATGATAGTCACATAAATCATTATGATCAAATACTTTGGGAAGAGGATTAGTCATGTCAACCTATTTGATGGGAGGGAGTGATATGATGATACTTTCTAATAAATTTTACAATACCTTATAGAGAAATTTTGGTAAGTTGGTAAATTATCTCCTTGGAGGAGCTAATAATATAATACGTGGAGTAGGTTGAGAAACTGCATTGATTTTTTCCTTTTGATCACTCTTATCCTCAGTTGGTCTCACCTTGTATGGTGGCTTTCTTATATTTTTAGCAAAAGAATTATGAACATAATTCATTACATACTTAATATTTTTAATAGCTAATAACCTTACCTCTCTTTTATTAACTATATGACACAAACCTGTAAATAATAGAAACTTCTTAAACATAATAGATTCATGTAAAGGTGGAAGAAAAATTTATTTAAAAATGTCTTACAATTACTTATCTGCCATAGGATTTGTCATCTTAGATAACACGGTATCATACATTAAGACACCTTATGCAAAAGGCTCATTAGATTCTTGTTTAAGTTGAGCAATTGAATCTTATGTAATATTTTCATTGATATTGATCAAGAAACGTGCAAAGAGCAAATCTGCCAAAGGATTGAATGCATGAACTGATTGATGTGGTTAATCATAATACCTTCTTAGTGTATATAATTTTAAGCTTCTTGGAAATAACTTGGTCAAAAACCTATCATTGGATGCATAGTCCAAACATGTTGAAGAAATGCTCTCAAATTATGCTCGAGGTCACCTTTTCCATCATACAATGAAAACTTAGGCACCAAAAAACCAATGGGTAAAGGTTATGCTAAAATATTTTGAGCCAATGGAGTACACAAAAAAAAATGTGAATCAAGTGCATTATTTGGTTGCAAAACACCTTATTTTAAATGTAACACCTTAGTTTTCAAGGCTAAAAACTATTTCATAAGGGATTGTGCATCATTATTAAAATGCATGATAACCAAAGGTAGTGTCATAAATGACTAAGTAAAAATAGGAATTTTGAATTTTGGAGACCCTTTAGTTGCCCTCATAATAGATGGCAATATAAAAGTTGTATCAAATGAAGTAGAGAAAGGTAAGGAATCCATAGCAATTGAAGTTTCCTCAGATTGTTTTTGGATTTCATCTCTAATAATATTTATAACACATCTTACATATCTTGATTTTTAGAAAAAAACCCTTTTAACTGTTGTTTATCTATGCCATCAAATTAATTACAATATGCTTCCATTTGGGAATGCTCAACTTGAGGATATATTAATCTTATACATTTTTAAAGATAAGTATAAACAAATTTCTTAGATTGATTAAATATGAAGTAAACCTAGGAATATCTCTACTAATAGAAAATTTACCAAATATGAAAACCCTAAGACAATATTTGGAAATAATCAAAAAATGAGAGAAACCTAAGGGAATCTATGGTTAGGATTTTGTAATATTCAATCAATAGATGGGTTCACAATTACGTTTCAAAAAATTTGGGACATAAGAGATACTAAATCCTAATTAGATAAGATGAACTGAGCTAAGTCAGGATGTAAAATATATCTTTAAATTAAGCATTCACTAATTTGTAATTTACTATATTTGGACATATGCTAAAAGGGGAAAGAACATGGACAAATTACATAGCTATAAATTAATAGTGCATCATTGTGTATGTGAATATAGATTTGACTCTATGATTGTGGTGTCTGATTATGAATTTTGAATAGAGCATTACTCAATCTCTTGATAAGGCCATTGGTATCAAATAAGGATGTGGCATGCTAGTGTTATTAGGGAGTTCTAGTTTATGGTGGGGCTTGTGTAATATGTGAAAATATGGGTATATGCACTATCATCTATTGGTCTTGTGTATGTCTTCTATGATTCACAATCTATTGCAAAAGACATTATATACATTCTTCTTCATAAAAAATGTAGCTCAATGGCATAAGAGAATGAACGTAATCATGAGGTAAAAAAGGGTTAGCAATTGAAGTTGTGCTTTACTTCAACACTCCATGTGTTGACTGATGCCAACATACCAATACTTTGAAGAAAGATCAAAATCCATGTAGTCATCCTATGCTACGATGGTGTGTGTGAAATAATGGTGAAAAAATGCTAAATGGTGGTGCAATCCTAGTATGATTAGATGATTCAATAATGACATGTGACTTTGGAGGTGTTTTCAAACTTAGTTTAGATCCACTAGGGTTGTGTGGAATTTTAATTAGGAATAATAGGTGCATTTATCTCAATGTGCAATTAGATATTGTGGTGTTTTTCAATCATATGAGCCTCTAGTGGATAATGGCTTGAAAATGTGGATTTATAGTGATCATTTTAACATTCGTTTGGATGGGGCTTGTGAAACATGCATGATTATCTCTTTGGTGAATTTTAATTTGAACAAATAATATTTATTTAGTAGGAGGATGCGGATATAAGAATTAGACATTAATGGGGAGAGGGATAGTCTAAAAGAAGTGGTTTTATCTGAAGAGTAGAAATTGCTAAACTAAAAGTGTGGATTAGTTTGAAAGTGAGCTTAGGTTTCCTAGGATACTGAATAAGGATAATTAGAATAAAATTTTGATCAAGAGGTAAGGGTCATCCACATAAAAAATGAAGGGAAGTCAAGGACCATGGAATCGAGCAGGAGCTAAGTGTGTAAAAGAAGTGGTCAAAAGTGCACTAATTTATCAATATATTTTATTTTATTTATTTGTCTACATTTATCTTGATTATCATGTTCTAAATTAAGAATGTCAACATGATAATCCACTTTCACATATTCATTAATAATTACAACATCAAAGGAAGAGGTAGAAGAAGGAACATTCATTGTATTTACTTCAACCAATAAAGATGTATTCAAAGGAATATGATTATGCTCAATTTGAAAACCAATTAATCTATCACTTCATCTTACAGGGACAAAGGAAATAGCCTTATTAGATGGTATATGAGAAAAACATGCAATTATGTAGAAGGCTAGGGCCAAAAGATGATTTGTGTTTGATACAGGGCAATGAAAATTAGAACTAAAAATAAACTTTTAGTTATAGAAAAGCTTAAAATAGAATAGGAAAACCTAAGAGCAACCTATGGGTTGGAAATTGTTTTATCAAAATTAGAGATTAAAAAATTATTAATCTAATTAAGAAAAACTATTGAGTAAATCAGAAAGTATAAAATATACATGAAATACACATGACTGATTTGGAACTTAATATTTTTAGAAATATGCTATAAGGGGAAAGCACTAAGAAATGGATGACTTAGTTGGAATTTGGATCTGTAGGACTAAAATAATGACTATGTAATTTACTGTGGGACTGTGTAAGGTTGATGTGAATAAAAAACATGGATATACTTTATTATGAGAAAAATCAATGTTGTTTGGACTAGGTCAGCGTGGGTTATTGTTTTTAGGGTGCATAAATGTCATTTATGGTTTTTACCCTTCATGTGAATTCTATCAGATGAACCTTCACCTATATGTATGATCAAATTTGTTTGATTCTCTATAGGAGATGTTGTGTGATTTATTCTTCACTAAGAAACCCTAGCTTAATGATAAGGAGGAACAAATGTAGTAAAATGGGAGAGTAGGGTAATAGGATGGGCTTGTGATTGATCTTAACATGCCATGTGCTAAGTGCTACCTACATACTAATACTATGAAGAAGGATCAAAATCCATGTAATTATCCCATGATACAATGGTGTGTGTACAATATTAGTGAAATGTTATATGTTGATTCAATATTAGTGTAATTATGTGCTTGAACAATGACTTGTGACCTTCATATTATATTAAAAACTAGCTTGGAGATATTTGGATTGTATGGAATTATAATTGATAAGAACATGTAATTTCCTCTCAATGTGCATTCAGATAATTCTGGAATATGCAATAATGGTAACCTCTCTCCATCTAGTGAATAGATGGGTAGAAAATGTACTTATATAGTGGTATTTTTGGTATTTCCTAGAATTAGGATTACAAAATATGTAGGATGATCCCTTATGATGAATTTTAATTTGAAAAACTAACCATTAATTGGAAATAGGATGAAACTAACATATTTAAAAGCTATTAGACAAAGAGATTGTATTAAAGGAGTAGTTTCAACTGAGCAACATAGACAATTAAAGGTAAAGTGTGAATTAGTTTAATATCGAGTCTAGGATATTTATAATTAAGAATATGAACATTTAGTATCAGATTTGTCTAAGGATAAGGGTCATCCACATAGAAGTAGAGGAATAGTGGTTTAAAACTATGGAATTATGCATATGCTAAGTGTGCATAAGGTGTGGTCACAAGTACATTTTTTTAGAATTAAATTTTATTTTTAGTGACTACATCTGCTACCCATTTTATTATAGCAATGCATCTAAGTTGAAGTATTAGAGTAAAATGAAAAGTATTTAAACATGAGCTTACCTATGTTGAGTAGGCTTAGAGGTAGATTAAACATTGAATTGTGATTTACGTAAACATGTAATGAAACATGTATAAATTAATCATTACTTAGGATGAAAATTTGAAACTAAAGAAAATAAACTTATAGATAAAATAAAAAATAACAAATACACCTTTTCATGTACATGAACTATTTTATTTTTTAGTGTAAAATTGGTGACTAGAGAGGGTGGAATCCTTAGAGATTTCTTTGTTGAAACACTTGGATTGGATTGTCCATGCCCCAATCCTCATTAGTAATATAATTTGTGCTTAAAAACACAAGATGCACTTGTAGTCATCATCACACAACTCAAGGTAGTATAGTATCTTGGAATCCTTGTATGAATTCTCATAGATCATTTTGGTGCAAAATTGGTGCTTAAAATATGAATCAACTGCTACAAAAAAAATAAGATTTTTTTGAGTGTAAAATTGGAGAAATACCTAGTGTAAAAATGATATGAACTGAGTTTGGTGTATGTAACATAAATAATGAAATTAATTGTCATTCCTTCTATGGAAACTGGTGCAAAGCTGAGTAGGAAAATGGTCATGTGTTGTGCACAAGCCCCTAATATGATTTACAAGTATATTTATTTTGATTACTAATTAAAAACTAGTGTAACATATTGGAACACATGCCACATATGGTGCCCCAAATAGAGTGTAATATTTAATAATCCTTTGTAAAGATATAAAACTATTTCTAAGTAACCATTGGAAACTATTCTGTAGAGTATTATGAAAAACACTATTTGTGATTCTTATGATGAAAGTGCACTATTTTGGATAACTATAATTTGCGATGTCCAAATAATTTGATGTTGTCTGAATGTATTTTTTGGGAAAAAATGAGTATGCATTATGATCAATTGAGAAAGTAATATTATTATCTAATCGTGTAGTGGACTATTACAACTTAGTCTCTAAGACAAATTATTATGTTTTCCCCCTCTTTTGAGATGAGTTGTGAAGCCTGCACAATAACTTACCTCAAAATAAAAAGTTATGGAAACGATGTTTTATAAAAATTGAAATAAGGAGAAATAATGATAACATTTGAGATGATGGAATCATTATAATAATTTGAAAAAAATATTAATATATGATACATGTAGAACCAAGTATATGTAGGGTCATGTATAGATAGATGCTAGAAAATTAGGCACACAGTGAATAAATGGTCATAAACTTAGTACTTGAATGTGATACAATACTATTTGTGGAAAATGAATAATATTGATCATGGCATCAACAAATTGGGTAAATGCATGATATCTATAATGTCATCATAAACTTAACAAACAATAGTAAATAAGAGTCATGGACATAAAAAATACACAAAGAGCGCACACAAAATCACACAAAACATGAAAAAAGGCAAAGGGGTCACATACAATAGACATGTTCAAATGTCACTCACACACATAGAAACATACAATAAATCTTAGAGCCACAAAAAAGACATGTTCAAATGTCCACAATCTAGAGAAATGAATACACACAAATCATGAAGAAAAGAATCAAACACAATAAACATGCATGAATAAGTGAAATTTATATACATAAGAAATATGTAACATTAGTGTATTAATAAACTCATATATCTAGTAAGATGGAAATGCGAAAGTAAGTGAGAAAATATTGAAAGATGTGCATAATGTATTGTACTATAGTGGGAATAAAAGAGATAGTCATAAAGTGATAAAACCTACATAAATTATGCCCCCAATGAGCTTAACATGATGCACAAAAGATGTGCAAAACATGTGACTATTTTGGATGTAAGAAATTAGATCCTGCATTCACTAGGATAAATCTGTTAGAATGGGATAAGAGCACAATGTGTTACTATATGGATCAGTGTGATTTTGGCTATGCATACTTTTTGGGTTTGAAATAGTATCATCACCTAAAAATACATTTGAAAGTGAAAACCTATATGTTCTACAACTCATTAAAGTACACATTTGAATCATATTTTTTATAAATAGGGACATAAATAAATACTACATATAATACAACACAAATCAATGAATGTAAATGAACTACACATATCATGCATAGGTCATAGTTTTTATTTATTTTTAAATATTCTATTTTTTTAGTATTTTAGATTATATATATATATATATATATATATATATATATATAAGGAACATTCTAACTAGTGAATCTTGCAATAGCCTCACAATCAATAGGTCATGTATCTAACATAGGAAGGATGACCTCTTGTGAATGGAAAGTATCACACCACTATGAAGTAACTGATATGAACTTGGAATCTGAAAACTAATATGGATCTATAACATAAGTGTCAGTATCATGATGATAATCTATAGATGTTCTGTAAATTATTTAACATGGAAAGGTTTAGGACTCTTTAGAATCCATCATGTAGTATACTAACTCTACATTGGTGTTCGTAGTGGAACACTCTTAATGTATTATAATACAATCGAGGATATTTTGGTGTTAAAAATAGATTTCTAGGATTTGTGACAATCACTGATTAAGTTTATTTTGAAGGATAGATCTCCTTGGAAAGTTAACCATATTCTTTTTAATCCTTTGAATAGGTTGAACCTTTTTAGGTTGCTTAATCAATGTTTATTATGTAGAAAAAATTACCTTTGGTTTTAGGAGGATCCATATGGAATACCATGAATTGTGATAACCTCATTATAAAAAAATGTATTTCAAAATTTGTGTGCTATAAAAGGTGTTGAATGAAGTTGTTGAATCCAAGGATGCTCCAATAACTTATCGAAGACTCTTGCACTAGGTACTACTATAAATTTGGTGGCCACATGTGCTAGACCAACTTGTAGTGGTAATGCGATCTCACCAATAGAAATTTGAATACGTCTATTAAATCCAATTATTAGTGTTGTTGTAGGAAGTATATCCATGTGTGTGTATCCAAAATGAGAGAGAATTGTGATAATGCACATATTCACACTTGAACCATTATCAACCATGAAATTGTGTATAGGTTGATGATCAATGTAAGATCGAATGAATAAAAAATACAAATCAAAATCGTCATTGACTATCTTATGTTTTATGAATGTGATAAGTGGTCTACATGGCACTGAAACATGATATGTGCCAATAATGCCACTCAAAGGATATTGTGCCTTTATATGAGGATGATAAGAATATGGTGGATGGTGTGAATTATATATATAATGCACTTCTAATTTATTTGATGTTTCTTGGCCTATATTCTTATGGAAAGGATTAGTGAATATCTTCATTATTATACTCTCACTTGGTTGTGCTTTTGTACTGTCAATAGATGTACCCAAACCAATGATTTTCTCATCTATCAAATCTTGTACATTATGTCTCGAACTAATGCATCTATTGGTAGTATGGCCTCATGCTCTATGAAAATCAAAAAAAATATTTTGATCAAATCATTTTGGAAGAGGTTTACTCACATCAACCTCTTTAATGGGAGGGAGAAATATGAGATGACATTCAAATAACTTTTGTAACACCTTGTAGTGAGCTTCTGACAAGTTGTTAAATTATCTCAATAGAGGAGTGAATAACACAATGCATGGATTAGAATATGAAACTACATTCACAGTTGTCTTTTGATCAATCTTATTTTCACTTGGTTTCACCCTACATGGTGGCTTACCTAGATTATTTTTATTATAAGTAGAAATAGGGGTGGTTACATACTTTACCTTATTTATTACCAACAACTTAACATCTATTTCCTTAACCATGTGACATAAATCAATGAATAATAAAAAACCTTTTAAACATAATTGATTCATATAGAGGTGGCAGCAACATTTTTTTAAATATGTCATGCAATTCCTTCTCTTCCACATGATTTATCATTTTGGATAACATTGTATTATACCATAATATATAATATATGATAGGCTCATTGGATTATTTTATCACCCACTCAATGACCCAACTTGACGCTATGATACCACTTACAATGAAATTACTTCACCAATAAAGTATAACATAAGCAAAATATCATAATATGATTGAAATAAAGTAAAATATATGAATAAATAGGAAGCCACTTTATGTGGGAAACCTATACAACCTTAAAATAAAAATGAAATTCATAATATGATGATCAAGTACTAATCACTACCTCCTATTTATAGTCTAATTAGACTATGGTAACTCCATAGGAAACCTAACTAACCAAATGAGATCATAGAAAAATGTAATATAATAAGGGCTTATGTAAGCCCAATTTGGATAAAAATATATAAACACATGTTATAGGCCAAGGGTGTAGCAGGAGCATTACTTCTGAACGAGGGATGATACATGCAGCATGAATTTGCACCTTAGATGACTCATGGTATAAATATGCCACCTTACACCATAATAAAGTTACAACATAAATTTCAATAAATCCTCAAACTTATGTAGTCATACCATAAAGTATTAATTGTTATTGAATCATGAGACACAATGTTGAGTGTCATTCTTATTTTATGCATCAATATTGCAACATTTATAGAAAACCAAAAAAGTGAAAATTTGAGTTCAACCATAATTTGAAAATTATAAATTTTTCTAACATCACAATGGTCTCTTCATCTTTAACACTTGTATTATAATTTGTTCTATCCATTTTTTGTAATAATATAGTTACAACAAAATTTTTAACAAATCCTCAAACATATGTAGTCATACCACAAAGTATTAATTGTTATCGAATCATGACACATAATGTTGAGTGTCATTCTTGTTTTATGCATCAATATTGCAGCATTTCTAGAAAACCCAAAAAGTGAAAATTTGAGTTCAACCATAATTTGAAAATTGTCAATTTTTATAACATCACAATGGTATCTTCATCTTCAACACTTGTATTATAATTTATTCTATCCATTTTCTGTAATAATATAAACATGAACAACCATACTAATTAGAATCAAGTATATAAGTCTTTGACAACATACATCTAACCTCTCAGATCATTATAGGGAAATTTACAAATAACATAATATTATATTTAAAATTATAATATAGTGTCTTAATATTATCATGTTTTTTATTATTTAAAAACATTATAATTATATTTATCCTTCTATCAATATATTACATTTTATACAATCTATAACACATTTAGACTTGTTCTGCAAATCATGCCCTCATCTAGATCATTTATAGTAAACCCATTACAATTGTTTAAATTATTAATAATGTGGAATGTTGATCATATTAAATAAATTAAATTTTAAAAATGTTAACAAGGGCATGGAATGCTAAATACTTTTTGGATATCATGTTTGTTTTGAGAAATATATGCACATGTATTGAAATCTAAACAATAAATAATAACATACGATAGGAATTATATATAGAATGTAATTTTTTTAAAATTTTGAATGAAATAATCCATATAAATCCATAATATATTGAAAAAAAATGCAACTGAATGCATTCCATACATTACGTGACCCCATAACCTATGAGAGGTTGTTGAGTGTCACTCTATAATTGGTTGTAGAAAAGGTCAAAAAAAATTGGAACTAGAACTTCATGAAGGAAAGGAAATAAGAATATGCAATATGTGACAATGTCAAACACAATAATTTATTTGTGTGTCCTTTTAAAATACAAAAGAGACAAGGGTCACGATAAATATTTATTAAATCCTACACTTCCACAATTTATAAGAAACACAAACTACATAATGGCTAGTTCCTACCATATTCACTATTTTTTATAATTTAAAAGTGCATGAAGTGGTGTAAAAATTTATTTCAAGGTTATTTAAAATATTGAAATTTTCACAATTATTTATTTAATATTTTAAGTTAGGAATGGTAGGATGTGCTTTAGCAATTTTCAATAAATGTGATAAGCATGTCTTCTACAGGGATCACATGCATATATATAATAATATGGATACTTTGTTAAAATTTTACACACACACACACACACACACACACACACACACACACACACACACACACAGATGTGTGTGTGTGTGTGTAATAATGTGGTCACTCTATTAAAATTTTATGTAGTATGATGTGGTCTAAGAACATTTTGACTTGTCACGACATTAGATTGTGAACACTTGAATATATGTATTAAAATTATAAATAGTAAATAAGTGTGGAATATAAATTAAACAAGAGCCATGAAATGGATATTACCTGACAAGTTTTGGTAGTATTTTCTAAGAAAGATAAGCTTATGTTGATGGAATGCAAATTTCATTGTAAAATAAATATGGAACATCGTAGACAATTGAAACATAAAATGATATTTTTGGCAATCTTAGTTTTGTATGTGTTGAATAAGAGATGGAAAACTGTATGAGTTTAGATTTTTAGAAGAAATATGACCATAGTTATTACATCTTGAAAGAAATGAATGGTGAAAGATAACACTAAAATTTTAAAGGATAAATATTTCAAAAATTAGAGAGGGCTATGGAAGGTATATGATCAAATGTACTGAAGTATTTGAAGCATAGGATGTAATGAGTTGACTCGATTAATATGACTAAGTCTAGCATTTACTTTAAAAAATTTGTGTCCACTTTAATTCAAATCTAAGGGTTCACTTTAATATTTCATAAGACTTACTTTTCACATTAGGGTGCACATATAAAACATCACAACTGCTTTAATAAAATTGAGGGTTCACATTTAAAAATATAATCAATGACTCTAGTTTAATCTAAGTCTAGAATTCATCTTATAGATGGTGGCCTCTTTCAAATATTTCCTAAGTTAAAATGACTATGCATATTCATATATTATAATTTCACTACTACCCCTATATATATAATTTAAATCTAAATTTTAGACATTTCATGTATCACTTTCCGTGTAGCTATATAAATTTTTATGACTTAAAGACCCATGTCTAAGGCTTAAGCCACAAACCTATTCATTCATCAAATGAAATGAATGAATCACAGGTCCATGTAGATATCACCATAAATCAAGAACCCTATGACCCCATAATTTGTGAAACTATGGCTAATGAATGGCTACCATGTGTCTCATTTTATACTTACATGATCCTATGACCTTATTTTAACTTAGTCCAAGAAAATTGCATGGTCTATAACCATTTTGAGAATGCCATGTGTCTTTCATTTTCATTTACACATTATTAGTATTTTAATTATGTGATCACATTTTTTTGGTTCATATGGATTAAATAAATATTTGGACTTTGTTAAAAATGCATGAGTCCAATCCAATGAAGTAGTCCATGTGCCCCATTTTGATTTGCCAAGGGATAAATAGTGTGAAATCGACCATAGTGAGCTTTGTGTCTCCAAATTCATGTGATGATGACATGTGTACACTACAATACTCCATAAACCCAAAGTAAAATTAACAAGGTTAAAACTATCACCGTCTAACTCTAAGGCCCTATGGTGCTGCCATATAGATGCTGAGGATTCTTCATGAACCCCTAGTTAAATTTAACACCATCATGCCCATCACCACATCATAGATTATGAAATTTCATATGATTATCTATAATTGAAGGGATGAAAAAATCATCACACATGGGGCCTTTCAAATTTGAATTATATTAAATTTGTAAGGTTCACCGATGATGGATATAGGTCACAAGAGATCTCCTATAAATTTCACATTAAATTTGAGATTAAATATTACAAAATTACATGGAAAACATAGTAAATGACAATGGTGAACAAATCATGTAGTATGGAAAGAACAAATAAATAACTTTAGTTAAATCCATATTGATTATTCTATGTTTTCACAATGATAATAGGAGAAGTTGAGAGTTGTATTGTCCAACCTGAGAGTTTGTTTTTTCATCTTGTTAGTGAACTCATTGAAAACTTGACTCCTTGAATTGATTATGTAACATCCCCACTGAGATTTACCAAAATAATGTAATTTAAAAAAAAATTAATTCCATGAAATCCACATTAGATTACACCACAAGAATCTAGTTAATTAACCAATATAATAGTTATGTAACAATAAGAAAAATAAGTATAAATTTGATTACTCATTTAACTATATAAATTCTCAAAAGGTAATTACACAATGTTGACCACTGTTGACTGTAATACTACAACTACTGATGTCCAAGTATAGATGAATAAATAATACATTTTCATCAAGAATATGTCACAATAATGAATATAATACAAGATACAAGGCTCCATAGAGCATGAGGAATAAATAATACATTTTCATCAATAATATGTCGCAATAATGAATATAATACAAGATACAAGGCTCCATAGAGCATGAGTCATAATTATCTTAGTATCTTATGGTAATCTTAAGTGTAGTCTCCAATGAAGTATTTTTATGGGGAGGGAGAGCATCATTTGAGAGCTTTTCCACACCAACTATGGACCATCGATCCCCTGCACAATCCCCCAACTAGGGAATGGCTTTCCCTTCATGGATGGGTAGATAGTGATGGTATGGGAATCCAGAGAGACAAACTAGTACCCATGTGATGTAAGATATCTAAACATGTTGTGTACCATAAATAAAATATGTTCTAACATGATATCTCACAAAAATATAAATCAAACATATGAAATGACAATGTCTAACTAAACATTACTTTGGCCAAAGTTTTCAAATAATTAATGATCTCTAGGATTAGTCAAATTCATACACACTACTTGATTGGATTACCCTCATCTTGCATTGGTGATGCTAATTAAGCTGGGGAAGTCCATCTCCCTACTTATTTAATACCAAAAATGTGAGATTTGGTTAGTTTAAAAGATAACCAACATATTCAAATGGATTAAATCATATCAACAATCATAAAAAAGCTAAGTACGAAAATAATCAAAATACATACATTTAGTCTATCAAACATATGCAATGAATCTCAAACATATTATTTATTTCAAGAATAATACACATAAATAATTACAATCCTAATAGGACATACCATCCAGATATAATTATACTTAGTTTACAAGCTACTACTTATCAAAGAAACTCCAATATTGAACTATCTAAGATATCAATAGCTATCTCAGTTCATTTCCATATGCAAAATTTACAAAATACAAAAATCAATAATAATTCAATTCAAGGCTCAAAATTAAACAATAATCTAATTTTCATATTTACCTTTTACACATATAATGAGCTATATGCATTTAGTTATGGTATTTTGCATCACAGTTTATACAAATCACTTAACAAACTATATACCATAATTAAAAGCATACTTTTCATACATATAATATATGATATATTTATATATTATTACATTATTTCCTCATATAGGTATAAGTGATATACAAGTATGAGTACTTAGTTGATTTATACAAATATATTTCATATATATAAATCATTGTACTCACTTAAAATGTCTTATCAAAATTTAAACATATCTAATAGCACAATCATGATGACTGAATACATCAATATTAATTTTTGTATTGTTCATCCAATGAATGAATACATAGATACAAGGTATACACATACTAAGATTGTGATGGATCATTACATTATGTATTCCCTATATGTATATACTCAGTCAAAAACTAGTCAAGACATTATGGTATATGACACACTTTTACCAACTTTGCCTTCTAATTAAAAACAACTGAAATAATATAACATATCCAATCCAATGTATATTTAAATATAAAATATAGTACTTCAACTATTTTATCATCATGATTTGTATAAACAATAAATCATACAGCTAATGAAGTTGACACAGTTATTTTAATATACAATTTCAATTTATTGCTAAGTTCTGAGTCTGTCATATTACAATCCTCATATATATATTTCATAACTTGCAGCCACATTCATATTAATTGAGTATATTATGAAAAATTTAATATGCAGAGGATTTGTATATATATGAATTATGAAGTTAAACTATCTTACTAATTTCCCAGTCGCACTAATGTATAAATTGCCCATATTCAAAATGCAACCCAAAAATCCATATCATATAAAGACCGATAACAATTCGACCAAATGCCTAATAGTGACTTTGAAATGGGTAAATAAACCCCTAAAACTATAGTTATATTACCCAATCTCACTGTATGAGACTGATTTCTATTTCATTTATATGACTCGATAAAAACACAGGTTACTAATATATTCATAGACAATCCCCCAATGTCCATTCTCAAGTTCATAACCAATGCTCAACCATATAATTGTTTTCCATTATGTTAATTGAAAAATACCCAATCAATAAATATATATTAGGGTACAGGTTTATACCTACACAAAACACACTACAAAAATCCCACGGTTTAACAAGACTCAACCTAGAATTTCACATTGTATGCAAAACAAAGTATATAAGATTAAAATAATATACTTTGGCAATTTATTTTAACTAAGATGTGAATCCCTAATGATGTTCATAATTTTACCTTGAATTAAACTCTTTACATATATACACTAACTTTTGCATGTACGTATATACATTGGTATGTATATATATATTAATATCAATAAAGACCTGTAGGGTGTATATATATATACATTGGTATGTGTATATATATATTAATGTGAATAATGACCTGTAGGGTGTGTATATATATATATATATATATATATATATATATATATATATATATATATATATATATATATATATATATATATATATATAGACACACACACACACAATCTTGTATATACCCAAATATATTTATTTTGGACAAATTTATAAGTTTTATAGACCCAATTTCATTCTAATTTGCCACACTACCTTCCTACATAGAATTAAATTCACATTCCCAAAATTGCATACAAACCTAGGGTTTAGGTTTCAATGTTTTTATATGATATGGATTGGGTTTTGTGGATGGTTGAGATATCTACAGGGCCCAATATTCATCCTTTAATTTTTATCAAGTGTAAATTACTTGAACCCTTTTTATGCAATCACATACACACAATAATTCAAATGCATTACCAACCTGGTAGAGCTTCCACAAATTCATTCTTGCCAACTATATTGATTCGAGTTCCTTCCTTTTCTTCTTGCAATCCACTATTCTCTAATGTTCCATCCCAAATCTCATCCCTCTCTTTCATTTTTATTTCTTTTATTCTCAACCTAACTACCACTTTCTCTTTTATGTATTTATTCTCCACCCATCTCTCCCATATCCATGATGGAGCAATAAGTGGACAAATAAATGCATGGTGAGTTTAATACAACCATACCCATAAAAAAACTATAGTTTGTCACCATATTCTTCATGCAGTCTACTCAAACTCAAAAAATACCTTAATATTGAAATGATGCTTAACTCAAGTCAACATACATTAGAAACCCTAAACATTCCCAAAAATTTCTAATGATTTTAATAATCATTTTAATATCCAAACAAAAGATGCATGTTCGTTGACCCCCATGCACCAACTTATCATTATCCAATTATTATCATTACCAATGATAACTTATCACTCATAAGTTTTCTTAACATAATATTAATGTCTATGCATTTAAACATTAGCTAGGGGTTAGTTCATAGAATAGTTTAGGTAGTTATTTAATCATCTTAATAAGGATTAACATCAACTTGTCTTACAATAACAAAGTGACTAATGTAAATTCATAACAAGCTTTGATTGTAATAACAAATCAAATAAGCATTATAATAATATCAAGCACAATGATATTATAACTACTTAGTTGTTTGTCAATACTACTAGATAGACTATCCATATGTCTTTACTATATTTTTATACACAAAGGCTTAAGCCAAAACAATGATATTTCATAAATATCATAATAACCAACTAATGTATTAAGACATTATAAAGACTCTCTGGTTAGTCCATAAATAATAGTAGATAAATACTAAACATACATATTTACTTACTTGTTAAATAAATATTATCCATAGTCATGAGTATAAAATCATGACATGATCATAAAGCAACATTATGCACTCAATCTATGTACTAAAATCATAATTCAATCACACAATTATATCCAATTCAATATTAAACTAAAAACTAGATCATAACTAAAGCACATAATTAATCATCCAAATGCAGCTACACAATATGACATACTAAAACTAATAATTCAAATAATGTATATAAATAATGGTAATTATCATAGTGTGTGAGTGGGTTTCTAGTTGTTCCTCTATCATCCCCCAACACCTCCATATACACCATCCTCTCTGATGATGCTCTCCCTCCGACATGCTCTAAGGGATGGATCTTTCCTGCATCAAACTCATGATAAGAAGGTAGTTAGCCTGTAATATCATGATATATATCCATAAAATATTGTTATAAAAATTAATAACATGATCATAATGTAAAGTACAAACAAGAACAACTAACTCATAACAATTTAATCATGTAATCTAAACAGCATACAACTGTCCCATAACAACATATGATGTACAATTTAGTTAAATAATAATCAATCAATTTAATAACCATAATTATCCATGAATAATCAGGTAAATCAATTTAGAGAGAAATTGAGATGTGATATCATTCCCCCCTAAATCTGGTCATCATCTTGATGACACTTATTAGAACACTAGTTCTAAATTAAAAAACATTATTCAACAAAAAAATAACATAGTATAAAGTGTCAAATCAAGCAAACAAATGTGGAAATAGTCTGTAAAAATCATCATAGTCCTCCCAAGTGGAATTATCCTTAGATTATTGGTCCCATATGACCGTGCACTATGACACTTCCCTATTATGCAAACAAAGTTTTCAAGTGTCAATTACTTTGATTGGTTCTACCATGACAACCCTATGATCCAGAATTTGCAAAGCATTCCAATCTAACACATGTGATGGATCAACTGTATAATTTTTAAGAGAAGACACATGGAAGACATTATGAAATAGAGATAGGGATGGTGGTAATATAAGCCTATACACTACAAGGTTGACCACTTCTAAAAACTCAAAGGGTCCCACATATCTCGGTGAAAGTTTTGTTAACTTCAAAAATTTAATCTGGGTTTTCTGAGGCTTAACCTGTAGAAACACTTTATCACCTACTAAAAAATACCTTGTTATTTTCTTCAAATCAACATAAATCTTATATCTATCATTGGCCTTGACCAACCTCTGCTTGAAAAACTTGACTTTCTCTTCCATTTCTAAAAGCATCTCAAGTCCAAAGACTCGTGTCTTCCAACCTATCCCAACTGATTGGTGTTTTGCACATTCTTCCATACAATGCCTCAAATGGTTCCATATTTAAAGATGATTAGTATCAATTATTGTAATATAAATAAACCAATATAAGGCACTCATACCACTTGTATTTTTTATCAATACAATACATACGAAAGAGATACTCTAAAACTTGATAAATTTGCTTAGTCTGACCATCAGTCTGTGGGTGATATGTAGTTTTGAAGTTTAGTTGCATATCTAAAACTAAATTTAGACTCAACCAAAACCTATAAGTCATCTTTGGATCACAATCCAAAATGATCTTCTCTATAAAACCATGCAACTGACACACTTCCTTTATGAATCTCTTTGCAAGGGTAGATGCATCATCAATTAAATTGCCTAGTATAAAATGAACTACCTCCATTAGTTTGTCAAATACTACCAAAATCATGTGATGCTTATTCTATGACAATGATAAACCTTGGACAAATTCCATACTAATCACCTACCACTTCCATTATGGTATGTCATGTGGATACAATAATCCAGTTGGATGCACATGTTCAACTTTCACACATTGACATTACAAATAATGAGACACAAATTCTACTAAATCTTTCTTGATTCCCTTATATAAATAGAGTGGTTTAAGCTCTACCATGAGCTTGGTTACTCTTGAATGTCCTAAACATGGGGCATTCTACAATTTTTTTAGTACTATACTTCTTAGATTATTTCTATCCAGTACATATGTCCTTCCATTATATCAAAAAAGATCATCATTCTCTATTATAAATTTTGTATACCTAAGATTTTGAGCATTCTCAAATAACACTTTCTTGACCTGATCATAGAATTTATCTCCTGGAAATTATTCAATTACTTGATCCCTAAAATTACTCCTGATAGTAGCCATGACTGGTATGTACCTCCTACAGCTTAGGGCATTAGATACTCTATTTTTATTCCCTTTGATATAGTTAATATCAAAATCATAATAAAATAAGAACTCTAACCAATGTCTTTAATAAGCATTCAGGTTTGGTTAGGTGAAGATGTACTTGAGTCGCAAGTTATCAGTCTTGAGCTCAAATGGTTTTTACAATAAAGAATGACTTCAAACTTACAAAGCATGCACAATTACTACAAATTCTAGGTCATGAGGGGATTTGTTCACCTCATAAGGCTTTAGTTTCCTTGATTCATAGGCTACCACTACACCATCTTGCATAAGAAATCCTCCAAGTCCATCCCCATATGCATCTATGATCATTGAGAACTAACCATTGGGATTGGGAACTCTTAGCACTGGTGTTGATGTAAGATTCCTTTTCAATTCCTAAAAATATACTTCACACTTATCTAACCAGATAAAAATTTGATTCTTCCATTACAGAGAGGTAATTGGATTAGTTATCTTAGAAAAATTTAGAATGAATTTCCTTTAATAGCTCACTAATCCCATGAAAATCCTTACCTCATGCACATTATTTGGTACTGGCCACTCCATAACAGCTCTTATCTTTGCTAGATCTACTAAAATACTGTCTATAGAGATAATATGTCCCAAATATTACACTTTATTTTGGAAAAATGCACACTTGGACAACTTACCATACAACTTGTGATTCTACAAAATTTGCAAAAATAGTTCCAGATAATGAAGATGTTCTTCTTCATATTTATAATATATAAGAATTTCAACTAGAAAGACCAAAATAAAATGATCTAGATAATATCTGAACACACTATTCATGAGATTCATAAATTCTATTAGAACATTTGTTAACCCAAATGGTAAAACTATGAACTCATAGTGCCCATATCGAGTTATAAAAGTTATTTTTGGAATATCCTCATCTCTTATCCTCAGTTGATGATATCTTTCTCTAAGATCAATCTTAGAAAAGAGTGTTTCCCCTCACATCTGATCAAAAAGATCATCTATATGAGGTATTAGACATCTATTCTTAATTTTCACCTTATTCAACATTTTTTAATCAATACAAAAACAAAGAGTACCATCCTTATTCTTAATGAAGATAACTGTCACACCCCATGGTGACACACTTGGTCTGATCAACCCTTTTGGTAACAAATCTTGGATTTGAGCCTTAAATTCAACCAATTCAGTGGTTGTCATCTTATATAGTGCCTTAGACTATGGTTCTGATCCAGGTATGATATCTACTGAGAAATTAAAATCACATTATGGAATCAATCCTGGTAATTACTCTAAAAATATATCATGAAAATTATTATGAAAAGGATAATATTTAAGGGATGGTTCCTTATATTCTTCCATTTCATTTATTTTGATAATAAATGTTTAACACCCTTTTGAGCCTTCTTGAGTTGCATTGTAAAAATCTACCCAAGCCTCAAATCTCTTTTCTCACCCTAAATTTGCATCTAATTTCCAAAATCATCATGACACTCAACCTTATTCAGGTAGCATTCAACACTAGCCTTATGCTTCACAATCCAATCGACTCCTAGGATCACATTTTATGACCCTAGTAGTGCTGCATAAAGATCCACTACTTTTATGAATTTTGGAAACCTAATCTTAGATTCAAATAAACACTTGTCAAATTTGACATTTGACTCATTCCCATATTGTACTGACCATGCATTTTACATTACTCCAACTTTTCTAGTTAACTTATTAAGTATTCTAGGAGAAATAAAATATTTGTAGCGCTCGTATCTATCAAAATAGAAATTGGATGTTCAAACAAAATATCTAATAGTTCTATGGCTAAAGCTTAGAATTTGGCTTGTTGATTGTCAACTGCCACATGAATCCATTAGTGAAACATTCCTTGTTGTGGAGTAGAACCTTTGTTATTCAAATTATCCTAGGTACACGCATGATCAAAATGGTCACCTACACAAATGAAGCAACCTCCATGTGGTCCTTTTTTGTTAGACTATTGGTTTCCCTTGAAACCACCTTTGAATCCATTACCCAATTTCTTATTACCTGAACCACTATTAAATCTAGCATTCTAATTTTTGAACTAGTTTTTAGAGTCTCCACTCCTTTGCTTCTAGTTCTTTTTTTTGAAATCTGGTTTAGAAATTCTAAAATTTTCTTGAACTTATCCCTAACTTGAGTAAGAGATTTCAAATTCTACTCTTGTTTTACTACCTTCTCGAAGACCTAGTCTATAGTAGATGGTCCATGAATGTCCACCTCACCACCAATCTAGGGTTTTAATCCCATGAAGAACTTCCTAATTTTGAACCTCTCATCTACCTAATATTGAGGTACATACTTCAAAAGTTTGATGAATTATTCCCAGTATTCATTCATTGATAGGTCTCCTTATATAAGATTCTAAACATATGTAAGGTTTTGGTTAAATTATAACTGTGGAAGCCATCTTTATCTAAACAATGTCATGAACTTTTCCCATGTGGTGGTAGTATAGTTAATATTCATTTTTGACTTTTTGTTGGCCCACCACATAGCTACTTCACCAACTAACTAGTAAACTCCTCAAAATGCTTTAGTGATTTTAGAGTAGTTTTGAATCTCAAAATAATTTTCCATCTCAATCAGCCATTCTTCATCCCCATCTCCCAAAATGGTTCCATCAAACTTAGGTGGATTCACCTTTTTCATATATCTAGCCAATTCCACAGCTACACGAGCTATCACATCTTAAGGCACTTCCTCATACCTCTGATCTTGAGGGATTTCATACTCAACAAGGTGATCTTCAGGGACATCCTGATGGGATTATTCCTCATGGCCATGAACTTATTATTCTAGGGTTGTAATTCAGTCCCTAGTTTCAATCACAACTATGAGAATATGATTTAACTTTGTTGCTTGCTTAACAATAAATTGATTAGGATCAAACAGAGGGTTATTATCATTGACATTCTAAGGAACCTTACCAGATGCTCTAGCTCACACCATTATCCTTTCTGATAAAAAAAAAATATGAAAATGTTAGTGGACTCATTAATTCCTAGAGTTCGAGCTCCAACTCTGATACCAATGTAACATCCCCACTGGGATTTACCAAAATAACACAATTTGAAAAAAAAAAATACAATAAATCCAAAATAGATTACACCATGGGAATATAATTAATTAACCAATAAAATACTTATGTAACAATAAGAAAAATAATTATAAATCTAATTACTCATTTAATTGTATAAATTCTCAAAGGTAATTACACAATGTCAACAGACTATTGAATGTAATATTACAACTACTATTGTCCAAGTATAGATGAATAAAAATTACATTTTTATCAATAATATATCACAATAATGAATACAATATGAGATATAAGGATCCATGGAGCATGATTCATAATGATATCAGTATCTTATGGTAACTTCAAGTGTAGTCTCTAATGAAATACTATTGTGGGGAGGGAGAGCATCATTCGAGCACTTTTCTACACCAACCACAGACCATCGATCCCCCATACAATCCCCCAACTAGGAAATGACCCTCCTTTCATGGATGGGTAGATAATGATGGTGTGGGAATCTAGAGAGAAGCTAGTACTTGTGTGCCATAGATATCTAAACATATTGTGTACCATAAAGAAAATATTTTCTAACATGATATCTCATAAATATGCAAATCAAACATATGAAATGACAATGTTTATATAAATATTACTTTGGCCAAATATTTCAAATAGTTAATGATCTCTAGGATCAGTCAAATTCATACACCCCACTCAATCGGATTACCCTCATCTTGCATTGGTGATGCTAAGTAAGCTAGGGAAGTCTGTCTCCCCACTTATTTAGTAGCAATAATGCAAGATTTGGTTAATTTAAAACATAACCAACATATTCAAATGGATTACTTCCTATCAGAAAGCATAAAACATGCTAATTATGGAAATAATCAAAGTACATACATTTAGTCCATCAAACATATGCAATGAATCTCAAACATATTATTTATTTAAAAAATAATACATGTAAATAAGTAAAGTCCTAATAGGACATGCCATCTAGGTATAATTATACTTAGTTTACATGCTACTAAAAATCAAAGTAACTCCAACATTGAACTATCTAAGATATCAATATTTATCTCAGTTCATTTCCATATGCAAAATTTACAAAATACAACAATTGGTCATAATTCAATTCAAGGCTTAGAATTAAACAATAATCCAATTTGCATGTTAAACTTTTACACATATATTGAGATGTATGAATTTAGTTATGGTATTTTGCATCATGGATTATATAACTCACTTAAAAAACAAACCATATACCATAATTACAAGCACACTTCTCATACTTATAATATATTCTATATTTATGAATTGTTACATTATTTCCTCATACAGGTATAAGTTGTATACAAGTATGAGTACTTAGCTAATTTATACAAAGATATTTCATATATATAAATATTTGTACTCACTTAAAATGTCTCATCAATCAAAATATCTAATAACATAGTCATGATGATTGAATACATCATTATTAATTTTTGTATTGTTCATCCAATGAATGAATACATAGATATAGGGTATACACATACTATGATTGTGATGGATCATTACATTATGTATTCCCTATATGTATATACTCATTCAAAACTAGTTAAGACATGTATGGTATACGACACACTTCTACCAGCTCTACCTTCTAATAA
Source organism: Torreya grandis (assembly GCA_037957365.1). Lineage (NCBI taxonomy): Eukaryota > Viridiplantae > Streptophyta > Pinopsida > Cupressales > Taxaceae > Torreya > Torreya grandis. Next base: position 2,159,744 of record JARHVA010000319.1, on the reverse strand, counting down.
AAAACAAATGAAATACTATAACATATCCAATCCAATGTGTATTTAAATCTCAAATATAATACTTCAACTATTTTATCATCATGATTTGTATAAATAAGAAATCAAATAGCTAATGAAGTCGACACTATTATTTTAATATACAGTTTCATGTTATTGTCAAGTTCTAAGTCTATCATATTATAATCCTCAAATATATACTTCATAACTCAAAGACACATTCATCTTAATCGAGTATATTATGAGAATGTCAATAAGTAGAGGATTTGTATATATAAGAATTCTTAAGTTAAATTATTTTACTAATTTACCAATAGCACTAATGTATAAATTTCCCATATTATAAATGCAACCCAAAAATCCATATCATATAAATACTAATAAAAATTCAACCAAATGCCTAATAATGACTTCAAAATGGGTAAATAAACCCCTAACAGATTACCCACTCTCATTGTATGAGACTGATTTCTATTTCATTTATATGACTTGATAAAAACATAAGTTACTAATATATTCGTAGACAATCCCCCAATGTCCATTCTCAAGTTCATAACCAATGCTCAGCCATATAACGATTCACCACTATGTTAATAAACAATACTCGATCAATAAATATATATTGGAGTACATATTCATACCTACATAAAACACACTACAAAAAGCATGTGGTTTAACTAGATTCAACCAAGAATTTCACATTGTATGTAAAATAAAGTATATAATATCAAAACAATATACTTTGGTATTTTCCTTTAACTAAGATTTGAATCCCTAATAATGTTTGTCATTTTACCTTCAATAAAACTCTTTATATATACACACTTAACTTTTTCATGTACATATATACTTTAGTATGTATATATATTCTAGGTCAATAAAGACCTGTAGGGTTATATATATATATATATATATATATATATATATATATATATATATATATATATATATATATTTTAGCCAAAATTATAATTTTTATACAAACTAATTTCATTCCAATTTTCCACATGACCTTCCTACACAAATTTAAATTTGCATTACCAAAATTGCATACAGACCTAAGGTTAAGGTTTCAGGATTTTTATAAGATATAGATTGGATTCTGGGGATGGCCGAGACATCCATAAGGCCTAATATTTATCCTTAAATTTTTAGAAAGTGTAAACTAATTGAACCCCTTTTATGTAATCACATACACATAGGAATTCAAATGCATTACCAACCTAGTAGAGCCTCCACAAATTCATTCTTGTCAACCGTATTGATTCAAACTCTTTCTCTTTCTTTTTTGCTATCCACTGTTCTCCATTGTTCCATCCTGAATCTCGCCCCTCTCTTTCCTTTTTTATTTACATTTTCTTCTCAATTTGACTACCAATTTTTGATCTGTGCATTTCTTCTCCACCCATCTCTCCCAAATCCATGATACATAAATAAGTGGATAGAGAAATGAATGGTGAGTTCAATGCAACCATACCCACAAAAAAAGTACAATCCATCACCATAGTCTTCATACAATCTACTCAAACTCAAAAATAGCTTAATATTGAAATGATGCTTAACTCAAGTCAACTTAGGTTAGAAACACTAAACATTCTTGAAATTTCCTAATGATTTTAATAATCATTTTAATAGCCAAACAAAATATGCATGTTTATTGACCCCCATGAACCAAATTATCATTATCCAAGTATTATCATTACCAATGATAACTTATCACTCATAAGTCTTCTTAACATAATACTAATGTATATGCATTTGAACATTAGCTAGGGATTAGTTCATAGAATAGTTTAGGTAGTTATTTAATTATCTTAACAAGGATTAACATCAACATGTCTTCCAACAACAAAGCGGCTAATATAAAGTCATAACAATATTTGACTATAATAACAAATCAAACAACCATTATAATAATATTAAGCACAATGATATTATAACTACTTAGTAATCATATGTCTTTACTATCTATTTATACACAAAAGCTTAATCCAAACTATGATATTTATTGAATATCATAATAACCAGCTAATGTACTAAGACATTATAAAGACACTCTAGTTAGTCCACAAGTAGCAGTAGATAAATACTAAACATACAAATTTAATTCCTTGTTAAATCAATATTATCTAAAATTATGAATACAAAATTATGACATTATCATAAAGCAACATTATGCAATCAATATATGTACTAGAGTTATAATGCAATCACACAATTAGATCCATATAAGCATTAAACTAAAAACTAGATCATAACTAAAGCACCTAATTAATCATCCAAATGTAGCTAACACAATATGACATACTACATCTAACAATTCAAATAATGCATATACAAAATGCTAACTATCATGGTATGTGCGTGGATTTTTAGTTGTTCCTCTATTGTCCTCCAACACCTCTATCTATGCCATTCTATTCGATGATGCTCTCCCTCTAACATGCTTTGAAGGATGGATCTTCCCTGCATCAAACTCACAATAAGAAGGTAGTTAGCCCATAATATCATGATATATATGCATAAAACACTGCTATAACAATTAACAACATGATTATAATGTAAATTATATATAAGTACAAATAACTCATAACAATTTAATCATGTAACATAAGCAACAAACAACTATCCCATAAGAACATATGACTTACAATTTAGATAATATAGTAATCAATCAATTTAACAACCATAATAATCCATGGATAATCAAGTAAATTGGCTTTGAGAAAAAATAGGATGTGACATATTATGGGATATACACACATAAAATGTATATATATGTAGACACTAAAATCTAGTATTAAGTACTTGAAAATGACAAGTTTGACATGCATTTATTGCACACAATTTTAGCACATAAATATGATCCTAACCTACCATTCTCTCACACCTTTATGCGAACTTATAACTTTGACCTTTCCATTCTATTATCACACACCTAAAAAATCTCACCATTTATTTCAAAACTGATTTCTTTCCTACATATACATCTTTAAAACTTTAGTTCAATCCTTAATGCATCGATATTGTTAGCTAATATTGACCCACCCCTATTGATAGTGACCCTCTCCCAACAATGTCTACTTTTTAAAATAATTTTTTCCCTTAGGGTTGGTCCATCTTCCTAATATGTCGATGGTGTGATAAATTACCCAATTTTACTCATATATACAAATCAAGACCCCACTTGATAAGGAATTTCTACTTATGTGTTACACATATATACACTCCTACACATTGAGCAAATCTAACCTATTATTCCAAAATTGTAAATAAGTCACTAGGATCAGCCATAAGCTAATTCTAAAGCATACCAAATCCAAGTCAAAGTGAACATTTTTAAGTATCAAATCCCAATATGTAATTGCATTCATATAGTGAAGGAGCACAATTGAACAATCACACTATGTGGGAGAACTACGTGTGTCTTGATTTCACTCTTTGGAGTATCATATATAGAGGCAAAGGTCAATCATCAATGTGGGTGATTGGGTTCAACTCATTCTATTAAACTTTCTTAGTTTTTATAGGTTTCTATCCCTCATAAGCACATATAAGATTTCAAGGTGAATAAGGTTGATTTCTAGAGTTATGTTCATTATCAGGGTTTGGGGATCACACATGCAACTATTTTAGAAAAGGCAAAGGTGATTATATAGTCATAGACCTATATTTTGGCATAGGTCACTACCAAACACTACATGTCAATATTGATTATTGATATTAACCTATATCTAATAGAGTTGAACCTACACATATAAATAAAATTATGAATCTAGACAAATCTTAAGCATGCTTTAGTCTATTTTCCAATATCATAACATGGTCATAGTCAGATATTCAGTCAAAAAAGTTAATTAATTATCCATTTATTTTACTTACTATATTTAGCTTATGTCGTTTTTCAAATCAATGCAATCAATTTCAATATTTTACATTTAGATGTATGTTTTAATGCCATATTTAGTAATTTGAATTCATATACTAGTTTTTATTCTATTACGATTTATAAAATTAAATTAGGGTAAACATATTGGTGAACCCGTGTATTGTTTTAACCATGTTACACTCTAGGTCTCCTTTAATGTTTAAAATTTTGGCCTTAGGGTTTCTCATACATGATTTATATCCACTTACATTACCTTTGATTTTAGGGGCCATCCTTCTACTTGTATTCTTTGGTATTCTAGGTTTTTTAACTTCAAATGTAGAAGCATCTTGAAAACCTTAACCACTCTCCTACTATGGATTCTTCTATTTTTTCTTCCACCTATCTTGAAGGTGGTGATAGCTACTTTCCCTCTAAGAAGGTACATGCTTACATTATCCAAAAATGTAAGGGTCATCTAACGAATGACCATGATCAGATTACTACTATAACTAACATGGTTACATAAATTCAAATGCAATCTCTTCAAAATCATATTGAATATTTGACTCTAAATATGCAAACTCTTGGTAACAAAATCACTTATATAATCAATGACACAAATTTGACCCTGTATGGTTTTGGATTAAGATATTTACAAAAAATGGAATGTGTAGGACAAGGATTGGGGAAACATTCACAAGAAATTATTCATCCCATTACAACATCCACTCATAAAGGATGATAAGGACTTAGGTATATATAATATTCAAAAACTAATAAGGAAAATACAAATTCAAAGACATACATTTCTTAAAATCAATAGAAGAAGCTCATATCAAATTTTATGATACACATATGTGCAACACTCCAAAATATTTCTCTGTTCAAGATAATTCCATCATGAGAGAATTATAAAATAGTGCACATATCAAGTCTATAATGGGATAATATGATGCACTATTTATCCATATACTAATATCAGACAAGCCTATCAAATGAGTCATTACTGGTGTTAAATTATTTGAAAATGTTTGCAACATATCATTCTTGTATCCATTAGGGGTTGATATGAAAAATATGGACATAGAAGATCAAATTATTAATAAATTATATCATAGGCTATGGTCACCACTTAACACAATATCAATAGATGTGACATTAGGACCAAAGAGAGTGAATTCACTATTTCAAGTCACACTTCATGATACACATTGCAAACCTTGGATACATATTATGAAAGTAATACCATCTACATTACATATGTGTGCTACATTTATAAGTGATGGACATCTATATAAATATTTGACAAAAAATGATATTTTCAAGTATTTTACTATACTACCACTTTTTACCTTTCTTGTTAAGTCATTTCACAATAATGAGGTGAACATAAAAATTAATGGATTATCACAACCTAAAAATCAACCTCAATTGTCAGCTCCACCAAAGATGCAATTTTGAAGATTACCATCACCTCCTTAGATAAGGTTATAGAAGCTACTTAAGTTCAATATTATCATTGTTCATCCTCCACAAGAGTTGGATCCAAACATGCCTAAACTAAATAACTATGATATAAATGTATATTGTTATTATCATCAAACAACAAGACATTCTATAAATAAATAATTATAATTAAGACATAAAATAAAATATATATTTGTTAACAATATTATCGAGAATGAAACACCTTTGGATGAGTCAATATTACAACCAAATAACAATCAAAATTTAGATCCTATCATGATTAATAAAAACTCTCGACATACACATGAACAACTACAACATGATAGTGATGAGGAGTATCACACTACTCATGAACAATGTACAAATTTAGATTTAAATTCTGATATAGATGCAACTATAATAGATATATCTAATATACTACACCAATACTATGATACATTAGTACCACTAAATATAGAACTTCCATGTGATCTCTTTTAGTTGGGTACTACACATACCATTATAAATATTCTTCATGACTATTTATTTGGTCATCCTTTGTTATCTTATATCTTATACATGTGTTTCAACCTCAATCATTATTCTACCCCTTGGCTTGGTATTATACATAGTCCTTTGAACCCTGCTTGCTTACCTGATCCTAACAATCCAAAAAAATGGTCCCATATTACTTTATCTTTCAAGGCAATGCTTACATGTACAATCTAAAAAAAAAGACTATAGTTTTCCTCATGGTCACTTTCATTAATTTAAATCATATATAAAATTCAATACTATTTTTATTTGAAAAAACTGACTTGCATCCTTTTGCACATTCATCTCCAATGTTGCATCAACATATCCATAATATTTATTGCATTCAATGATTGTCACAAAAAAATAATATACAAAACATGATTATATAAAATAAAATATAATTATGGTTTACATTAGGCATACATGAATGAATTTATAAGTACATCTTATGAAATGTGGATGTAAAATCATCCCTCCACACCCCCTCCACGCCCCACATACCTTTGAGCCATCATTTTAAAATTATAGTGGATGCATATTGCTTGCTTTCACTTCTTCCACATTTCTATGCTATCACATCTAGTGAACACTATGCCTTGACACATGTTGCAGATTATTCAGGTCCCTACCATTATTTTAGTTTTGAAATTATTTCCACTTGGCCTTAATTTTCAAACTTCAAATATTTTAAAAATACAAAAAAAATAAAATTTAAACATTAAAAAAATTAAAAATTAGGACCTGAGCATGATATGATTACTAGATTACACTACTTACATATATTATTTTCATAAACACATGCATTTCATGGTATATGAGTGTGCTACAAGATATATAGGTTAGACATGGGCACATATAGATGTTGGACTCTCCTCTACTTAGTGGTCATGCCAATACTAGGGGCATCTTATTCCACATGTTTCATTGTCACTTGGTTTGAAATATCTAACATGTTGAGCTATCTAGATTACTTACACAGATAATTATAGTTACTCATATCTTACATAGTGCTACATGGATATGATATTATACTATGATGTGATATTGATACATATGGATGGTGTAGACCGATATTTTCATATTCCTATGCTTCATTGATATTATTACTCTGTTGCATGATAAGTTATTTTATGCATGTATATGATGTGTGGCCATTGGCCTTGTTTGGTGTGACATATTTCTGTCCCTTGTGTGAGACATATTTATGTTCCTTGTATGTGACATTTATATCAATTGAATGTGGTCCTTGGATTTGTTTTTTTTTACATATTCATGTCCCTTGTATGCAACCCTTGGCATTATGTGTGATAATAACTCTTGAAATTGTTGTATTTTTTGAGCTTGCTAAGATTGAGTAGTGGCATGATCCATTTTATGCACCTTTACTACGTAGTCTTATTCAGGTTATACTTTTAGTGATGGTTACTATTGCATGCTTCATTGATACATCTACCTATATATGAGACTTACATACCCTTGCATTCCATATGTTACATACATGCCTTGATTGATATATACATTACTATGATGGCATACTCTCCACATGTTCACATGATTATACATGATGTTATATTTATACATGGCATGATATAGTTAAATTTTATTTTGAGATGAGTAACTTACATGATAAATACTTCACATCAAAAGGGGGAATTACAATGGGTTTGTCATAGAGACATAATCCTACAGGAGTAGAAAATTAGATCGAAGTATAGATTTCAAAGATTTAGAATGGTTCAATCACATGATTGATATTATACACACCAATACAAATTATGGAGGGCATATGCCATACAAACATACTTTATATAGATTTGAGTATAAATTCATACATACTTTAGTGCATATGCATGGGCATATGTATATAATTTTATAGGAACAATAATTATAAGTTTTCACATATACATACTTTTTAGATACAAGTTCTCAAATTTGGCATGTATATGTATAAATTCTACTTTAGTTGGTATAGATTCAGGGGGAATGATACTAGTTCATGCACATATACACACATTAAAATTCATAAGGCATGATACTCTTTTATTCACATGCACACTATCATAATTTACTATTAGAAAAGTTTTAAAAGGGGGCACGATACTAATTCATGCACACTTACACATTTTTTAGTGAACACTATTATAGTTGTTTATTTTTAAAACACTTTTTCAATCCATACCAAGTAGTAAGAAACCTTGAATATATAAATCTGTCTATAATGGTTGATTCATTTTTTCATGAGTAATGTATGTTGAGGTTCAAAAATTCTCAATAGACACGACATTAATTCTAGTAAACCAATCATGTGGTTCTCACTATTTATCAGATTCAATTAGTTATTTGGGTTGGTACATTGCATTCATATCCCCACATTAATGAGGGTTGGGTCATGTTGTCTTACCAATCCAAGGGATTTAATAGTTACATAAAATTAGGTTTTTATCACCCTCAATTTCTCAATGGTTCAACAAGAGGAACCAATCTCCATGTACTTTAGTGGAAAACATCTTTTTCTAATGCTTCAACAAGGAAACATCATCTAAAACAAGTTGTAAGGTAAATATGGTTTTTACCAATGCATGTGTACTCCTTCCTTGTTATTTAATTTTCAAATTTTGAGTTCATATTTAAAATTTCAATCTATGAATATTGACTACTACATGTTTGTTGTAAGTTTTTCTTTTGAGTGATCCGCATAATTAGAGCTTCCTACTAAAGACAAAGTGTGTTGTACACACTTAGGTAGAAATTTTCTTTTTAATCTATAAATTCCATTACTTGAATAAAATGGAGGCATTTTTAGATAAATAATATGGTATTAAGTACTTGAAAATGACAAGCTAGATATACATTTAACATGCATGATTTGCATGCACAAATATGGTCCTAACCTCCCATTCTCTCATACTTACATGCTACCTTGTGAGTTTGACCCTTTCATTCTACTGTCACATACCTAAATGGACCTTATTGTCTATTTAATAACTCATTACTATCTTACACAAACATCTTTAAACCTTCAGTTCAGTCCTCATATGCATGGGTCTTTATTTCTAGGTTGGGCCAATATGGCCAATCGATATTGCTTGTGCATGTTGATAGTAACCCTCTCCAAGGAATAACTAATTTTTCAAATAAAATATTTCCTTAGGGATAATTTTTTTCCTATCATATCTATGGTTTGATAATTTAACCAATTAGACTCATATATATACAAATCATAACCTCACTTAATAGGGACTTGACACTTATATGTTACAAATCTATACACTATTACACATGGAGAAAATATGCCCTATTCTTCCCAAATTTCAAATAACTCACTAAGATCATCCATAATCCAATTATAAAGCATACCAAGGCCAAGTCAAGCTAACCACTATCAATTATCAAATCCCAAGCATTAGTTGCATTCATGTAATGAAAGAACACAATTTCACAATCACACTAGGTGAGAGAACTATGTGTGGATTAATTACCCTCCTTAAAAATTTAGATATTTAGGAAGAAATCAATCATAAATGATGATGATTTGGATCAGCCCAATCTATTACACTTTCCCAAAATTTTATAGGTTTATATCCATCACAAGCACACCTAGGGTTTCAAGGTGAGGGAGGCTAATTTATAGAGTTGTGTGAATCATCAGGGTTCAAGAATGCACATATAGATATTTCAGAGTCAAGCTAAGTTTATTGTATGGTCATAGACCCATATTATAGTATATATCACTATCGATGACTACAATTAGTATCAAGTGTCGATATTGATCTGGATTGATGGAACTGACCTTGCACAGACATAAATATATGTCTAGATTTGGATGAATCATAAACCTGGTTCAGTATATTTTTCACTACTAGAACACTACCATAATAAGATGGTCAGTCAAAAAATTTAAGTACTTATCTCTTTTTTGTAGTTACTATATTTATAATATATTGCTTATGAAATAATTGCAACCAAATTTTGTATTTTACATTCAGATGTTTACTTGAATGACATATTTAGTAATCTAAATTTATATACTATTTTTATAATATTAAGGATTCTAAAACTAAATTAGGGTAAAATTTATATATGTATATATATAATATTATTAAGTTTTTATCTCTGTGAATGAAAGTGAGTATGGGTGTTGATGGTGGTAAAGAGAAATAATTGCAATCAACTTTTGTATATTCAGATGTTTACTTGAATGACATATTTAGTAATCTAAATTCATATACTACTTTTTATAATATTAGGGCTTCTAAAACTAAATTAGGGTAAATATATATATATATATATATATATATATATATATATATATATATATATATATATATATATATATATATATATATACACACACACACACACACATACATATATATATACATACATATATACATATACATATATACATATATATATATATATACATATACATATATACATATACATATATACATATACATATATACATATACATATATATATATATATATGTATGTATACATATATGTATATATGTATGTATATATACACACACACATATATGTATACATGTATATATATGTGTGTGTGTGTGTGTGTGTGTGTGTGTGTGTGTGTGTGTGTGTGTGTGTGTGTGTGTGTGTGTGTGTGTGTGTGTGTGTGTGAATGAAAGTGAGTATGGTTGTTGATGGTGGTAAAGAGGATTTTTTTTAATCACTCTTTCTTGGGGTATTTGAGTTATAGGAATACATTGGATCATACTTTGAAGAGGCTCAAAGAGAAGGTAAGGAAAAAATTGATGCCCCATCCAGAGACTAATGCAAATTAAGCAATGTTCAGGTGTTGATATGTGGAGGAAAATGGAGTGGTATGATTTACTAACCATGGGATTTGAGGATTGCTAATAGATAATATGTTTGTGAAAATGGAATTCATTTCTCATAAAAATATAGTCTTGCCATACATCATTTATCCTCTCAACTTTCTATTACACTAAATTAAGTAGATGGTCCTATACATGAGCACCTTTAGTTATCATTGCATAACTTTTGGTATACATTCCATTAATTTTTATATTCAACAAATTACTTATATTTCATTTTTTTGTTGCCCGAGTAAATTTTTTTAAAGTTTCATGGGGTTTAAATTTTTTTGGTTTTTGTTGTGATTATGAAAATGTCAAATATTCTGAATGTTACAGTAACAACAATAATGGATTTGTGTAGTTTTGATTTGGCCTCATCTATGGATGGATCATTGTGAATTGGTAGATGATGATAATTATATAATAAATAGTCTCAAGACTAATGGAAATCATTAATTACAACTATAAGGATAATTATGATTTTATTATTGTGAGTACTATTGAGATTTGTTGGATTTATATAATCCAACCTAGATTGTGGCTTGGTATTGCAATGACCTTGTGATATGATCATAAAGTGATCCAAAACTCATTGATATTTACTATGATTGCATTCATTATTTATTATTATAGGCAATGATAGATATCAAATTTAATACAATGTTAATGAAATATCTTCATTGTCTAAGTGGAAAAATCATAGGATCTCAAACTTTGGGAATGACATGATGACATGTTTTATGGGAATTAAAGTTAACATTGTGTCCATAGAGTATTCCAACCATCCACATGGCAATGTCATGAGGCTTTGGGGTCACAAAGTTCCTAGGGCTTATTTGTTTTTGGTTTCCACTATGGCCCCCTTGAAATGATCCACATGGCTTCTTATGATTCCATCACTGTCACAGATTCAATAATAAATTCATGGAACATATTTAACAATTCCACGGACCCATTAATGTCTTCAATATACTTTAGCGTTCTCTTTTGAAGTCCACACATTTATCATGTGATCAAAAATTTGGATGAAATTAAAATATGTATCAATAAAGCACAAGCTAATTTTAAATATAATAAAACATCATGTTTAAAATAGAGACATGTGGTGAGAAAGAAAGAAATCATGGAAATCAAAGTGGCCACGTATCATCATCATAGCGTAGAATGATTCACATAATACCCTTTTGGTTTTTTCCTAGAGCATAGATTTAGTATTAAATTTAAATTGATTACAATTCTGCAAATTGTGAACTCTTTAAACTTAGAATAAATAAAAAATGGTTTTAATTAAAGTGATCTAATTTAAAATAAAATTCAATTTATAAAATTTCACATGGCATGCACATAGGGGTTCATAGTGTTTGAAGTGAGACAAATCATATTGTCTAAATTAAAATACGCATGGTAGACTATTATAGTCCATGTAGATACTAAGTATGGTTCATGGGATTCACTAAGTCTAAACAAAATATAACATCCTAAGAGGAGATGCATGGTGTGATATTAGACTCTCAGAGTCACATGATTCAACTCATAAGATATGATACAAATATAGACCCATTGAGATATTTGATTCGATTTAATTTATTGATTAGATCCACACAATAAGCATAAAGTTATATTTTATAGAGAGGCCATAATTTAAAAAAAGGGTATAAAGAGGCCATTGGTTTACATGGAAATACTAAAGGAATTTATTTGGGTGAACCTTGGCTTTAGGATATATTATAAAGTGGTCGCGATCATGAGGTTTAGGATTTAAGATAAATCAAAGGAGGTTACGATAGAATTAAGTGAACCCTTAGGTAAATAATGTAAAGCTTTAGATTATGAAATATTAAGATAAACATGGCCTAAATAATTAAGTCAACCCTGGAATTATGTTATAATGAAAATAACACTTGGAATATATGAAAATGAAGCAACTTGGTTCACAAATTGAGATTCTGAAACATTGAAATATATGATTTGATTTAATTTAGTGATTGAGTCCACACAATAAACTTAAATCTATCTAATATATAGAGGCCATGATCAAAATATTTACATAAAGGGGCCACCAGTTTACATGGAAATATTAAAGGTTTATATGGGTAAACCTTAGCTTTAGGATATATTCTAAAGTGGTCGCAATCATGAACCTTAGGATTTAAGATAAATCAATGGTGGTTGTGATGGACTTAAGTAATCCCTAAAAAGGATAAATGAACCTTTAAACTATGAAATATTAAAATAGATGTGGCCTAATCAATTAAATCAGCCCTATAATTAGGCTATAATGCAAACATTACAATGAAGCAACCTGGTTCACAAATTGAGATTCTAAAAACATAAGTATCTCAATTTCACCCAAAATAGGCCCCCAATTTATCAAATATAAATGATACATGTTGGTGATACAAACTTTTTGAATTTGTGAACTATGACTTTGATTTATGTGCTCCAATATTTTTGTGTAATTTTTACGTGTCCTATGTATTTGGCAACATGTTTGATTGATTGTGTAATGGAATTCATAGTTATTACATAGATTCCACTTGTCTCACTTGTGACCTTAATTTTATTAAAATTATTTAAAAAAGCTAATTTTAATATACTATTTAACCATGCACACTTTATTGATGTGTAAGAAAGATGTAAACCCATGGATGTTATAAAATGGATTGGATAACCTTAATGGATTCGTGTGGAACACAAAGTTGAAACCACTATGCAAATCATAGGATTGATGTGGAACACAAATTTGAAACCACTGTGCAAATTATATGACCTCAAAATAATTAAGAACCCATCAAGTGTCAATCTATGATTGGTTGCTAAATAGGACAAGAGGAATAATTGAACATAAAAACTATTAAGGTAGGTCAATGCATGATAAGATCACATGGACATTGCGATACAAAGGTGATCAAGGTTGGATTAATAATCCAATGCATCTATAATTTAAAAAGGACAAGAGGACCACAATAAAAAGGTAAACTTCATTATTTCATGCTTTGTGATCATGCTACATGGGTGAATAATATTTAATCAGACATTTTATTTATATTATAGCCAAATTTAAGGTTTAAATTCTAAATATCAACCACATATACCCTAGTTTTATATAGTCTTGAGATCATTGATTCACATTGGTCAAATATTAAATGATGTAGTAAATATCTTTCATAGGGACAAACAAGCAAATGTACTGCACACTGTGACAATTTCATTCAGAGAAGAGGTGGATGATACAAATGCAAAGTATACCATGCAAATTTTGGAGTGAGAAAAAAATGTAAATACAATCATACAACCATCAATGATCTAAATAATAGGGTTGTAAGAGATCTGTACGTTTATGGCTTTCATAAATATCAACATGATTTCACTGTATAATTTCATTAATGGAAACTAATACAATGAATTAAATGATGTGAAGGATGGAATGAGTTTACACTTTTCTTGTTAGACATTAACAAAACAACACATTCATAGGGGTAGAGTTTGGAATCTTAAAGACATGAAAAGCAATTATCATTTTCACTAGACACGAAGGACAAAAATTAATCAATGTTTGAAGCAAATCAAAAGTTATAGTATCCCCTTGAGAATAATAATAATAATTAATATCATTTTTTATTCAAAAGCTATCAAGACGTTCATTAAACTCAAAATATATAATTGATGATTTATAATACAAAGGTGGTTGGTAGGTATTCACTATTATCAAAACAATGGTATTAATAAATAAGGTCATGGAATGACAAGTCCCTATAGGTTATAAATTACCATGTTTATGTATTATTTCAGTAAAATATGATCATTTATTTTGGTAGATTATAATCTAGCATTTGGTGGCATTGTTTTCACATTTGTTGTGATGTTGGACACCTCAATGTTTGGGTCACATTTGTTGTAATGTTGGACACCTCAATGTTTGGTGTTTCAAAAAAAGCTTATCTCCTATGAGTCTTAGGCCTTATTTTGGGACTTGTGTAGAATTTATCAATTGACAATCAACCCCAAGCCTAAAAATTGATGGTTTGTAACCCATTTTTATTGTTTGAAACACTATATTACAATAAAAAAATACTTACAAGTTACTCAAAAGTAAGCTAACCATCAACAAATTTTTGAATGATGGGTATAATTAATTTGAAATTTTAGGCCTATTCGATCTTCTCTATCATTAATTTTTTATAATAGTTATTTAATCAACTATTGTTTTGTCACAAACACACCTTTTTTCTCTTGGAGAAATAGGAACTCTCTTTTGGAAAAATTGAAATACATTTTGTTTACAAAATAGTTTTTATCTCAATAGTGAAGCAAGTTAATTCAAAATTATCACACTTTATTTTAGGTTTAAATTATTATGATTTAGGTTTAGGTTTGGTCTACTTAAATCGGTAGCCATGTTGGTTAATAGTTTTTAGATTTAAAAGTTTATTTTAATTTTATTATATTGACCATGAAGTTTTTGACCCCTTTGAGTAATGTTTTATGTTCTAACATTTTTAGTGGTCCCTTTAATTTATTCTTGAGTCTTAAGGTTCATAATTGTGGCTTCACATAACATTATTTATTTTAGGTTATAATTCTTTATTAAATTGTTCCCCCTCCTTTAATTTATGCTTAAAATTAAATGTCATATTATCATTCACCACCTACAGCCAAATAATTGCAATCCCTTTCTATTATCACTTGAGACCATTAAATATTCAAGGCCATATTATTATTTAACTATAGACCCATGGATTTATAGGGAAATTTTGATAAAATTATGGGTTAGAATTCATGCATTAATGGAACCTATGATTCCATCCTCTAAATGAAATTATGAGTCTTTATCCTTGACCCATGAGCTACTTTATCATGCCACTTGCCCCTTCCAAAGCCATGACTAGTTTTAGTTGTGACTAGTATAATGTTGCCACATGTATATTATCGTGGTCATAGTTTTATTTTAAATTAATAATAATAATAATATGATTTATTAATCAAGGTAATTTTATTATTGTGTAGGATGTTGCATGCCTTGAAATAATTAGTCATGAAAAATTTGAGGCCATGAGAAAATAAAATTTGACCATATGTCACTTACAGTTTCAAATAAAGGGTCCAAATTAGCAGCCATCAAAGAAGTTCGAGCAACCCTATGGCCAAGGCATGCCATGATGATACCACATTGATGATGATGATATTGTGTTCATTGATGATTAAATTTGGCGGTCATCAAACTGTCACTTAGCAAATCTTGTGAACCATAGGCCTCATGATCATGTCACACGGTTGATCCAGATTCTACATGGATGTTGAGTTAAATTAGACCCCTATCACTACCTATCACTGGTACATGAAAATAATTATTCGGCATTGAGGAATACCAAAGTGTCACTTGTCCTGAATGGATAGGCCACAAAGAGAAAAATTTTAAAAGACAAAATATAAAGATAAAAGAGATCTTTTAATTTCCCCACATGGAGAATTGTGATCTCAAGAGTGACCAAAGTTAAATTTATCATATATTACAAGGGGTTGCCTAAATACATAGAATCATAGTTTCCATATTCTACCATGTGTCTTGTTCTTAATCTGTAAGGTCTCCATTATTAATGGGCTCATACAAAGACATAGAACAAGGCGAACTCCATGAGTCCAAGCCAATGGGTGATCACCACCTATCACACCAAAAGATCACAAACACAGTCAAAGTCAAAAGTAGATGAAAAAATTGAAACTCTATGATTTGTGACCTCGATCCAATCACAACCTACCATGCATAATTACAAGAAATCACCCTATGAATTTGAGACCTCGTGATATTGCCATGTGGGTAATGGATATTCTCTATTGACATGAGGTTAAATTTGACATTCTTAAATCAGTTAAATTATCATCCATGATAATTTCAAAGTGATCGCGTGTTGTGATACCCATAAACATGCCACATGGGTGGTGATGATGCTATGTGAATGTTGCACTAAATTTGATGTCGTCAACCCGTCACTCCATCACAAATTTACTAAGGATCACAACATTAAGAAATGATCACACAAAGATATTTCCAACTCAAATTCAAAATCAAAATCGATGGACAAGGATTACTATTGATTGCAAAAGCCAATATAAATATCACAGGGTAATTTCACATTGAATTTGGGATTGAATCCCCCAAATAGGTGAAGGATATGAATTTTGCATAGTTAATTGAAAATTTGAGTGGCATTCTACATGCTTGATTGTGAACATAAGATCTCTAAATTTAGACAAGAGATAAGTTTGAACGGCCTCAAATTGGGAATCAAGTCATATTTCTCTTTTTGGATCAGATAGGTTGGTTTAAATTTATGTTTAAAGCTAAGATTTTTTGGGTCACATTTTAAATATTGATTATTAAATGATGCAGTAAATATTTTTCATAGGAGTAGACATGTAAATGTACTGAGCATTGTCACAATTGCACTCAAAGAAGAAGTGGCCACTTCAAATGCAAAACTTATAATATGTAAATTTTGTAGTGGGGGAAAAAATGTAACTATGATCATATGACCATCGGTGACATAATTGATGATAGTGCAACAAAACAATTCTATTTTTCAGTGAACTTCATTAATATCAAAACAATTTCATAATAAACTTGTATTAATAGCCATTATAATAATACATTGAATGATATGAAAGTTAGAATAACATATAAAAACTTTTAACCAATCAAACAATGAACAAATATGTATTTTTAAGTCAAACATTAATAAAACAATATATTTATAAAGATAAATTTTAAAATATTAATAAATAAATAAATAAAATTAATTACTATTTAAAATTAATCAAAAATTATAATTTTCGACTGAAACTATTTGAAAATTAAAAAGAATATTAACATATCACATCCTATAAGTATGAGAGAATAATAAGTACAAATTAAAAAAAGACATGATGGAAGAACCTTACTAACTAACCGACCAAGTGATAGAAGGTATGAATACTTTCATGAACATTAATGAATCATTTTATATAAAGTTGTTTTACATAGCCTCATACATGTCAGCATGGGGAGATTCCTCTGTGTATGGATACTTTCATGGACATTAATGAATCATTCTATATATTATTTTCTTACATAGTTTCCAATATGTCACTCTGGGGAGATTCCTCTTTAGCTCCTATTGTGGGGATTCAAATGGTAGTTGTGGCTAAAAATAACATACCTTTTATGGATTGAGCATATCACCACTTATCAGAAGAAAATAGTCAAGGGACTAGATCAATAGGTGAACCTGGTCCAATTTGATCATATTTATACTTATTATTATGTTATAAAAAGAAATTAAATTAATAGGTGATTATGATTTAATTGATTATATTTATAATTATTATAATATCATTACATAATATTTATCATAAGATATATAATATATTTACATTTATAAATAAATATTATAACAATTATTTTTTAATACATTTTAAATCAATTTAAGATATGATTTTATTTTTATTCTCAAACATAATTAAATTTATAAACTTTATAATATAATTTTTTAAGACTTTTTTTAAAAAATAGTCTTATATATTTTATGTTATTTATTAAATATAATAAAATCTATTTCATTAAAAAAAAAAAAAAGCACACCATTTAGAAAAAAAAAACATTTCTTGAGGAGGACCACTAGTAGGAATAAATACAATGGAAGAGGAAACGGTGCAAAGTGGTGAAAGGACTGCAATATGCCTGCTCCACTATAGCATTGAATAGAATCTGTTGAGCACTTATTCCTAGTAAAGAAAGA
This sequence comes from Torreya grandis, assembly GCA_037957365.1. Lineage (NCBI taxonomy): Eukaryota > Viridiplantae > Streptophyta > Pinopsida > Cupressales > Taxaceae > Torreya > Torreya grandis. Next base: position 2,141,275 of record JARHVA010000319.1, on the reverse strand, counting down.
AAGAAAAAGAAAAGAGTGAAGGAGCGATTCTATTCCTGCTTTGCCAATATCCAACTGGAGTGAGAATTTTATATAAATGACAGGTTGGGCTACATTAGCCCATATTCCAGACTGATTTGAATCACCAGTCTTATCAGACTATCTTGCATGCAGCCATGTTCGCACAAATGATGGCATTTGTGTATCCTGAAGTCTCCCATGACTATAAATTAGCTGTGGAAAGTTGTAGAAGAAAACTGCGAGGAGTAATACAAGGTATATATACAATAAACATATAAATCTTCTCGTCATGGTTGTTGTTGTTGTTATTACATGAAGATATCTCATCTCTGGTTTTTAATGGCAGAAAAACATTGTGCTCCTATTGTTTTACGCCTGGCGTAAGTTTTCTCCATTCTACATAATTATTTTCATTTGTAATAGCTGAACATCAGTGTTTAGATTTCATAGTTTTCCACAGATGAGCTAATCTATCATGCTTTTATATTTGCTAGCAAACCATTGATTACATATTCTGGGTTAAGTTCAGCTGTTTTTTATGTGCAGAACTATTTTCTCCAGTCAACTAGTTTTAACAATTTCCCTATTGTTAGTACAAGCAGACCTATTTCCCCCTGTCAGTTGGTATTAACAATAGAGTAACAATACGGTACCTATTGTTAATACAAACACAACTATTTCTTCTAGTCTGCTGGTATTAACAATAGGGTAACAACAGGATACCCATTGTTAACAGAAGCATAACTATTTCCCCAATCAGCTGGTATTAACAATGAAATAACGACATGGTACCCTTTATTAATACTGGTTGATTGGAAGTTAACTGACCGCCCGCCATGCAAACACAGCATGATAATATTCATATATTCATCTTAAACAAATTGTAGTTGAATGTTCATTGAATAATCAGGTGGCATTCTGCTGGGACTTATGACATAAAGTCCAAGAGTGGAGGGCCCTTTGGAACTATTAGAACCAAGGCAGAACTGTCTCATGCTGCAAATGCAGGGCTTGATATTGCAGTGAAGCTGCTGGAGCCTATCAAAGAGAACTTCCCTTCTCTTAGCTATGCAGATTTCTATCAGGTCTTTGTCACCACATCTTGAAAAAACTAATGATTTTTATTTTATTTTTATTTTTGGGTTGGATTGTGTTGTAAAGATAATTGTATGTTTGTTATTGATGTTACAGCTTGCAGGTGTTGTAGCTGTTGAAATTACAGGAGGGCCTTCCATACCCTTCCATCCTGGAAGAGTGGTAATTTTTACAGATATAGGATTTTGTTTTTAGCTTGATAAATCTCCAGTGAGGTTATGTGGAATGAAGGTGCTATTAAGTGGTAAAAGTATTGGGACTTTCATAATTAAATTTTAAATGGGATTGGTTATATATTTGTTTGGGTTACGCTCTTTATGCTTAGTTTACTCTATTTTAAATGGGATTGGTTTAGCAATTTAAACTGCACAGATGATGCAGGATCAGTATCAGAGTCCGGAAGAAGGCAGATTGCCTGAAGCCTCTGGAGGTAACAATTTTGCTGTGATTGTATTTTATGTTACATAAAGAGATTAATAAATTAGTAGTAGCAACCACAAGCTAATTCCTAGAGGGTGTGTTGATGATGTGTTCAGGTTCAGACCACCTCAGAACGGTATTCCACAGGATGGGTTTGGATGACAAGGATATAGTTGCACTCTCTGGAGCTCACACTCTGGTGATTTTTCTCTTCTTTTAATGCTTTACATAAATTAATCAAATCTAAGCCTTGGCAAATGATAAAAGCCCATTAGCCATTTTTACCTGGTGCAAAGGGCATAAACACACAGTAAATTAGTCATTTGGCACTTAAAGAGACTAATTGGCACATGAATCTCTGTTCATTCTTCATACAATTGTTAGCTACAAGAAAAAAATGTCATTTGTTTTTTCACATCTTTAGGGTGCTTGAAAAGGAGTCTTTGCGAGTACTTATTATGTTTTAGGCATATAACCATGACAGGGAAGATGCCACAGGGAGAGGTCTGGATATGAAGGTCCTTGGACCAAAAACCCATTGATATTTGACAATTCCTACTTCAAGTAAGGCCTGAAATTGAAGCAGAGTCGCTTCTTATTGATTGTTTTAGGCTTTCATAGAAAATTTGTTTTTTTTTAATGGGTTTTTAAGCCATTGATATTGAGTGGAGTGAACTGATAGTAGTTGCTAATTGCTGATCAGAGAACTGCTGGCAGGTGAAAGTAAAGGATTGATCCAACTCTCTTCAGACAAGGCTCTTTTAGAGGACCCCATTTTTAGTAAATACGTTCATCTATATGCCAAGGTATTCATCATTCTCTAGTTCATGTTTGAAGTCAAGGAATTATGCATAGGCTTAAAAAAAATATCCATTACCTTGTGGTGCAGGATGAAAATGCATTCTTTGCTGATTATGCAGAGGCCCATCTCAAACTTTCTGAACTTGGGTAAACACTACTGCCCTTCTTAATGCAGATACTCTCCCTATCATAGAATAGTTGTTAATTAAAAAGAGGGAGAGGAGGGGATTTCCTGAAAAACTCACCAATCAATCTGATTTTAATATTGAAAGTCTCAATTTTGGCCATATTTAATCTTTTGTTTTAGTTTTATTATGCATTTTGTACATTCATTTACATTTTTCAATTAAAAAAATTAATGGACCTAAATTAGACTTCAATATTTTGTGTGTTTTGCAGGTTGAAACGTGGAAAATGGGGTGGAGGATTGTGTACAATATGTATATAATTTGACTGGTGAAAGAATATATTTGGAAAACATTATGAAATAATTATTTATGAAGTGTTTTGAATTATTAAAGATAGTGGTATAATGTCACAATAATGTCAATACTCTCATAATTTGTTTTATTGTGCATTTTCACAAGAAAAAGGTTTTAATGTGTTATAATTACATGTAATATGATTTGATTGTTCATATATTTGATTATTTTGATTTTAATTTAATTGTACATTTATGTTTATAGATTTTATTTTGTATTTTTATAAAAAATTGGTATAAGTTAGTGTGAGGTTTTTGTATTCAACAAAAATTGATATCCAGTAAATTTTTTGTGAGTTAAGCAATTTCATCAATAAACTAATAACTATTCAACTAATTAAAAAATTGAATATTATTTTATAAAAAATATATTAACTAATCAAATTTTAACTTATTAATTAATTATTATTATTTTAATATTATTTTTAATAAATAATCATTTCAATGATAATTTTAAATCTTTTTTTTTTAATTTTTTTTCTTATTTTCCTTGTTATTATTTTAACTATTAAATTAACTTTTTTATAATCCAATCTCCTTATTTAAATCTTTCTTTTTTGTATCACAAACATATTTATAAGTTTGTTCTTCTTTCTTATCTTTTAAGTATTGCCTTCTATTTTTTGCTCCATAAGGATGGATTTAGCAGTCGATCTGAAACATTAGAAAAAAGTAATTTTTGGTAATTGATTCCAATAATAAACGTACTCAATATTTGATTTGTCCTGAATCTAGAGATGGTCATTAGATATATATAACACAAAGTAGGTTCAAATAATAAGATGAACAAAACTTAGAAAAATTAGAGTGAACAAAGACTATTCCCCAAAACTGTCAATGCCCTCTTTTATTAAGGTAAGTACTCTTTTGGGACTATAAGTAACAATTTTGGCAATGGTCATGTAGAGAAAATATGACTTGACAACCTTATTCATCAAATACAAGGCTTCAAAAAACTTACTCTCTTTTCTAAACTTTAGCATAAATCTATAAAAATTTGATCTCTTTTTTCAAAACCCTAGCATGGTAACAAAATCTAAAAATAATAGAAAAAAATGGGGGTTGTATACACCTAACTTTTGGTTGGCAGTTTGATAATGACTTGGATATGTGCAAATATCCTTGTAGAACATGTAAGAATAAAATATACACGAATAAATACTCATAAAAATAATCCATTGAAATATAGAAAAGAAAAATTGGAAATAATGCACCTATTTTTGTTGGAAAATGTAGGGCACCCCTATATGAGTTTCATACATCTCCAAATATATGCCAAGTGCAAATTCCCATGTATAAATCCATGTCTTGGACCTTGTGGTACATCCTGCATGTATTTCTTGGTATAAATTTTAGTTAGTTTATAGAATACTGATATTTTTTGAGAAAGTACAAAGTTCAAGTCTATCTAACATGGTATGAAGAGAAACAAATCCAAGTGCCACAATGAAACTAAGCTAAAAAACATGTAAATGAAGAAGAGATAATAAATGATCACACCTATTTATTGTTATGTAAAATTGAGATTATAGACTAACTGTAATATTTCACTGTATGCAACATTCTCTAAAAATTGTAAGTTGTGTCACACTTCTAGACATATTCGTGCACTATGCATGTGCATCCTATATAGACCCAGTCATGACAATTCCATCTTGGTTGTGTTTGTCTTCTTATGTCTATGTATAGCATGCTAGGGATTTTTAGGCTAATATTTTTGTCCCCTATGTATTTTCATCTTCCTATTACACATGCACCTTTTATTCACTGATTTATTGGGAAAAATGTACAAAATAGAATAATTTGATCCTCCTTGACCTTCCTTGACATTCCAAAAACAAACAAAAGTAATGGATTTTGGTAACCACCAAGGAAGTGTCACGAAATATATATCCCACACAAAAAATTAGGCATCCACATGGTTATGTTAGTGTATGTATGAAATAGATTGAGTGAGAGTTTTGACCCCTCCTCTTCCCTAGAAGTGATAATATAAATACTGCAATCTATATCCTCATGTGGCATAGGGAAATGATGAGATATCAAGTTATAATGACAAAGTTACATGTATAAAGGATTTTATTCTTTGTAGTAATAAAAAAAATCAGTCTTGATTTGAAATGAAATCACTCTACATTAAAAGAAATCACTCTTATAGTTAAAAGTAAAGTAAAATCTACAATGAATAAAATATATCTGAATTAAGAAATACTTCAAAACTAGTAAACTAAAAAGTACCAATTTATCTTGATCCTTAGAGAGAAGTGGGCCCTTGCTTCTTCCTTAGAACAGAATTATTTTACTTAGAAATAAAGGAAAGTGTTGATCTCTATTTCATTCAAAAAAACATATACAAATATAAAATGTTGAACTTTGTTTCTAACTTCTTCAAACTTTTCTTGAACTTTAACAATTTGGATCTAGGAACTCCTTGGAATGAGAAGGAGATGTGTATTTAAACACATCTTGGCATCTATTCGTAGGATATAAAATCTTGGTGATCATAACACCCAAATCTATTTGTTCAAAATATAGACAATTTAGGAGTCAAACCCCATGCTTCTAGGAAGGCATTGGAACTGACTCAACTAACTATAGACATAAAATAACTGACCTAAACTGAAGATACTTATCTAGTTTAAAAAATAAAGATACAAATATATCTAGACTATTTTAATCCATTATCAAGAATGGTAATGTCTAAAATAATACATCTAAATATAGAAAGCCTATTTATAGATATCCTCAAAATTACTCTTCCAAGTAGTAGGATCCAGCTGGTCTTCAGAGCACATCTAGGTATCTTTGGAGCATCCTGTATAGGTCTTCGGAGCACCCTATACAGGTCTTTAGAGAATTCCTAGACTTCTTCAGGGTATCTTTTGTATGTCTTTGGAAAATACCTAGAGCATCTTCAGAGCAATTTTAGAGCATCTTTGGAGTGTGTTCAGAGAGTTCAATCTTCAGAGCTCACTTGTTGAATCCTCAAAATTATATCCAAAATATTTATTAAAACTATGTGCTACCTTCTCACAATTACCCCATCATTAGGATGTGTTGATGTACTCAAAACTATGTTATTCATCCAAGTTAGACATAATAACAAGGTAAAGAATAACCCAATCCTGATAGACCCATTTCCACCACCATAATGCATGTTCATGCATTTGAGTTTGATGGATTTTTTAATAAGAAATTGGGATAGTGATAGTGTGGAGTTTGAAGAGTCTAAAGTTGAGCTAGTAGAGGAATCATTGGGAGTACAAGTTCAACATAACAATATACCTTTAGCATTATTTTTTACATTACAAATATGACCTATGGTAAAACATGGAATTCCAAATAGACCTAATATAAGTAGTGGCAAAACTATAAGCCCAACCTTAACTAATCAACCTTCTTCAGTGCCCACTGCTTCTAGGACACCTATTGTTTTAGGAGGCATGGGAAGAAGCACCAGAGGTGGTTCTATTTGAGGATCATGTGGTGGCATTAGGGGTGCTAGTGGACCTTCACCATAAAGTTTAGGAGGCATTAAAGGAACATCACAATAGGGTCCACTACAACCACCAAGAGCACCAATGGTGTGCTATGAGATGATGCTTCATCTCTCCAAATACTGAGGTGTAAAAAATGCACTAAAACACATTCACAAGTGTGAACTCATTTAGTGAGCGTGGGGGATCACTTCTTCAAAAATAAATGCTACTCAATTTTCCATTACTTTTCTTGATCATGTGCATAAATGGTACCATAAATTTGACCCTCAACAAGCAGTTGTGAGTTATGAAACATTGAAAATTACATTCCTTTAGGAGTTTGACATTTCTAAGTTTGAGAAACAAAGCATCACTTCTCTAAAATACATAAATCAAGATCTCATTGAGAGTGTGCCTAAATATGATGCACATTTTAAGATAATTCTTTCAAAATTGTCATTTGACATTAACTCAACACAACATGCTCAATGGTTTATGGGAGGGTTGTTGCTTCCATTTCATTGAGCTCTCTCCAAAAATACCTTTATTGACCCACACGAGGAAATATAATATTCTCTTCACATTGAATCTATGGGGAGTATAGACACAGGGGTCAACCCCTTTATTGAGGCTCAAATTACTGCTATGCCCTCTCAAATGGAGAAGCTAATTGATAATAATGTTCATGACACCTGTTGTGGCTTATGTGTGTTGATTATGAGGTAGAGGGACATAATAGGAATAATTACCCAAAGAGGAATGTTCATGCCATAACAAAAAAATCTTGTGAAATCTGCCAAGAAGATCATGATGTAAGTAAATGTGCCTTACTCCAGTGCATTACCCAAGCTAAAGTATCCCTATAATTTAAAATATGTGATGTATACACACATGATAGAAATGAGTATCGAGTCATCAATGAGATCCATAAAACATGCATAATAGTGACTCACCAAACTTATGTTGCAAATTATCAAGAGTCTGGTGGAGGATGATCTTTTCTGGGTCAAAGATGTGGCAATGGGTGTGGGGTGATCATTTTCCACTCAAGACCTATTACAAGTGTGGATATCCAAACCTCTATCAGTGTGATTGCTTGATTTACCCAATTGACAACTTTTTTAAGAATGAGCATCATTTGGAAGAATGCCTTGACTTATATACAACTATCACCAAAGAGCATAATGAGAAGGGCACTAAGATGATTCATTTTACAAAAAATCCAAATGCTCAGTGGAGACTATGTCATAATACCCCATCAACAGGACCTAAGGTAAAAATTATGACACAAAGTGGTGTTTATTCCCAACCTATTTCAGTTCCACCTATGGAGAAGGTTTAATTTGAAGAACCACATGCTCAACACTACCTTGATGCTCAAAAATAAAAAGAGGTATTGCATGACACAATGGCCCCAATATGTGATTTACAAGGAAAGTTTGAGTTTTTAAAGGAGAAGGATGCAACAATGCATGCTGAGATGCCAAAATAAACTATCTTGATAGGAAAAATTTTGAGAACTATGCAAGCAAATCCTTTATGAAAACAACATTCCCCTCTTAAAGAATTTGATACATCAACAGACAACCAAGACTCTTGTAGATCATAGTTTAAACCATGCATGTCGACAGGAAGCCTATGGCCAACCAAATGCTGAATGTGTTAAAGAGATCATGGTAAATGCATCCTTTGATGGTTGGATTATCTACGATATACTAGTGGATACCAAAATAGAGATTAATGTTCTTATGAAAGATGCTTGGAGGAAGATGGGGAGCCCCAATTTACAACCCTCCTTGTATGTTCTATTTATGGATAATAAGACTCAGTTGGTGTCTATAAGAGTTATTAAAGATGCCACATTTAACATTACGGGTATCCCTTTTAAAGGTGATTTTAAATTGATTAAACTGGTTGAATCTAATGATTTTCTAGCTCTAATGGATCAACCATAGTGTTCTGCCAATAATATTGATTTTCAATTTAAGAAGCATTATATGAGTTTTAAGAATGATACCCAATGCATAATTATTCCTCTCACTAATGATTAACGTCCCCCATTTATATAACCAATTGATGTTGATGAGGACCTCAAACAAATTTATAACATCACAACATAAGTAAATGAACATGTAGATCCTACTCTAGATGGTCTACTTCATTGGGGAGATGCGCAATCCATCTCTAACACCACCAGTATTTCTTGCAAACACTAGGCACATGGAGAATACAACCTCACAAGATGAGGTTGTGTTACAATTGGTTGATAAATAAATGTTCCATGCAAGCTACCTAGACACTATAAGTTTATTTGACTCATTAGTGGATGACTCATGAATGCACCATCCTTCCAGTTGGATCAAGCCCCTAAGTTTCATGCCCAAATTAAAATCTAGGAATACTTATAGTAATTGGAGGTATACTATGTTTTTGAAGATGAACGTATTCATGCACTCCTTATTGTACTTCAAGTAATGATTGTTGTTAGTGGGCTGCACATTAATACAGGTTATTGACATGGGAATAAGTACACACTACATTGCATCATCACTTTCACCATGATAATTGGTTTCATGTTGCAATCAAGTCTTTAGGTGACCATCTATCTACCTATGAGAATATTTGGAATACCAATGAGACATATCTACTAGAATCATTATGGGTACATGTAATTTTATGGTACTTTGCATTCTTGGACTAGAACATGGTATGTTTATCAAGAGATGTGCCTAGATACAGATACTTAGGAATGCATCAAACATGGTATGCTCACCACCTTTGCATTTTATTCACCCTGATTAGATTTGAACTTATCTTTGTAAGTGATCTACCAAGAAGTACTAGGTGATCAAGCACCAGCTGAAGATAAGATATCAACCATGCATGATGAATTTGAGGATGACTTGGCCATCTTCCAAGAACTCAATAATCTTAACATGAATCAATTAAAACCTAACTCATAATCTATAGATAACCATCGAGAAAAATTATGGATGGGTAAACAAAAGGTGGTTGTCAAGTTGATGAGGGGACTAACACTGATCCTCCAGAACTACCATTTGATCATTTAAACCTGCCTACAAAATATGGGGTAGGTGAGGTAAAATATAATATGAAATTTGAGTAGAAAGCATATTTTACACTAATCTAAATGGTTCAGTACAATATTGGTACATAAGACACCCCCAAGATGGCTACTATAGGAAACTACTGGTCAGAAGCAAAATTGGCTAAAATATTTAAACTATTATAGGATTATGCAGATATTTTCCCATGCGACTACATAAAGATGAAAAAAGTGCATCTAACATTAGGAAAAATGCACATCAAATTAGTTTAGGGCACTCATGCAATCAGGAAGTGGACATATCATATGAATCCTATTCTATGCATGTGCATTAAAGAATAAATTTATGGCATGTTGCATACCTAGTTTATGACACCCATTGATGAATCTTAATGGGTTATCCCCATGGTGATTAGCATAAATAAGGATGATCAAATTTGCATTTGTATGGATTATAGATAGTTAAATGTTGAGTTTATCATGGACCCATTTCACACACCATTCATAGAGGAGATTTTAGAAGGTGTCATCGGTTATGAAATCTATATCTTCTTTGATGGATTTTTAGGCTATCATCAAGTAAAAATTGTTGAGGAAGATAAGGAAAATACCAATTTTACCACTAAATTTTGGTCATTTGAATACAATCTTATGCCACTTGGTTTAAATAATGCACTAGTAATCTTTTCTCATATTGTGGTAGAGGCCTTTAAAGATTTCATCCACAAGTTCCTTCAAGTCTATATGGATGATTGGACCATAAATGGTTTGGTGTGAGACCATTGTGCCAATTTATGCCTCATGATTGAGCATTGTTGATAACTTTATATTTATTTAAGCCTAAAAAAGTGTATCTTTGCCACACTTTTTGGGATCTTGTTAGGGCACATCATTTACTAGGATGGTTTGCTCTTAGATTGAGCCAAGATAGTGATTATTGTTCATTTATCATCACCAACCACTCAACGTGAGGTCCATGCCTTCCTTGGTCATATTGGCTATTATCATAAGTTCATTTATAGTTATACTGACATAAAATTTATATTAGAAGAATTACTGAAATAGAATGGCATTTTTCTCTAGACCAAGTGTCATTAACAAACATTCAAGACATTGAAGTAAAAAATTGGAAACTACACCCATCCTCTAGTTTCTAGATTGGATGAAATCATTTCATGTACACATAAATGCTTCTAGCATGGTGGTGGGTGTTATCCTTACACATCCTAATGAAGGGATTCTAGATCATCCTATATATTTTCATATTCATAAACTAACATCAATGGAGAGGAATTAATCTAATATAGAATGAGAAGCTTTATCTATGGTATATGCACTTCAAAAGTTCCACCAGTATTTGTTAACCATTCATTTCACCTTATTTATAGATCATAAGTCACTCAAGTACCTTGTGAATAAACTAATGTTGTATGATTGAATCTATTGATGGATTTTTCTCTTTTAGGAGTTTCAATTCTTTATGGTCGTAAAATTTGGTAAAGTAAATTTTGGTCCCGACAACCTCTCATGTGTTGAGTCTGGAGAACCAACACATACTATAGAGGATGATTTACCTAATGTATAACTTTTTTAATTTACGTGCATGCCTAAATAATTGGAAGAAATAGATTATTTTATAGTAATTGGTTCTATACTAGTCCATCTTAGCACCCAAGATAAAAAATAATTGTTTATACATGATATACCTTTCTAAATTATTAGTGGTGACTTATACAAACTAGGAAGGGATAAGGTATTGCATAGATGTGTCATATAACATGAATGCACAAAGGTTCTTTGAGAGGTCCATAAGGGTGTTTTCTAAGGGCATTATGCTAGTGAAGTAACAACATGAAAGGTTATCCTATCTAGGTTATGGTAGCCCACTATGTTTAAAGATGCCAAAGCTTATGTGCACTAATGTGATATATGTCAGTGAGTTGGAAAATTGAATCACAGGGATGTTATTCCTCTTCATCCAATTATTTCTCATGAACCTTTTGAAAAATGGGATATTAATTTTTCTAGACCCCTTACCCTTGTTACAAGATGAACCAACTTGTATTACATTATTACCACCACAAACTACCTCACGTGCTAGGTTGAGGAAGTGCCCACATGTGATTATACTGTTACAACTACTATCAAGTTCTTTTGGGAAAATATTATCACAAGATATAGATGCCTTTTAATTTTATCAAGTGATTGTGGCACTCACTTCCTCAATGAAATCATATACATCCTCTTATCCGAGTTCATGATTTTGCACCATAAGACAACTCCATACCATCCTCAAGCTAACATCAATACTGAGGATTTTAATAAGATCCTAGGCTACACATCGATAAAGATTTGAAATATCAGTCACATTGATGGGGATGATCAAGTTTATGCAGTCTTATGGACCTATCGAACCACGTACAAATGATTGAACAAGAGTACTCCTTTTCATCTTGTCTTTAGTGCTAAAGTTGTTCTACTGGTGGAGTTACTTTTTCCTTCATTATGTTTTACACATGTTGGCTAGATAGATGATAAATAATCCCTCAAATCATGCCTTGAAACTTTATTAAAGTTATATGAAGTATGTTTTCTCACACAATGGAGTCAAGGAGTTGAAAAACAGAATAGAAAGCCTAGCATGATAAACATCTCAAAAACAAGACTTTATTTCTTGGTATGCATGTATTGGTCTATGATTCCAAGTTTACACACCACTATGGTAAACTTCACATCCATTGGGATGATCCATTCATCATTCATATCATTCATCCCACTGGTGCATGCAAGTTAAAGTAGTTCAATGGCTAATTTCTTCCAGGTCATTTTAATGGTAGTCAGCTTCAAGCCTATCATTCCATGTAATGATTCTAATAATTTTAAATGAGGTGTATGCCATTAGATTAATTTAGCCTTTTGTTTATTTTTTAATAAAATGATGCATTGGTTACACACCTTTTGCTTAGGTTTAGATCAGTGCTTGATTCTCTTATGTTTTCATTTTGGTCATGCCCATAGAGGACCACAATAATATTTTAGTGTGGGGTAAGTTTAAAATATGGATAAATAAATCTAGATCATGTAAAGTAAGAGTGGTAATGAGTCTCACACAAGAAAGGCATGCATGAGAAGAATAACACATAGGATGTACATGCATGCAATCAAAATTGAAATAAGAAGCACAAGTGAAAGTTCAAGAGCAAGCATGAAGAAGAGATGCACATAATGGGCATGCAAGTGGAAGCATATAAAGAGAAAGAATTTCATGAAGGAGGCAAACATGATAGGAAATGTGGAAAAAGAGGGGCAAGGTAAAATCCATTATGAGTGGGTCAGGAGGAAAAAACAATTCTTGCCTTGAAAAATGGAAAATTTAAATCTTTTTATAATTGTCATGCACTACAAAGAAATTGGAAGGATGGGATAGGTGTGTTAAATGGATAAAATATTGATCAAAATGGTAAGTGTGCCAAATAGACATCATGGCATACCGTTAGATAACATTAATGAGTGAAATGACAGATGAAGGCATGGAGAGTAAATGTATGAAAGTCATTAAGACTATATAAAGTTATAAGGTCCTCATTTTAATACTTTATTGTTAAGAATGTTTGAACTTATAGAGCCTGAGTGAAGCAATTTTAAGCAATCAAAAGGAGAATTTATCAATATCTAGTGACAAATTCAAATTTAAAGAGCAAGGCAATGATTGTGGACAAGGAGAATAGTGAAATTTGTGATTGAAAAAATGTTGTTGAGTAAGTTGTAAGTTACAGGTATCGACATCTGCCATTAGAGGACATTGAAGTTGAGAGCCAAAGACAACCAAACCAGTAAACATGTATTATTTCATAAGAGTTATATGATCTCACCTTAAACTTTGGGCTCCTTAAAGGGTGATGTGGCCAAAGAAGAAATCCCAAAGAAGTGAACATTTACCAATTATACCTAAAAAAGAAGAGTATGAGGGCATATGAGGACTATCTATTCTAATCTAAGAAGAAACCCTTAGTGAGTCCAAGGAGTAAGTAATAAGGGTAACACAATAAGAAATAAAAAAATACATCAAAAAATAACCAATAATGGCATATGAGGGGGAAAATAAGGCCATAATACCACCTCCACCCTCGTTGTTTGAAGAAATATAATACCTTGAGTCGATCTTGCACGGGGAAGAGTGGGAGCTAAAGGTGTCGACATGTAAAGTGATCAAATATACCCATTTATAGCTATGGAATGAGGAATACTTACAATGAGACTATAGATTTGAGTGCCAAAATATAAGGAATGAGGTCACCTATGACCTCACAATTTTTAAGCAGTTGAATGGTGTTGGGTTTTTTCAATTATTTAACTTGATGTATTTCAGGAAGCCCATGGATGTAGTGAGGTTCTTGGTCTCATGCATCCATAAATACTATTTTTAATTTTTAGGGTGTAGGATGTGGATCACTCCCCAATGGGTTAGTAAAGTGATAGGCTTACAATGTTTGAGCGCAAATGTTACCATGGATCTAGAAGACCATAAGGAAGTGGAGAAGGTGGTGGTAGTATTGAACTATAATAAGTAGTCCTAAGCAATGTATATATCTAAATTATAAGACCCCACCATTTGGATAGCTTCACACTTGGAAATGACCAAGATTGGGGGTGGAGACAGGTATATAGGGGTATACATGTTGTACCTTTATGTGGGGAGTTAGAATGCCCAAGGGAAAAAATACAACTAAGCTCTATATTTCACCCAAAAAATTGTGGAGGATGTAGAGAAGGCTCACCTCCTTCCAAACCATAAATTACCATGGGTCATGATTCTCCTTTTGTTGGTATTTGATGAGATTGGTGCTCTGGAATACACCAAAGAAGAATTGAAGTGGGTATATCCACACGAGAACAAATCCTCTATAGACTATTTCCAGTAGTTCACTTATATAGGCATTGTCACCCCTTCCCAAAAAATAAAAATGAAGGGATGGTTTGATGGATTGAAGGATGATTTTGGCAATGAATGACATGTCCCTAAGGATTTATTGGTACAAATGGGAATGCAAGCCTAGTTTGTTGTAATGCAACACTAATTGCTTGCATGCATCTGGATGGAGCCTACAAATAACTTGTTTGGATAGCTCAAGCTTCCATATGCATTTATGGCCAAGTATTTCAAAAATGTTATAAATGGCATTTTTGGTGAACATAAGGTGCGCACTTTGCTGACAAAATTGATGTAGAAAATCATACACTTTGCTAAATGTATATTTAATCTAAAAAGAAAGTGTATATGGATAAGGTTGAAATGGATGTTATAGACATAAACACCTACCAAATTATTGTTGTAGAACATATTCATACATTGTATTATATCATTAAGCCTAAAAAGAAGGATTCAAGCAGTTAGGAAGCCCCCATTGAAACCATTCCTTTCCCACTAGAAACAACAATTCAAAGAAGGTAGTGTAGGGAAGAAAAGAGGTGAAAGCTCGATTCCACTAGAAACATGCAAGATGATTAACCTAAATGGAAAAAGAGGGCCTCATCACTTCCCAAAGACCAAGGCCTATCTGCACAACAAGAACAAAAGGGCCTTAACACCACCCAACATGACATTGCTTCTTAAGGACATGGGCATTCTAAAACAAGTATTGGGGTGTTAGAACAAAGGGCGGTGACTCCACCATCTCCTAAAAAAATCCAAGGAAGCCACCCCCAATCCTGAAGAAGAAACTCCAACACAAAAATAAGAGTCTACCCCTAATGATGCACTTTTAGACACTAAATTTCATGTTGGTGAAGAGGGGTAAATAAAGAGGAAAAAATAGGCACCAGGGACCATGAGGCTAGTTCAATCACCCAACAACAAAGTGATCTATATTTTGAGATCCTAGAGCATAACCCAAATAAAATCAAGGGGCCTACTGAGGAACTAGTGTAGCAACAAGGGAATAAGGATAGTATCCTCTATGTTCAAGGATATGTCTAGTATAATGTCCCTAAGGAACAACCATATGTGGACGTATTTTCCTAAATAGGATGCTTCAAATCAAACTTGATGTGAGCTCTCATTTTATATGGATGTATTTAATGAGGAGCACCAATTTGAGCTTCCATAGGCCAACATTGATTTAGTACCCAAGGAGGTAAATCTTCTAGAAGCATTTTGGGTGGACCCTCAATAATTTTCACTATCCTAAGCAAGTATGGACTTGCTAAAGTTGGCTCTTATGGCCTCATGACAAAGTGTGCTACAAAATTTCGATGGTAATTAGCTTCAACTAAAATATCAAGAGGCATTCACCTTGTACCAAAATGAATTTGCTGAAAAAATAAATATTGAACATGATTTAGATGAGCTCAAGTGTCAATTGGAAGATGCGATGACAGCTTGGGTAATGAATCTAAAATTATGTAAATCAATTTTACAACAAAATATAGCACTTATTGATGGAGTGCCTCTTACCAGTGAACCTATTAATAATCTAGATACCTTGGTGAACCTTTTATTACAAAAATACAAAGACTAGGTCAACCCCAAGCATGAATAAACATAGACCGCAAAGCAATTTATAGAATTCATGGAAGTGTGAAAGATTTTTTTGGCTTGATGATACATGAGCATCCTTCTAAGGATGACTCATTTTGTGTTTAGTTAAACAATTTTGATGTGATCAATTGTTTTGTGGTCATATAGCATGATTATGTTGTTTGAATGGGTGTTAAGAGTCTTATTGTACACTTTAGAATCTTTTCCAAGTTGCTAAGGGAGTTTAGAAAGGCTAGAATTCAAAATTGGCATTTTCTTACCAATTTCAATAATTTGAATTTTTGAATGATTATATCTATTTTGAGTGTTTAAGGAGTAATTTTCATTAGTACTAAAAGTTTCAAAGGGTTTATGTGATTCCTTGAAGACACCATGTGTCTAACATGGGCCTTAATTAATATTTGTATAGACATCAACCTTGGTATTTATTTCAATGTGCAAATTTGCTTGTTAGTGACCATTGGAAGGTCCAGAGTTGGCTAGAGTAGTTATAGGTGATAAAAAATTTGATAATTAATTGGGATTTATTCTAATGGAATAAGGTTCAAGACTCAAGAAACGATGAATGGAATTCCTCATTTTTGTAAAAAGTTGACTACAATCCCTATTTCCTACATATGTGCATTGGAAGATGATTATATGTGAATTCTCAAAGAAGAAAGACTCAATAAATATATGATTCTGAGGTTTATATTGTATTTAGTGAGTTTTTTATATGTTTTCTAAAATTTCTCAAGCATTGTTTAATTTACTTCAATGTCTTTATGAAATATCAATTTGCATACTCTATGTTCAATAATTTGTATTGAAAGAGACTAAATGTACTCTATGTGTGGAAAGGATTCTATGGAGAATGATTTGGTCTTGTATATCTAAGTGATAATTTATGGTTTAAATTTTATTAGGTACCTTTTTGAAGTTTTAATTTGTTTATCAATGCATTTCACTACACTTTGTTCTCAAACCCTATAGGAGACTGTGTTTTATCACACAATCAGATTGAGAATTTGAAACAAATGTTGAGCAGAGGAATTAAGGGTGGAATTAAGGGTGGAATCCAATGATTTGAAAAGGTGAGAGGGGTTACAAAATATATTTATAAACCTTCATATTAGTTTTAATCCCTTTTTGGAATCTAAAACCTCAATATATTTGCTCTTAGGTCATTGCAAATAGTTATAACCCTAAACTAGGGTTTAGAGACAAAAATACATCTTACAAGAGTTTTACTCATTGAAATTTTATCAAACTTTGTAATTTTTTAGGTTTATAGTTATACTAAAGGATTTTGGATTTTTTGTATTGGTCTAGTTTAGTAAAGTAAGGTTAGATATGATTGTATGTGTTGTAGGGTAGTGAAGGCCTAAATAGGCCTAAATAGCTCCCTAAAAGGAGTTAAAAGAGTGACTTATGAGAAGATTCGAGACTTAAAAATTCATAAAGAGAGATTAAAAGATAGAGGGTGATATAAAAGATCATTATTTTCTAAAAACTAATCCGTACTGAACCATACCATTGAAAAATGACTAAAAAAGGCTACAAGGATTGTCTGCCAAAAGGGAAGAAGTTGTATAGGATATGAAAGATGTGATGAGGGGTTTTGTGAGTGGAATTATGGGTATAATAATACTATCATGATCATGATAAATATACTAATAATCATTAAACAATCTGTGAATCCTTGAATCTTTCATGAACAAATGAACCTATGAATATTTGTTAAAAGAGTTGTATATTGAAACAAGGAACAAGTGTGAATTGTTGAGTGTTTTCCTCTACATAATTTGGTATAAAATCTTAGGATATATTATGAAGATAGTAAGGACACATGGAATATATATGATGAGAATAATCAAGATCCCAAATAAGGTTTGAAATAGTTGATGCATTAGTTGTGGAGGTAAGACTTACAGACAAGGTTGCAAGCCATGGAGTTGGCTCAGAGGAGAGAGATGAATAGAGGTGATGTGAGTGAAGGAGAGGATGAGAGTCCTAATGAAAAATAAAAATAATGAGATGAAGGTAGAGTGTAAGATAGGTTTATAAGAGTAGTCATTGGAGTGACATAAAAACCCAAAATGGAGGTGCCAATGTATGAGGGCAGTCTCAATATTGAAGAGCTGGTTGATTGGATCATAGACATGGATAAGTACTTCAATTATGAAGATTTGAATGAGTCAAAGAAGGTAAATTTTATAGTAACAAGGCTAAATGTTCATGCATCCCTATGGTGGGATGTAATATAGGAAGAAAGAAGAAGAAGGGGCAAAGAGAAGATAAGGTTATGGCATATAATGGTGGCAAAGATGAAAGGCAAATTCTTGCCTAAGGACTATCATACCCACTTGTTTATGAGGATAAAAAATATGAGATAAAATTACATGATAGTGAAAGATTACATAGAGGAATTCTACAAGCTAATTATTAGAGCAGGACACATAGAGGAGGATGCAATAAAGGTTGCAAGGTACATCAACGGCCTAAAGTTTATCATTCAAGATGAGATCAATATTTTATCACCAAGAATAGAAAATGAGGCCTATCAAGCTACATTGAAGGTAGAGAAATTTTTTTCTAGAAATAAAAATCAATAAAACAGAGGGAGAGATGGTAAAAACTACAAAGGTAAAGGCTAACAAGAGGGAAAAGGATAATTAGGTAATATAAATCAGAGGAAAAGTAAGAATAAAGAATTTGGTAGCAGTTCTAACAGTTCAAGTTAATATAATAGAGGTGGAAATGGATATAGAGGTGGAAGATCATATGATAGAGGAAGAGGCAATAGTTGGTTTGTCAGTAAGTGTTTCAAGTGTAACAAATTTGTAGTACATAGATCATATGAGTGTCCAGAAGACATTCAAAGTGGTAGCTATTGTAGCGAGAGTAGAAATCAAGTGCTTCAACAAGAAGAGGAGAGTGCATATTCATTTCCAAACTATGTGGAAGAACCTAAAATAGGTGAGAGTTTGTTGATGAGGAGAGTTATTTTGAAGACAATCCATGAGGAGAGAGAACCACCACAAGGAAAGACATTGTTCAAGACCATGTGCAAGAGAAAAGGGGAATGTTGCAAATTCATAGTTGATAATGGTAGTATAGATAATCTTTTGTCTTCCTTAATGGTAACTAAGTTAGGACTAGAAAGCAAAGAGCATCCAAGTCCTTACAAAGTCTCTTGGATTCAAAATAGTCACCAAGTCCTAGTAAATGACCAATGCTATGTATATCTATAGATTGGTGATCATAAGGATAGAATTTTATGTGATTTGATTCCCATTGATGTGTTCCATATCATCTTTGGTAGACCATGGTATTATGATAGGAGAGTTATGCATGATGATACGGACAAAACATACACCATTAAGAATGATGGAATCAAGCACACACTAACCCCATTAAAGGATAGTCAAGCATGGAAGGAGACACCAAGTAGTTTGATGATGTTTGGTGAAAAGAAATACTTGCCAAAAGGATTCATTTGCAGCATTGAGGAAAATATTATGTCAGTTGAAAACAAGTTCTATAATAATTAAATGAATTAATATATCGATTAACTTCAAATAATTAATTTTTAAATTAATTAATAAACTTGGATATACCTATGTGAATCAAGTAGTTTACTTCACTGTTAGAGAATATGTTGTTTGGTCTTCCTGCAAATGATATTTGATCTCAGAGATTGTGTCACATACAAAAAGACAAGTATGAAACTTGTAATGAAAGAGATATTGTACCTAAATATGTTTCTCCTTGAAATGTTCTTCAATTCTATTTTAAAAGCTTCCTCTTAGAATTAGTTATGTTTTCAAACTAAATACTAAATTTTAGTTAACTAATTATTAAAGTTAATTAACTTTAATAAAGTTAATTGTTTTATAACTTAACTTTAAATAAAAGTTCATAACTTGAACTTATATTTAAAATTTAAATAAATATGTAATAAATTATAAGACTTGAAAATAAAATATTATTCTTTAAATAAAGACCAAAAAATATTTCTCATAGGATAGGGGACCCAATAATTAAACCATTAATGCAAGTCATGATATAAATTAAATAATCATAATGAATATGTCTAAGTAATCTAAACCATTAATTACATTTTTAAATCATTATCCATTTCAGCCTTTCAAAATCACAAATATACCATAACATATCAACCCACATTTTAAATCAATCAACTACACCAAATAATCCAATCAAACTAAATAATCATATAAAAAATATTGTATGCACATGCTGAAATGAAAATGCACTGACAACTTCAATATAACATGTGCCTCCATAAACTAAACTGTCAAATTTGAAAATTGAATGATGTGAACATTTTAAAAATAAACTAAAATTTTATAATATCAAAGGAACAATAATTCATTTTCATTCTTGCTCATCTGAGAATGAGAAATAAGGTGAAGTGGCCAGTCAAGCTACTAATAGAGAAGTAGAGGAGGTAAGAGTTGATTACCTTGAAAAGAGAGAAAGGAACTCATAAGAGGATTATGAAGAATGAGTTACCTTGTGAAGAGAAGATAGTTCTCATTGTGGATAACATGAAGAAATAGGTGTCTAAAGATGCACTTGAAACAAAGAGCATGAAGAAGAAGAGAGTGTTTATGATGGAGACACTTGTAAAGTTGATTTGGTATCTTGTTTTGTTATCTAACATTGTATTTTAGTTTGTATATATAGGTGTAATATATGGCTTAAGGTAGATCAAGGATATGATCTTGATGATAGAAAAAATGGCTCAAACCAGGGGTTTGTGAAGAGAGATGAAGGTAAGAGAGAGCTTGTAATAGATCAAGAAAAAGAGATGCACTTGGAAACATATAAAGAAGAGGATAATAGAGCCATGAAACTAGAAAGTGAAGGTATAAAAGATGAATTTGAATTCTATGATGCATAAGGAGATGAAATAGAAAAGGTATACCAAGAAGAAAAATCTTTAGGCAATGAAACCTTGAATAAGGACATGACTATGCATCATATTGATGGGAAGGTAAAGATAAATACATATTTTTATTTTTTTCATGCATATAATAAATAAATTTCAAAGAGCCAATTCATACAAGAGAGTGCATATAAAGAGCAAGTTTATATGATGAAATTATCTCCTGAATATAATACTTCTAATGCTTCTAAGAAGTTGGATGCAAATGTACAAGTGAGTAAAATTTTATAATATCAAACACAAATATCAAAGGAACAATAATTCATTTTCATTCTTCTTCATCTGCAATCAAATCAATCATTGGTGCTCCAAGTTCAATCATGTACTTAGTGTATTCCATTAGAAAAGATGGAAGCTCAACTACATTCATGTCATTGGATTCATCATCAAATTTGATCTTGATTTTCTTAATTATGTATGTTACTAAAGGTCAGGATAAAGAGTCTCTAATGCATTTATGACTAGTCAAGGCCACATTATTTATAGCAACAACAAGGGTGTTTTGAATAATAGAAGTACGGTTGGTACTAAATTTAGGAAATATTTCAGAGTTTTGAGGTATAGAATCAACATTAGACAAAGTATCATTATTTTTAATATACATTTCCTTAGAATAAACATTGGCAAATCATGTCTGAATGGATGAGATCATAAATTGCCTCTTCTTAGTCTTTTATATAAATTATTTCCATGAAGAAACAAAGTAACACGAGGCAGATAATTAAGAGCATATCAAAAATCAATATCATTTGCATCAAAATGTAAAGACACTCTAGTTCCATGATTAAAGTGTTGTGTGAATGTATTATATATTCTTTGACAAAGGGTTGCCATGGTAGCTATTACATGGATGAGTTTCATTATTTTCCCACTGACCTAATCTGACCCAAACATTTTTGTCTAAATTTTAGGAATATTGACTCCACCCAGACATTTTATTTCTATTATTTGAAAATGACAACTATGTAAGTCACATTTTTTTGATTTGTAATTCAAGCCAAAGTTGGAAAACTAAGCTTATATGCAAAAGAATGATTTTATAAAGACTCGTATTATTTATCTTTCTTATGCATGAGAAAATTTTCATTTTCAAATCATGTTTTTAGATCTCAAAAATATTAGAAAAACATGTAATTTTACTTGCATATGTATCAGTTTAATATATCCAAACAAAACCCTAACATGTACAAAAAATCAACATAATAAAAATGGAAATAAAATTTCATATTACCACTCAAATTTTATATTACTTAAAACCATTTCAAATTTGAATGCCAATGAATACCCACAAAAACCTTCATTTCTAAGAGACTATCACCAGTAAATACTAAACATTTATCAAAATAAATCTCAAAATTTTATGATGATAAATAAATCATGTAACCACTTTTTTTCATGAACAAACCTTTATACCGTAAATGAATTTAAAATATTATTGGACCCAAAATTCTATATTTATATATTTTAAGGGTTGTAGAGCCATAATGTAGAATATCAAACATGCAATAATGATGTAGAGGACCTTGGCATGGAATAGAAAGGCATGGAGGAGAAAGGTGTGGAGTACCTTGGCACAAAAGAGTGAGTTGTAGGAGATAAAGATATAGAAAATAAGGAGAAACAAAAGATGTAGGACTCAAAAAAAAGTGTAAGACTTGGATAATGGTGCAAGAAGCAGAGATGGTTATGAATTAGCTTGCAGAAGCATCAGAGGATACTAACCAAGCATGGATATAGCACTAGTTCATAAGATAATAGAAGCACAAACATGGATATCTAATATGGAGAGCATATATAGGGTTCATTAGGTCCGAGTCAAAAGTATTTTTTTGTATTGGATTACCATGACTTTTTTTCTAAAATAGTCTTTGGCTAATCATCTCTACTGTATTAATAATGTAACATAAGGAGAGGGGTTAGATTATGTATAAATACCCCTTAATTGTGTTTATAAAATGGAGATAGAGAGGGAGAGAATACTAGAGAGGAAAATTTGTTGAATCATATTTATAATCTTCTTCAAATGAAATCAATGGAATTATTATGTGTATATGTAAATTCTAAAATATGTGCCAATATGTTTCTTGTTAGGATTGTGGAGCTAAAAGCTTCACTGATGCAGACATGGAGGAGGTTGCAGAATGAGTTGCCGAAGTGTCAGAAGTGTTTGGCGTTGGTCTGGCCAACCGGCGTCGGCAGGGTAAGACAGGAAGGCAACCGACGTCGGTCATATATCGGCCGGCGTCGGCGACCCCAGGCAGACAGGGACTGACGTCGGTCGCCTGTGTGGTTCGACTGCGAGCTGATTACGGGCAGTTAGCTAACGAACCAAGTGTTTGCATGAAGAGATCTATTTTTAGACTCATAGCTACGGATCTAATTATTGTAATTAGATGTCTAATCATTGTTTGGATGAGATCTATATAATAGACTCATGGTTGTATTGGAAAAGTGTGCTAGGGAGTAAGAGAGCATAATTATAAGCTCCTTCTGTGTGTGAGGTAGAGCAATGGTGCGTTCCTCCTAGTGCCTCAGTACCAGGTGTGTTGGTGCTGGATTGGAGAGCCAGCTAGGTTCTTCAAGAGTGTAGGATCTTGGTCACAGTTGTATGGCCTATATAGGAGATCTACATGGTAAGTAAGATCGTTGATCTGCAGGTGTATGTGTGTGCAAGGTCGAGGTTCACAGGTGAATAGAACCATTGTTTGATTTGTAGGTGTGCAAGGTCATATAGACAGCAACACAACAGGGAGCAGTATCAGGCAGGATCTACTTGGAGTACAGGTGTGTACTCGGATAGAGCAAGAGGAAGGCAAGGGAGTTCCTTCCATAAGTATGGTCTGTTGAATTGTAGGTTGTTGCAGGTTCATGGGAGATCTACTTGAAGTACCTTGAGTACTTGTGGAGCACGTGGAGTGCTTGTGGAGTGCGTGGAGCACTTGTGGTGTGCGTGGAGCACAGGAGGTGAACACCAACTCTGTATCTTGAGTTGGGTGTTGGGACCTGTGAGAGGGAGAGCTTTGGGGAGAAGAATTACTGTTCACTTGAGGTGTGGGAAACCTCTGTAAGGTGGTGGAGAAGAAGTGGCATCTTCTTTATTGTATTCTTTTCTGTATAAAGTGTTAATACAATTTGTGTATTGTCTCTCATATCATGTGTTATTCTGAATTCTAGTTACTTGGTGAATCTGGTTAATTTCCGCATATTAAGTTGCTTGGTTTGGTAATCAAATTGTGTGCTTCCGGTTTATCATCCTCCCAACAAGTGGTATCAGAGCCTTGGTTGTAGGTTCTTGAGCTTGATACCAACAAGTGGTATCAGAGCTAAGGTTGGAGGAAGCAGGTTTTGTGTTTGGTTACAGGTCACTCTCAGGGGTTTCTGATCGAGTGGGAGTAGAGCAACGGCAGATCAAAGTAAGATAAGAATGGAGGAGTTGAAAAGCACAGATGGTCACTCACGGTCCTATGGAAAGAAAGAGCAGGTAAAAGATTATTGTTGGTTGGTAACAGATCAGCATGAAGAAACTGAAGATACAGATGTAGCAGGTGTTGTTGCACAGGATGTGTTTGCAGGTTTCTTGGATAAAGTTGAATCTTGGATAAAAGATTTGGTTGCCTCTTTCCATGCAGTTCCAGGTAGAGGAGCTGGTAAGCCTTGCCAAAGAATTGGCAAAGGGGAAGTGAAGCTGAAATTGCAGGTGGCCAACACACAGGTGTTGATGAAGGTCATGCAGGTCCCAAGTTTGGAGATATGGCTAATTTCTTCAGAAAGATTGGGTGATGAGAGATGCACAAGAACTCTCACAGCGGATGCACTTGAATTAGCTGGTGGTAAGAAAATAGGTATCCTTTATCTACTTGTTTATATTACTGATTCTTCTCTTGTTGCGGAGACGTGGCTTCGTAGGCTTGGTCACATGAGCAGGAAGGAGATGCATGTTCTTAAGCGGAAGATAGATATATTTGACAGGCTTAAGAACTGGAAAGCCTTGGTGTTTATGGAGGAGATGGCGGACAGAACCCAGTGGATGTGGCTGGATACTTCTGAGCAGGGTAGTTTGGACATGGATTTTGATTCAAAGAAGCTCGCGGGTAAAAAGTCATCACTCACAGGCGAACACAGGTACCGATGTCGGTCAGGAGGAATCGGCGTCGAACAGACAGGTGCCGATGTCGATCATGTGCAGACCGAAGCCGGCGATGTCGGGCAGGGTAAGACCGATGTCGGTCATGGGACCGACGTCGGCAGTATGTAAGACCGATGTCGGTTAGAAGGACCGACGTCGGCAGTAGGGACACCAGTGCAGGCAGGTTGGTAGTCAGGTACAGACGCATGGAACCGACGTCGGTCAGATGCAGACTGTGGGGTGACCAAGGTCGGTCACTGTAACGGATTTTGGGTGGACAGTAAGCTGTCAAGGAGTCTCAAACACCCATACGGAGGACTGAAGGCGTAAGTAGGCCCTCAAATTCGTTGTTCCTCTTTTTTATACATGTTGCTGATTGTAGAGCAGGAAGGATCCAGGAAACAGGTGTGAGCTTGGCATGGATGAGGATGTGATTCCTTGGAGGAGAACCAGACAGGTGTGTCTTGGTGGAGATGCCAGCAGGTATGAAAGCACAGAGACGAATGGATACCTTAGTAGAAGAATAGAGAGAACGGATACGTGAGACGAAAGACCAGGTATATGGTCTTGTGGAGCTGCAGGACAGTGGTACACGTTTTTTGACAGGTGGAGGACGAAGCATGGCTTCAGTCAGTATCAGGTAACTACTGTGGTTTGCCTTACCAGGGGGATGATGAGTCATGACATCATTCTGTTGCTGTATGTGGATAATATGCTAGCTAGCAGGGGTGTACATACAGGGTTTTGCTGAGCTAAGGGTAAGATTAGTTCAGTGGCATGTCATGAGGAGTTTGGAGCAGCGGAATTCTTTGACATGGGAGGCATGGAGATCACAGGTTGATTTTGTCTCGAGTGGGAGCTGATGTGAATCAGGTGTTGGCGAGGTTCAGGATGCAGAACCGGAGCACACTAAGGGCTGGACAGGTACAGTGTCCAAAATCACATGAGGGCTGGTATAGACCTGAGTATTCCCATGCAGTGGGAGCTGTCAGAGAGTTAGGAGCCAATTCGGGGAAGTGGGTTCTCAGGTTTTCTGAGAGGGACCGGCAGCAGGTGTTGCTATGCAGGGTCAGGACTTCACTACATGTATTTGTAGGTTCGGATGTGGCAGGTTACTCGGATGACAGGTGGTACACCACGGGATGTGTGGTGGGTTGTCTTCAGGTGGGAGCTTGAAGAGGGATACAAACCAGGAAACAGATTAGACGGATTACAGGTACAGGTACAGTGCAGCTGTTTATCTCCAAGTGGGAGATTGTTAGGATTGTGGAGCTAAAAGCTTCACTGATGCAGACATGGAGGAGGTTGCAGAATGAG